>CARXXK010000002.1:15392599-15992599 GCA_949089665.1 Macrosiphum euphorbiae | reverse complement strand
ATATATTACTAGAATAAACAACTATTTCATTTTTACTATTCTAATTGACTACAAACTTATTTCAAATCATCATCTTTTGGATTCCTGACGGGGCTGTAAGTAACAATCTGATGAAATTAATTATAACTACTAGAAAATGTGTTATATTTTATAATATTTGAAAGTATTAGAAAATATAGCTAGTGTTGGCTACCTGCAATATAGTTGTACCTAATATTCAGTGGCTAGTCTTAGCTTAGGTGTATTAATACACCTTCGTTTTGACCATTAAATGGCTGACTTGGCAACACTCGACTGTCGTGTAATAAACTAGCTGAACTAACAATAATACGATATAATAATATAAACATTATACGTCAAAAAAACATTTTTACATCATACACGCTAAGTCCTAATTTATTTTGTGCCCTGTACACCACAAGAACTAATATTCATCATTCATGTTGCACTAAAATCACAAATGTTGACTGGTCTACAATTTACTATACACGTCACATCACGTACACTACATATTGTGATGTTTCACTTGTGTGTAGGTACTAACAGTAACAGTAATTATAAATAATAATAAAGTTATAATACTAACATAAGAGAGCACCATAAAGTTAAGTACTGTCGTATACGTCGATTACAGACATACACAAATAGACAAACAAATAATAATATAAGCACTTTATTATACTCGGATGCTCAGTGGTAATCGAGTCACACGATCACCACGCTTTGACCCCTTTTCTGTTCTTACATGTTCCTTATATCCAGGACTCGGGACTTATAGCACTTAAAATCATTAAAATAAGCACTTAAAAAACTTAAATTTAAGCAAAAATATTTCATCAAAAAAAAAAATTTCTTTTTACATAATAAAGTAGGTAATATAGACATAATTTGTATAACTGTGTTAAAAATAATGATTAGGAAAAGTTTCTAACAAAAAATAAAAATAAATAAATAAATCTTTATATTATTAAAAAAATCAAACTTCACTTTCGAGACAATTCAAATTATTATTTATAGATTTTCTGAGGGATTTTCTGAAAATTAAAATGTAAACAATATTTACAATTAGTTGAAAAAAAAAAATAATTAATTAAACCTTACCATCATTATTGCATTAAATGATTTAATTTTAATTCTATCAAAAACAACTTTGCAGTATAAAACCATAAAAAAAGTAGAAAAACTGGTCAAAAAATCAAAACTAATTAGAAAAACTGAAAATAAGCATTTTTTGGAAAATCTATGAAAAAAGCAAAAAAAAGCACTTTAAAATTTTATAACTGAACGTCTCGTAACACAACATACTCTTCCATAGCACTCTGCTATATTTTAAGCCAATCCATAAAAATAAGCAAATGCTTTAAGTCCCGAGCCCTGCTTATATCTTAAGCTTAAGATCGAATAACTATCGAATAAAATCGATTGTACTATGATTAAATTATACTTAATTGTTATTTTATTACATTATTGCTGTCATAACCTAGGTACATGTAATATGCTTAATGTTTATAAAATATTTGCATTGTAGTACATTTTACTATTGCTACCTATGCCTAATTGTTTTCTTAACCTAGTTTACGTACTAACTTATTACTACATCGTTATACTAAATGATTAATACAACAGTACCGTCGCGCCGCAGGAATTGTACACATTTATTACATTAAGGGTTATGAATACCATGGAAAAATGGTATGAAAATTGATTTTTGTATTTCGAATAATATGGTTTATTGAGAGGTTTGAGAGTAAAAACGCCTATCATGAATATTGTAGAAGAGAAGTTAATCTGTGCCTGTATAGAAGTCAATTTTTGATATTTGTAATTACTAAACTCAATACCTAATTCAAATTCAAAAAGTGAAATATCACTAGTTTTAGAGCTAAATATTGGACATTGAAAACAAAATATCAAAAATCAACTTCCATACAAGCCTAGATAAACTTCTTCCCCTTGATTTGTATAATAGGTGTTATGTAATGTCACTCAGTAAGCTACATTATTGGAAATACAAAACTAAGTTTCAGTGTTTCACTAAAATTCACATTTGTAATTGGTCTGTATAAAGCTGAGTTACTGATGTGTGCGAGCACGTGCGGATGCGCTTTGCTATTTATTTTATACACAGTCACTCATACTAATGATCACTTACTACGCACACATTTAAGCATACACACTTACGACATAACAAATTTTCGTTTACTAGTTTCAATAGTATGTTGTTATTTTTGATATTAAAGTGAATTGACCTATTATAACAGGGGTGGCCAACATGACTATGTACGTGAGCCACATGTATTAATAAAATTTTATCAAGAGCCAAATTATCTAATGTGTACTTCTATACCACAAAAGTAATAAAGATATATTGGAATTTTGGAAGCATATTTCTATATTAAAATACCCAAATATTAAAAACTGTGCGATAAAATTGATATCAATTTTTGGAACGACGTATTCATGTGAATCACTTTATTCAACAATGAAAATAATTAAGTCAAAATATCGTTCAAATTTGACTGATGATCATTTTAGAGAATTACTAAGAATTGCTCTTACATCAATTCAACCAGATCTTAAGAAGCTTACTAAAAAAGTAGACACGAAAAAAGTACCACGCAAACAAAATTAGATTAATGTTTAATTTTTTAATTTATTATTCATATTAATTTTTTTTTTGTTTGATTTAATCTATATTCTATACACTATAATACTATAGCCTTAAATAAATACAATAAAAACATTTTTTTTATAAATGTATACAAAAAAAATTAAAATATTTTGGTTTTTGTAAATAAGACCGCGAGCCGCATACGACTGTGACGAGAGCCGCATGCGGCTCGCGAGCCGTGATTTGGCCACCCCTGTATTATAACATTATCCGTGCTTAAGCGTTGGCTTTTATTTGATATTTCGAGCATTTTTAATATTTCACATACACATATATCTTACTTGAAAATGAAAATATTGAAAAATCGCCGAGGCTTAAGCACAGATAATATTCTTAACTAAAAGTATGATAATAGATCAATTCACTCTAATATTAAAACTAACAACACACTATTGAAACTAGTGAACGGAAATTTGATATGTCGTGCTTATGTAAGACGGAGACAACAAATGCATGGGTAGTGTCCTCTTAACATAAATTGTTTAATAATTTAGTCTCATGTATTACTGTAGTATAATGTATTATATAACTAATTACAGATATAAAGGATGTGTTGATGGCATGATGTCTACCACACGTTCTTACACTAGATGTGTCGTTGAAGCATTCAGCTACTGAGCTACCTACTTTATATATTTTCACCATATAATCTACAGAGATCTGAAACATACAAATTGGACATTACTAGTTGTGTGAAATTTGACGATTTTGCTTTTGCTATAAAACCAAAAGTAAGTATAAAATAATTTAAAGTTTATAATATTTTTATAATTGATATTCATAAACCATAAAATATTTTCAGAACAGAAGAGAAACATGGACATTCTATAGAACACCAGAATACACTACACCTCATCTTTTGTGTTCAATTCGTTCTATATGTAGTGTATTGTAGTCTGTTTCACAGACATAGACATACGCGTATCGGTCACTTAAGTGTTTTTAGCTGTCAAATTTATAAGCTTTTATAATTTATAAGTTATTATAGTATTATTACCTACTATTATTATTATTGTTTTTTTAATTTATTATTTTTATTATTATATTGTAACGTAATTTTTCATTGTAATTATTCCCCTGAAAAATTTTAAACTATTTTCCCTTTAATATTAACCGTTTTATAGAATGCTATTACTATTTAATTATTCAAAAAAATATGTTTCTGGTATTAGTATTAACTTTTATTAATATAGATTTTCCATATTGACATATTTTATTATTATGAGTTATTATTATATATATTGTACATCTAACTTGTAATATTGTGTGCTTGAAATGTCAAAAAAACCCACCAAATTTTAAAACAATATTATTTATTTGAAATACTATGTAAACATGTAAAATACACCCACTTGATTACCCAAAACTACAATAGTTTTATTTAACTAATGGCCTTTGTTATTGATGAAAAATAGTTTTATTTAATAATTATTATTCACAGTGTCCCCTTCTACAATATTTATATATTTTATTGTAATGTAGCAAGTTCATCAACCTAACCTCAAGTGGAAAAGTAAGTTATTTAGTCATTTTATTCGGACATACCCCTCTAAGAGATGGCATGCAATTCGGACAGACCCCTCCAAAAGACGGCATGCAATTTGGACAATCCAATTTATATTTATTTTTTTGGCATGCAATTCGGATGCACCGATAATTTTACAACATTGGATATTCACTCGGTTTTTCATGTAGCGATTTCCTTATTTTGTTGTAATTCAAAAACGAATAACTGTAGATACATGAAAATTTCACTGAATGTTTATATTAGCATTTCCTATACACCCTACAATTTTGATAATATTTTGACTCTTTTTGAGCTGTTTACGGACATTTATAGCTTTCAATTTTTTTTAGTTTTTTTTTTCTATGAATATCAATAAAGTTTTATCTGTTTGGCCAAAAAGTGTAAAAATTTAATACAAGGCTCCTGATATATTGTTACAATATCAGTTGAAAAAATACATTTCACAATTTTTTTTTATAAGCATTCAAAGATGGAATTTTGACAAAATTTATCAAACTCTCGAAAATTATCAATCATTGTAATTAATAAATTATAAAATGTTCAGTTTTTATAGTTAAGGATTGCAAATTTAAAACAAAGTTTCTCATAAATAGTTCATACTGTAACCAAAAAATCTAAAAAATATATGAACACAGTTATTTTTTACAGACATTTTAAATTCAAATTTTTACGAAATTACATATTAAAAAACCTAGAATAACTATTTTAGTTCTTTTGTTGTGATTGAATAATGTTATTCGTGAGTACTTGAAACTTCTAAAGTGTACTATTATATATCTATGATAGTATCACGGTTTTTGTTGATGTATAACGCGTTATAAGTACCTAATGGATATTGTGATATGATTAATTTGGAATTTATTATAGGTATCTATTATAGGTCAAATTTTGGTTTAGTACCATAGATATGTATATAATATTTCGTATGACTTATACCTAGAATGACATACCGTCTCCACTCAGAATCGTTTTTCTTATACAATGATGTTATATCGTTGAATTCAAATTTAATATCATCCATTATACAGTGACCCACTTGTAACCTACTGTACAGCAGAGCACCTTTTTTTTATATAAAATACTAATAACAACTTATGAGAAGCGTTAAAGAAGGTACCTACGTAAATAATTTTTACTCAGATTTCACAATAAAACCAATGATTGTTGTATTTAAGTATTTTATATTTTATAATACATATCACTAATAAGTAATATTAATATTAAATTTGTATAAAAATGTTTGATATAAAAAAATCTAATAGGTATAAATCTATTATCATAAACAACAAATATGAGAGTTAAATGTATATATTTGTAACTATTAGCTAGGTTCTGAAAACCTACTTGACCAATTTTGTGAAAATGTCAAATTGTTCTTGAATATATCAGCAATGTTTAATGAGTAGTTTGAACCACGTTCGATTTATACCAAGTGCTATACCCAATCCACCAAAAATAAATTGTTCACCTTGGTCGATTTAGTTCGCAAAAGCTATTTACCCAAATTTATCTGTGAACCATAGGCGAATTCAGACGTATTGTTTAGCGTATGCAGAATCTAAATCAGCCCATCACAATTATGGGGAGGGGATTGGGGGGGCTAATCCCTAAAATTCTTATTTTCGGATATTTTATTGGTAACCGTAATTAGTTGCCATTGTTTTTTTTGTTATTTATAAATTGTAAGCTAATTATTTTATTATTAGCTTATTTATTATTCAAGCTTTTATATCAAAATTTCAAATAGATAAGTGACAAAATCCATCGGCCCGTCATAGAATGTGGCACCGCGATTTGCCGCTTAGATAATACTAGATATACGTCATTATAGCGCGCGGCGCCACATTCTATGACGGGCGGATTGATTTTGTCGCTTATCTATTACTCTTAGGCTAAAAATGTATAGAATCTTTCTAGTCACAAATTTTACGATCTTCAATTTTTATCGAAGCTATTTTTATTGTTAAGCTATTCATTTTAGAGATATTGTAAAAAAAAACCATAAAAAAGTGAAAAATTTCACATAAAATCCACGATGGCGGATGGTTGGCGGACCTCGAAGGTATGGAGCATTTTTTTTGTTCAATCAGCCCCCCAAGTCAAAAATTTTCGCCAAGTTTCAAAACTTTAGTATTTAATGTCAGTTAGCGCCTTTTTTGGAGCCCTATTGACTGGACTATATATAGACAAAATACGGTTAGGAACTGTCTTTTTAATGAATACTTGGAAAATACATTGTTAAGAACAAATAAAATGATTAGTATTTAAAATAATAGTTAGACTTCAAGCAAATTAAATGTTCATAGATTTTACTTTTATTAATTAAATTAAACTTAAATCAAAGCAGCCTTCAGGGCGATTAGGGTGTGCAGCTGCATACTGGCGCCCCGTGGCTCCGCCTATGCTGTGAACTGAGGTACCTATGTAGGTACATCGAAACCCAGATACACTTATATAATTAAAATTTTTTTTTTTGAAATCGGGTTATAGGTATAACTATGTTGGTTAATCCGAAGTTAAAGCCTCAACAAATTACTGGACCGTTTTCAATAAAAGTTATTTCTATAGATTATTACATGAAAATTGGAGGGTGTATACAGCTTGAGTTTTCAACTCATATATAGGCTGTAGATAGGTAAAGGCGGTAGCCCCACATGATTTTTTTAGTATACAAAAAAGAAATTTTTTTCTTGTCAATCTAAATGGTTGCAATTTTTTTCAAATTATATTAATATTATAATTAGTAGAAATAGGGTATAAACATTTTGTACAATTAATATATTTATTAAAAATACAAATCTTTGGCCTGAACAACGTCGGGCGGGCCCGCCTAGTAAGATTATAATACCAATTCAACTCACAGGCTCTAATAAATTATAACAGTATAAAATATCCAGACTGACAAACTGTCTCCACTTAGAATCGTTTGTCTTATACAATGATATTATATCATTGAATTCAAGTTTAATACAATCCATTATACATTGACCCATTTGTAACCTACTGTACAGCAGAGAGACATCCACCAGCCTACTTTTTTATAATTACATATATATATTTTGGTAAATGTATACCTATTTATTTTTCGTACCAATATAATGGTATAATTCTCTAGAATTTTAGTTACTGAACTTGGAAGTAGGAATCAATCAATTATACATCTGCATGCATGATTTTTCAGTGAGGTTTCTGTGTTTTTTGTTTCTTGGTTTGCCCCTAATTAACCTAATTGTGCCGATGGTTAATATTACGTATTATAATAAATTATTGTCTATATCTACGAAATTATATAACATATTTATAATACAAATATTTTTAAGAGGGTTTTAATGTAATAATGTGTAGTATCGAGAAACATCCACTCTCCCAATGAAATCCTACGCTACTGGTTTAGTTTCATGTTTACAACGATTAGACCACATAATGAGTACCTATATTAAAATATTTGGTAGGTACTTTTTCTGTAACTAATAATTAATGACATATTAATAAAAGTATATTGCATGCACGAAATTTAATATTTTAATTGGAACGAAGATTCTACTGGAATGAATTGAAATGTTAAACTTAATTATTTTTAATTTTAGATAAATAATTATTTCAGTATGAAATTCGATTGATTTTAGGCTTGATATAATAAAACGCCAAATCTCAAATAGCTTAATACCATCGATTGATTTAAAAGTACGCACACGTCCATAATATGTTTACTAAACACTGTTGGTACTTGTGTGTTATCGACTAACGTAAGTATATAGTTTGTATAAAAAAAAACAGTATTTCAGTATTATCGCGGTTTTGTGGCAGGCATTACTTTAACGCGTTGGTAAAACCCAGTATGTAGGTACGCAATATGCATATCTTGATTTGCTATTTAAGACTTAAGTATGACAAGTAGCCACTCTCTAGGCTGACCTAGTTTGAAAATTCACACTACCTTCCTTCTCCTCGAAAAACAAAAAATGTATGGTTGGCGTTGTGGGTACTATATTATTGTGAAAAATGAAATTTGAGTAAATAAATATTTTTTTTTGAATGATTTTTTTATATTTGTATGTGAATATATATGATGGTGTGGGGGTATCGCCACCACGGGGTAACTTTTCATGTAATATCAGGTGGGGGCTATAGCCCCCAAACATTTTAGCCGTAGTTGGGCCACCGAAAAAAAGGCCCTTAAATGGTAATCGGGGCCTGTATTATAAATACGAATGAGGGCCGGGGACCGGGGTGCTACCTAGTTAATAACACCTTGGACCAGTCCGCCCTTGTAGGTACCTAAATCGATTAATTATAGCTATCGCAGGCGATTCCAGTACAAGAGGGTCACTACCTAAAATATAAGGCAATTCCAGTGAATACCTAATATTTTTGAAATCAGGAGGCAATTCGGGTAACTTAAAAAAAAAAAAATTCATGGGTGGCAATTCGAGGGTCAGATGGGAGTCCATTTGTGAGCGCCAGATTGTAAGATCATCACTAAGATAGGTAGCGTGACATATCGGCTAGTGAAACCAGTGAGGTCAACTGGCACTGGGAAAGACCGACTACGGGATACGAGGAGAGAATATATTGTGGCAGTGACCCATAACACTTTTATTAAATTTACATATCGAGTTGACGAGTCGGTTGTCTGATACCTACATTTAAAATAAATTTAAACTCGCGTGTGAGCCATTTTATTGACCTATATATTATTATCAAACTTTTAGGTACCTAAATAAGAACATTATCTGTGCTTAATCATCGGTTTTCATTCGATATTTTAATTTTCAAACGATATATGAGTATTTTTAATTTGTGATATTTCACATACCTACCCTTATTATATTGGTTGAAAATTAAAAACATCGAAAAACCGCCGACGCAATAAGATAATATGTTCTACCGAAAAGTTACCTAATAACAGGTCCATTCGCTCTAATATCAAAACTAACAGTACATTATTGAAACTAGTAAATGAAAAATTGCTATGTCGTACGTTTGTAAGACGGAAACAACAAACACATGCGTAGCGTACTAGCGTTCTCTTAAATGGATACATAGGGTGGACCAAGAGAGATTAGTCCGACTGGCCGAGAGTCGGAATGGGTAGGTTAAACGTTGAGGCGTGAGAACTTCAACTTGTTCAAACTTCTTGCCAGTATTTTAGTTTTTTTTGGGAATAAAACGAAATATAATTGTGTGGCATTTGTTTTTATTCTTTTAAAACTTTAAACACTTTCACACTCGTGTGTCAACTGTCAATACGTGTTTGTGAGTGTATACGAACACTTGGTAGGAGAAGATGGGGGGGAATGGCGGCAGTGGCGTATTTACGATTTTGGCGCCCTAGGTACACACATTTTGGAGCCCCTTTTTGTTCTCAGTTTCCTTTTATTCATTGTCACAAAAAACTTTTAAACCCCCCCTAATTTACAATTTACTTTTTTTCGTAGTTATTAGTGCAGGGCTTGAAACAGGTAAAAACCGTTATAAAACAGAAACCGAGAACAAAATCAAAACCGAAACCGAAAAAAAATTGGAAACCGGTATTAAATTCAATACCGACTTGAAAAAAATTGGATACCCGTATTATAATTAAAAAACAAAAATATAATGTAAAAAACGGTATTTTTTTTGAAAATCCTTGTATCTTGACACTTTTGAAAGTTTACTTTACACAACAGGCGATCAGACGCTCGATCCAGCGATTCAAAAAGATTAATAATCTAAGAATGAACGTAAATAGTCCAGTTCTTGAAACCGATTTTAGAAACCGGTATAGACCTTTTAAAAACTGAAACCGATAACAAAATCAAAAACAAAATCGGAAAAAAATTGGATGCGGTATTAAATCCAAAACCGAAACCGAAAAAAATTGGAAACCAGTGTACAAATCCGAACCCCAACAGAAATTTATTCAATCGGTTTCAAGCCATGTAAAAGTGATAATTGATAAACCAAATTGTATATTTTCCCTTTATTGCATTGATACTTCCCCTAATTTAGAGAACACTTTTATTTTACAATTAACACTCCATTTATTCCTAATAAAAAGTCAACCTTTATAATTAAATAAAAAAATTATAATTTAGATTTTTTTACTACAATTTAATAAAATACATACATTATATATATATTGTATAATGCGTTATAAGTCAACAACAAACCTGATACTATCATAGTCCATACTCCATAGATATATTATAATATTGTACTTTACCTTATTTGTTGGTTGCGAAAACTTGTGACCACATTTAAAATACATTATAGATTATGTATATAAATATATTTTAATTTACTTAAGTTTCTCTATAAGTGTCGTTAAAATTGCCTATTTAAAACTCCTTATTGCTGAGGATATTTATGTGTGAATATGCATTCTTATTTAAGGTATTAAATAGTCAAACGGCCAAACAGTCTAAAAACTATAAAGTATTCTTTTACATGATAAGAAAAAAAACTGTTGTACGTTTTACTTATTGGTACTAACGTAAGTTACTATTTTTATGCACAAGGCTTATTTCTACATAGTAAATTTAGTTTGAAAATTAACGAATTATAAATAAGATAAACAATAAAAACCATAAAAAAAAAAAAAAAAATGAAAATTAATCATCATTTATAACATTATTTTCAAAAAAAAAATCAACTTTTTTAATTATTGAGAATTTTCAAAAAATCACAGGATTTCATAAATTCCAAGAAAGAACCTCTATCGGATTACTCCCATCGACATGTTTCTTTAGAACTTATTTTTCCTATGATATAGGTAATTATTTTTAGATTCTGAGTGAAACGATGAATGTATTGATTTTACAATGATGTGTGTTTTTTTATTTATTTTTTTTATTTTTGTGTCTGTCATCACGTTTAAGAACAGTAAAAGTGTTTGGATTTTCTTCAACAGTACCTTTTCTCAATTAGCAAATTATTTTGAGTTAAGAATTCGTAAAAATTTTTCATTTTAAATCTAAGATTTTAAAATGTAGTACAAGATTCCTTATAAGATTATCTACCTTTATAAAAAAAAAAAAATCTATAAGAAAGTCAAATTAAATTTTTATGAGTGTTTGAAATTCAAATTTTTACAACATTGGATATTCACTCGATTTATCATGTAGCGATTTCCTTATTTTTATGTAATTCAAAAACGAATAACTGTAGATACATAAAAATTTCACTGAATGTTTAAATTAGCATTTCCTATAAACCATACAATTTTGAAAATATTTTGACTCTTTTTGAGCTATTTACGGACATTTACCGCTTTCAATTTTCTTTAGTTTTTTTTTCTATAAATATCAATTAAGTTTTATCTGTTGGGCCAAAAAGTGTAAACATTTAATACAAGGCTCCTGATATATTGTTACAATATCAGTTGAAAAATATTAAAAAAACATAGGCGCAGTTTTTTTTTATAATAAGCATTTAAAGATGGAATTTTGACAAAATGTATCAAAATCTCAAAAATTATCAATTATTATAATTAATAAATTATAAAATGTTCAGTTTTTATAGCTAAGGATTACAAATTCAAAACAAACGATCTCATAAATAGTTCATACTGTAACCAAAAAATCTAAAAAATATATGAACACAGTTATTTTTTACAGACATATTAGATTCAAATTTGGACGAATTTTAAAACCTATATTAAAAAACCTAGAATAACTATTTTAGTTATTTAATATTTTGTTGTGATTGAATAATATTATTCGTGGGTACTTGAAACTTCTAAAGTGTACTATTATATATCTATGATAGTATCAAGGTTTTCGTTGATGTATAGCGCGTTATAAGTACCTAATGGATATTGTGATATGATTAATTTGGAATTAATTATAGGTACCTATTATAGGTCAAATTTTGGTTTAGTACTATATAGCTATGTATATAATATGTCTTATACCTAGACTGACATACCGTCTCTTCTCAGAATCGTTTTTCTTATACAATGATATTATATCGTTGAATTCAAATTTAATATCATCCATTATAAAGTGACCCACTTGTAACCTACTGTACAGCAGAGTGACACCTACTTGCCCAAATTTTTTAACTTTAAATGCTTATAAAAAAAAACTGTGACTAAGGATTTTTAATATTTTTCAAATGCCATTGTAACAATATAGTAGGAGCCTTGTATTAAATATATATATATATTTTGTTTATACGCCACTTCTGAAAACTACTGGGAAATTTTCACTTTAGACCCCCCAAGGTACCAACTAGATTCACTTTCCTATCAGAAAAGCTACTGTTGAAGAAAATCCAAGGACTTTTACTGTCCTAAAACGTGATAACAGACACAAAAAAAAAAAATAAAAAATAAAAAAACACACATAATTGTAAAATCAATACATTCATCGTTCAACTCGGAATCTATTACATTAGGAATTGGCGGGGAAGGGGCTAATACGTTTAAGTCGAAACGGTGTGTTGTCGTTGTATGCTGATATCACAGCGAATGGCGATTTTAATATTATTATAATTTATAATATAATACGTTATGTCGTCCACTGCAATATTCCTTTTTATATTATATTATTCTTTTTCTTGGTGCATCAAAATATGCAAAATAGTTTTCAAACAGTAAAATATAGGCAATAAATGTTAATCGAAAAAACAAAATAATTTTCTTATTTTTTATCCTACTTTTGGAGAATGATTCATTTTAGTAAGTTAGGTAGTTAAAAACATTATTTTTAGTTTAAGTACTATTGTTGAGCCGGCGATCTTTAATTCCAGATATCGCCTGACACGAGGTCCTCAACACTGTTGTGGGGTAGGGCAATTATTCATAATTAATAACATAAGGGTTTATAATAATACTTGCATGTATAAATGTGCAATACGAGCAATACAGGTTGATTATACAATAACAAATACAGTGGGACGAGGATCACCGACTGGGCTGACGAACTGAAGACTGGTGAGCCTGCTGCTGAATCACTGGCGTCCAGATCGAACGAATGCACAGTGACGATGACGTGAAGCGACGAACGTTCAACTGCGGTCACGAGGTCGTGAGCTTAGCGATGAACTACAGACTTTACGACAACAGTCAACACCGTGGATCAACGGAGAACGAGCGAACGGCTTTGTAGACCAATAAAGAATTTACCGAAAAATATTTTGAATTCAAATTTATCTTTATCAAGGGTAATTTATGTTTAATTTATATAGATATTATATATATCATATAAATATAGATAAATTGTTGAATTTCACTTCTCAAAACAATTCGTATCTATACGCCGAGAATTTTTTTATTGTTTGTTGTATATTGTTTCGAAAGCAGATGAAAAAAATTAAAAATCTATACCTAGTCATAATTTTTTTTTATAAACCTAATTTCTAATATTGTCAAAACACGTAAAATTAAAGAATATTTGCAAAATTATTATGAATTAGAGATTCATAAAAAAATTTCTTTTTAAATCTAAGATTTGAAAATGTAATACAAGATTCCTCATAAGTTGTCTATCATTATCAAAAAAAAAAAAAATGTCTATAAGAAAACCAAATTAAATTTTTATGAGCGTTTGAAATTCATATTATTACAACATTTGATATATTCACTCGATTTCTCATAAAATGTTTATATTAACATTTTCTATACACCATACAATTTTTGAAAATAATTTGACTCTTTTTGAGATGTTTACGGACATTGTCAGTTTTCAATCATTTTTTCTATAAACATCAATAAAATTCTATATGTTGGGTAAAAAAGAGTGAAAATTGAATGCAAGGCTCCTGATTTATTGTTACAATAGCAATTGAAAAACATTAAAAATACATATGCACAATTATCACATTTAAGATTTAATAAATATTTTGTAGTTAAAACATATATATTGGTCAACTATAGCTAAGGATTGAAAATTTAAAACAAGATTAAACGTAAATAGGTCATATATAAATTACTTTATTCACCTTAATACCATCAAATATACTTAGTAATGTCATAAGATGACTGGGAGTTTTATCTCAGAATCGTTTTTCTTAAACAATGATATTATATCGTTGAATTCAAATTTAACACCATCCATTACAGTGACCCTCTTTTAACTGTACTGAAGTGTGACATCCACCTACCCACCTTTCTTAAGTTGATTTCAGGATGATATGTTTTTTGATACCTATTGTCATTTAAGTAATTTACATATTTTTAGTTGTTTGGAACATTTTTACTAGCCGGGTTATGTATACATTGACAACCGCTTTATAAAATAATTATACAATGTGTGCTACAAATAGGTACTACCTAATAAGTGTATACATGCTAATAGAATAATAAAATATTTGATCACAGGTATAAAATTTGGATTTTTTTATATTTAATATTTAGTTACAATTTTTGAGGTATCAAATGGAATAATGATTTTTTTTTAATAAGTTATTAGTACAGTTAATAAAATGACAATTTCCAGATTTCCATTTTGGCAGGCCTCCAGTAAAAATATACTTTTGTTAAATTGTTATTCTTTAACAAAAAAAAAAAATAGATAAATATGTACAGTACCACCATTACAATAATAATGCCATCCCCGTTGTGTTTGCATCTTGTTAACATTGGAAAACGTATTATAACATTTAAGTTTAAATTAATTCTTTTTTAACTTTAAACTTCATTAATTAGAATTCAAATCATTTGCTCCGAGATAATTTCAGTCTATAATTTAAATGGATATTTCTTTATCAATATCCCAAAAGTTGTATCAATAAAACATATCGTTCGATTTCCTTCCATTGGCCACATTGGCTAGTTGGGGAAGTGCACTATAGATACTAGGTATGCTACCCCGCCAATTTCTGACTTATTATGTTATGTGAATATGAATTTTCCTCCCTTTATTTTATCAGTTTATCATTGATAAATGAGTCGCAAAATGCAATATTTTTCCACACACATCATGTGTACATCAGTATTTAGTTGCCACATTTTTTACTTTAACTCGTCCGCTATTTAACTTGATATTTAATTAATTTCATATTATATTAAATATTATTTAAGGAGTCTTTATATTTAAAATGACTGAAGAAGAAGCTGTAAGTATGATAAAGTGTACCTTGGTAATGTTTTTTATTTATAATCTGCTGTTCTCTATGTTAAACGTTGTCTATACTTTAATCATTGGCCAAAAATCTAAACAATCAAAATATGAATTACCACATGAGTGTTTTTTTTTTGGTAAAATACAACTTAACGATATTAGTCATTCTTGTCTTTTTAATCATAATTTAAATAAATATTTTTGATGTTTAGATAAATATTGAAATCCTATTTTTTTCCTAAAATTAAATTAATATTTTAATAAATGTATGCTTTTGGAAAATGGATTTAATGCATAGTATTCAAAGCGATATTTTTTTGACCCCAAAAATATAGTGTTTATTACTTACATTTAAATGTTATTGAGATGTTCTACTTCTAAGAAGAGAAATATGTACCTATATTGTGTGTATTATTGACAATTGTAGTATAGTTATTTGATTATCATTGCATTTCACTACCTTAACTCATTAAATATATTTATAAATTTTAGTTATTTGATCCTTCCATCAAGAAGAAGAAGAAGAAGAAGAAGAAGTTTGACTTAGAAAGCGCTGTAGCTTCTGAAAATGGTGTTGATGGTATTAATGAACAAACATTAGATAAGGAAAACCAGAAACCAGCGCCAGGCCCTGAAGAAGTTATTGGTAATTATAAATATATATATATATATTATCTATTATTGAGAACTATTAACATTTTTAATTTGTAGATTTAATTTACAAATAAGAAAAATTTGAAACTATTAAGTATTGTATGTTAAAATATAACTGAAATATAAAGATACTCAGATATTATATTATCAGTTTATCCTATCATTTAATTCGACATTGTATTTATTTATTGATATACAAAGTTATAGTATTACTAGTTTGACTCCTATTCTGATGATACTTTTACTTGAATCGACATAATAAATGTAAAAATTCTATCGTACAGTTTGCTATAATCTGTACATTTATTATATTATGCTACTGTTCTTACTAATAATGTTACAGTAAAACTCGCTTAAGACGCTCCCGCTTAAGACGCTTTCCCGCATAAGACGCTATTTGCCGTCGGTCCCTATATCATCTATATCCCTATTTCATTCCCGCATAAGACGCTTTCCCGCTTAAAACGCTCTAGAGAGCTGGTCCCTTAAAGAGCGTCTTAAGTAAGTTTTACTGAATTTATAAATTTAAAAAGGTTTATGTAATTTGTATTTACAGATGGAAACCTGGATCTTGACAAATTCGGTAAGAAAAAGAAAAAGAAAAAAAAGGACACAATAAATTTAGATGATTTAGAAAATGCATTACCTGATACATCATCAGCAATGGAAAATAGTGATGGCCAAGGAGAGGCTATAAATGTAAGTTTTTCTTTTGTGCTTTAAAAATGTTTTATTTATTATTGTTGGTATTGCAGGATGATTTTGATTTATGTATGGACTTTTCAAAAACAAAAAAGAAAAATAAAAAGAAGAAGGATATAGATGAATTAGTTGCTGAAGAAATGGATAAGAAAGGTGATTTATTTGATGAAATTAAGCATTTTCCACTTTTTCATTTAATAAGGTTGATAATCCTTTATATTATGATTTTATTCAAATGTATATGGCTTAACGATGGCCAGTGGAATTTTGAGTCCGGTAAAGGTTTTGATAAGGTTAAAGTTATTGTGTAGAGAACTTTTTTATTTAATCTGAACTAACTACCTATTAGCATTTCTACAATCATAATTTCTGCAGTCAGGTATGTATACTCTAAACATAATTTAATAAACCTTGTAAGACCAATTGGGCTCAAAAACCCATACAATTTAATAAATAACAATAGTAATTTAATAACATTTTTATACATGTATTGTTTATTTTGATGAATAAATATAGAAACATAGCGTTAACATAGACATAATTTTCAAATTTTTTTAGTTCTATTTTGTTTGGTTTTTTAATTATTATACAAAAGAAAACAATTTTTAAATTAAATCAGTCTCTGTTATGTAACATGGATATTATACTGTTATTAAATTCAACAATTTTTTATTTTCCAGAAATTGATGGTGAAAGTCACACTTGGTTTGGTTCTGATCGTGATTACACATATGATGAACTTTTAACTAGAATATTTGAGATAATGCGAGAAAAAAATCCTGATATGGTTGAGGGTAAAAAACAAAAATTTGTTTTGCGCCCCCCACAAGTAATACGGATAGGTTCCAAAAAAACGTCTTTTGCAAACTTTACAGAAATATGCAAAACGTAAGAATATATTTTGAATGCTTGATTTTAAGATAATATGTTTAAATAGTATATTTATTGTTTAGTTTACATCGTCAGCCAAAACATTTGTTAGATTTCTTGTTAGCTGAATTAGGTACCAGTGGTTCGGTGGACGGTAACAGCCAGCTTATAATCAAAGGTCGTTTTCAGCAAAAACAAATTGAAAATGTACTCAGAAGATATATAAAAGAATATGTTACCTGTCATACATGTCGTTCACCTGATACCATCTTGCAGAAAGACACTCGTCTGTTTTTCTTGCAGTGTGAAACTTGTGGTTCACGATGTTCTGTTGCCAGTATTAAGTCAGGTTTCCAGGTAAAAAATATACACATTATTATTGTTTGTAGTAAATCTTTCTAGGAATTTCATTATTTAACACTTAAACCTATTTCATTTAGTACAGATACTAAACTTAATGATTTACCTCAATTTCATAACAAACATAAAAAAACAAACATAATAGAATATTTTATTACCTACTGAATAAGATCTTGAATTTTATTATTTTAATATTGACCATAAAAATGCAATTGTTTTTGTATTAGCTCCATTTACTGAATTTATAAATTTTGTTGAATTATTGACAGTTAAATAAATATAGCCAATATCTTTCAGACCAGTATGATTTTAATTCATTCACTAGAAGAGTATTCCCAGCAAAACATTTCTTTAGATAATTGGAGGAATTTATATATTTTTATCTCAGTTCTTATAAAATTACAGTAGGTCATACGTTAAACGAATACCTTAGATTCTTGTCAATAATATCTGTTATCTACTAATTGAAACATTTAATTGTTTTGATTTTAGTTCGAATCAGTTCGATTCATTCTTAATAATATTTTTAACTATTCATTAAAATATTCTACACATTTAATATTTATTGTAATTTTTTATTTTGTTTACAGGCTGTCACTGGAAAACGTGCAGCTATCAGAGCAAAAACTGCATAAATACTACAATATATTTTCTCTCGCGTGCTATACTAGTTCAACAAAATATAATAAAATAAATATTACATTTTAACAAATTTCAAAAATATGTTATTATTATGATAAACATTCATTATAATAAACCCGACAAATAATTAAACAATCTAAAATTTGTATTCCAAATGTTTATTTTGCTAGTTCCATCTGTTTATTGAAACACATCTAAAAAAATAATTTACTTCTTTCTTTATTATTTATATAAACTACGTTATTATTAAAACTTTTGTAAATGTTACTGAACTAATAACAGAGAAATAATTAAAATTTGTATTTATTTTGAGTGAAAATTATAGAAGATAATTTTGAAATAATTTTTGTTTTTGTTTTTGTTTTTATTGGAATTTAATAACTTAAGAGGCTACACCCACATGTTTGTCTCATTAATAATATCTATGTCATACACTCATACTTACGTCTGTAACACGGGACAACACATGTAAATTTGGCGTCATCTTGAGTTTTATAAAATTATTTTATTTTATTTTTGTTCAATAATTTATTACATTTATGATCAGTAAAATGACTGTAAAATGATTCCCACATTTTTAATTACAATTCTTTTTTGTTCTGGTTTTTACACTATATATTTTATTAACCAATATTTTATTGACCAATCAAACAGAAGGAACTATTGAGTTGCAAAAGACTTATAGAATATAATTTTAAATACAAATATTTTTATGATACATAAATATTAGGGTTAAAACAAACCTACCTAATCTTATAACTAAGTAATTATTTAAATATAATATTTAATAATACAATGTATAATAATGAAGATGAATAATTTATGATTTTTATAGATTTTTTTTTTATTAATTAATAAAGAAACATATATTTTACCACCCATTTAAGTATCAATGATTGATTGATGCTGTTAGCTAAATTAACTTAATTGTATATTTGTTAAAATTAAAAAAAAAACACTATCATGTACTATTTTCATTTAACATATTTTTAGTTTACTATATTATTGGGATTATGTCTCTTCTGGAATGCAGATTGTCAGACTTTATTTTTAATCTTCTTTGAAATTAACTTGAGTTGTTGAGTATTTAGTATTTACTATCTAATTAATTAAAAAACGATAGGTAAATATAACCAAATAATTTAAAGGTAAAAAAATATGTTTACATACATAATTTATTTTGTAGTCTCTTCAACTATTAAAATAGTATATGGGAAACAACATTTTTATTTGTCAATGTTCTCGTTAGAAAAATTGAATGGTAGATAGAAAATTATATGATTTCAATATTTTTCTCCCAATCATCTGGCCAAGTATAGTTGTAGTAAATACAGATCTTAGTTCTTAATAATAATAACTATGCCAGAAAGCAAAATTTCAATATAATATGCAACTTATAAGTTGTTTGGGCATTTTTGTTACTAAGTCCACTAACAATATTATCATTATTATTATCATTACTATGTTATCATTATTATATTACCACTATTATGTCGCATTATTATTATTCTTATTATCAGTCAATAAAATACATTTTTGACTTCGTAGTTCGTTCAGTCCAGTTGACAAAAAACCATGTGTAGGTCTCTTTAAAACATCTCATCAAAATCCCAACGGGTATATTATACAAAACATTTTGGTCCAACGAGTCGGATTTTAATCCATTTACATCCGTTTTTATGTATTCTCGTTACGCGAAATTACATTTACTGCCATGTCAGCTAGAACGTTAAATAACAAATACAAACTCATCGTCAAGAAGAGGGATCATCTGTCTGCGGAGAATGTGTCTCGCTTAAACTCATATCAAACTAAAGTTCAATTAGAACTATTACAACAAGCGTTTGACATTTCCAGTAAAGAGTTTGAGGAGTTGATGTTGACTGTTGAAGATGAAAAGATTGATACTTACATAGAAGGATTGGAAGAAGTAAGTGACATTTGTGAACATACTAAAGCAATTTTATTATCACATATACACAAATCAGAAGAACCAAAAACACTATCACATGAAAGTAATGTACGTCAATTGATACAACTTCCACCCATTAATCTACCTACATTTTATGGCAAGTTTGAAGAATGGTACTCTTACCGTGATCAATTTATGTCAATGGTTCATGATAATCAAGATATTGATGATGTGCATAGAATGTATTATTTGAAGTCCAGTTTACAAGGACAAGCAGCCGAAGTCATTGGAACCTTATCTTTAACTGCTTTAAACTATAAGGAAGCGTGGTCGCTGCTTGTTGAACTGTATGATAATAAACGACTCCTAGTTCAAAAACATTTGCACTATTTACTATCACAACCCGTCATAAATAGTGAATCGGCAAACGCTTTAAGAAATCTGTTGGACGTTACTAGAAAACATTTATCAGCTCTTTAGGTATTAGAACTTCCAGTAAATCATTTGGATGCAATTTTAGTGCATATTGTAGCTAATAGATTACCAAATAACATGTGGCAAACCTGGGAGGTAGAAGATCGTAAGTCAACTGAGTTGCCATCGTGGCAGAATCTATGTATGTTCATTGAAAATCGCATACATGTACTTGATATTGTACAGCTAAATTTTAATGGTACTTTTAAAGGTAAACAAATTAATCGGACGACACATGCTGCGCTAACAAATGAGTCATCAACAGGCCAGGGAAAGAAATCATGTCCGGTATGTAGTCAAAGCTACCATTCAATATATCAGTGTCCAACATTCATGCAAGCTACACCTAAGGACCGTAAAACACTAGTCATAAAGGCAAGACTGTGTTTTAATTGTCTGTGGAACTCTCATCATACAAATCAATGTTCAAGCAGCAAGGTATGTAAAATTAAAACATCATACTCTTCTTCATATAACATCAGCTAATACATCACATCTCACTAGTGATAAAACATTGGCTACCAATAAGGCATCTGACGAGGAAGAGGTTCAAGTTGTCTCGGCAGAAGTGGCTAACAACGTTATGGTTCATCATGGCACTACTCAATCAACAATTACATCTACAACTTTATGAGCAATAGCCTTAATACACATACATGGTACTAATGGCAAGACAGAAATGTGTCGTGCTCTATTAGATTCTGGTTCCCGGTCTCACTTCATATCATCAGCATTGGCTAAACGTCTACATTTGAAACGCCAGAAGCATGATGTATCTGTAGATGGTATCCCTAAAGCTAACACTACAACAAATGTGCGGGAGATAACAACATTTTACATCTCATCTTGTACTACATCTAAACAATACAAATTAAATGCTGTGGTTACACCTAAAATTACAATAAACCTGCCTACAAATAAAATAGACATCTCTGAATGGAAACATAGGTATAAATAATCTACCATTAGCCGACCCAACATTCTATAAACTAGGTAAAATTGATTTGTTAATTGGTGCTGAGTTGTTCTTTAGGCTATTAAAGACTGGTCAGTCCTGCGAAAACAAAGGTTGGCCTACACTCCAGAACACTGAATTGGGATGGATTATTGGTGGTGGTTATGAACTACGGCTTGGAAACCACAACTGAAAATATCACCTGTCACACTACAGCAGTTCTATCTACTTTAGACATAGCCGTTCAAAACTTTTGGAACATTGAAGAGATACCTAGAGCTAATCATATGATTAAAAAAAAAAAAATATGTGAAGAGCTTTTTATAAAAAAACATTATAGAGAGAAAAGTGGACGTTATGTGGTACGCCTACCGTTCAAAGAGCCACCACCTGCTGTGAACGACTCCTATCAAGTAGCCGTTAGCAGAGTGAAGAGGGTTGAACGAGCTCTCAAAGGACAACCAACCTTGTGGTCAATGTATAAGGAATTTATGTGTGAATATGAACATTCTGACCATATGAAATTAGTTCAACCAGGTGAGCAACAACCTCTGATTTATTTGCCACATCATCATGTGTGTCGATTGGCCAGTTCTTCTACCAAACTAAGAGTTGTTTTCGATGGATCAAGTAAGATAGATGATGGGTGCTCGCTTAATGATCGACTATATCGTGATCATAAATTGCAAAAAAACATTGTTGATATCATCACACATTTCAGATTTCTCGCCATTGTGTTTACCGCAGATATATGTCAAATGTTCCGGCAAATACAAGTTGACAGGGAGGATCAGCAGTTTCAAGGTGTTGTATGGAGAGACGATCCATCAAAACCTATACAGAGCTACAGACTTGCAACAGTGACATATGGATTGATCACCTCACCATATCATGCCTTACGTGTCTTAAAATAATTAGCATTAGATGAACAAGACACCTACCCAATAGGAGCGCAGATCTTGTTAAAGGACTTTTATATTGACGAAGCCATGACTGGTGGTGATAGTCTAAGGGAATTGTATTGCATACAATTCATGAAGTTATTGCATTATTAAATCAAGGAGGTTTTGAGCTGCAAAAATGGGCAAGCAACCACCACGAAGCTTTGCAACACATACCCTCTGAACACTAAATTAAAGAAATATCATTCAAAGAAGATATAGACTCTA
Organism: Macrosiphum euphorbiae; assembly: GCA_949089665.1. NCBI lineage: Eukaryota > Metazoa > Arthropoda > Insecta > Hemiptera > Aphididae > Macrosiphum > Macrosiphum euphorbiae. The sequence continues at coordinate 15,969,617 of CARXXK010000002.1, read as the reverse complement.
CAATAAAAATATTGGGTATCAATTGGAACACAACGAATGACACATTTACATTTAGGGCGGAACCAATGAAAACTATCTCTTATCTAACAAAAAGGGAACTATTATCCGAAATTGCAAGAAACTTTGATCCTTGTGGTTGGTTGGCGCCCTTAGTAGTTATTGCAAAATTGATAATGCAGCAATTGTGGCAAGAGCGCATAGCGTGGGAAGACCACATCCCCCAACATTTATTTAACGCCTGGAATGTCATTTAAATTTTTAAACACATTTGAAGTACAACGGCACATAATGAATTCATCGGAGCGCAGTACATTTCTACAGCATGGTTTCAGCGATAGCTCTGAAAAGGCTTATGCCGCTGTAGTCTACATCGTCTCCACTCAAGAACATTCAGTACCTACGTTGCTAGCAGAAAATTATGAAAACTCTACATTTAACATTGAAGAAAGAACAGTGCAATGCAGTATGTCATTAACGACCACGTCAAGCACTTCACCAAGTTTACAACTTATGAATCGTCATTCTAATCTAGAAAGGTAATTGAGAATTGTGTCTTATATTATTCGATTTTGCAGGAACTGTAGACCTCAGGCCAAGCAGATCGTCGGTGCTGTGAGTGAAAGGCGCCAAGCAATGGAGTACTGGATACGTATAGTGCAAGAGGCAGAATTTATCATGGAACTAACCTCCCTGAGTTGACAACAGAATGTAAGGACCAATAGTCAACTTGCTGGTTTGAATCCTTTTATAGATGAAAAGGGAATACTAAGAGTGGGCGGTCATCTCAAACATTCTGAAATGGCTTATGATATGAAACATCCTATTATTCTACCAAAAAATCACTCCTTCACTACAATGATCATCAACCAAGTGTACCTACATAACCTACATTCAAGCTTGTCGGTTACTATGACCCTTCTTAGACAGAGATATTGGATCATACATAACAGGAGCTCTGTCAAAAGAGTGATACATAACTGTATTAAATGTTATCGATTTAGAAAAGCAGCATGTCACCAACTAATGTCAAATCTGCCTACATCCAGAATTACACTAGCAACTGCCTTTGAAAGAGTTGGAGTTGACTTTTCCGGGCCGTTTAATATCAAATCCAAACTTTGCTGTCGCACCTTCACAAAATCTTACATAGCGCTGTTCATTTGTTTGACTACTAAGGCAGTACATTTGGAAAAGGTAGATGGATTGAGTACTGAAGATTATATTGCTACATTAAGACGCTTTATTGCTCGTCGAGGACTCCCAGCTATCATCAGTAGCGATAACGGAACAAATTTTACTGGTACAAACAACAAATTGTGTAAGCTATACAAACTAATTCAGCAACCTGATCATCAAAACTCTGTTACATTATTCTGTCAGTCAAAGGAAATTCAGTGGAAATTCATTCCACCTGCTTCGCCTCATCATGGAGGGTTGTGGGAATCGAATATAAAGTCTGCCAAGGGTATTCTGAATAAGGTTACAGGAGACATGTGCTTTACCGCGGAAGAGCTAAACACATTGTTTTGCCAAATTGAAGCGATTCTAAATTCAAGACCACTTCAAGCTGTCTCTATGGATACCACTGATTACACAGCTTTAACCCCTGGACACTCTTATAGGAAGTCCTCTTCTAGCTTTGCCTGAACCAGAATTAACAGAAGTTCCTATGAATCGTTTGACAAGATGGAACCTCATACAACAACTTCAACAGGGATTTTGGAAACGATGGACATCCGAATATTTATGTTCACTGCAAAACCGGCCTAAGTGGTGATACCAGTGATACCAGTGATGGTCAAGTAAGAGTAGTAAAAATCCGTACTGCTGTAGCCGAGCTGACAAGCCCCATCACTAAATTAATCAAGTTGCCTATTAATCAATAATTAATTTATAATAATTTTTTTTTATTTTCTAATTATTATTGTTCATTCATATCTCACATTTTGTTACCACTTTATTTATATTTTTATAGTTATGTGGTTTTTTGTTTAAGACACTTTTTGTAATTCTGTTGAATCCCTTCATCCTCAACGGGGGGAGTATGTTTGGGCATTTTTGTTAAACAGTCCGTTAGAAGTGGACCAGGTAGAAGTGTGGCAGAATTAGTTGAAACAAATGTAGAATATGAAGATATAGATGGTGAATGGTGATATTGAAGTAATTTTTGACTGTGACAACATAATTCAACCTGATAGTGATACAGAGAATGTTGGTCAACAAAATAACCCTATTCTAATCATAGTTCCTCCTGATGGCCAATTACCAAGTTCTAGTGGAACACAAGCTATAAATTCAGAAAAAGAAGACAATATTGAAAATATAATTTTGAGTTTGAAAGTAACTGATTTTATTCAAGTAAAATATCTTTATGACAAAAATACTAAAAAATCTACCTTTAAACATTTTGTGTGCCAAATAAAAACAATAACAAAAAGTATTAAAGGATTAATTTTTATAAGCAGTTTTATGAGAGGATATAAAGGATCTAAAAGTACATTTGTTTATCCAGACGTTGAAGATATAATGGAAGTTACAGCTGAAAATATTGTCAAAAAGTTACAAATTATTCATGAAAAGAGAGGAAAGTACATGTTCAACACATTGTTACCATAAAATTAAGAATGATTATTGTTATTCTCATTGTTAAAATATGTTAATTAATATTATAATTTAAAATAAGTACCTATTCTGATTTAATAATAGACTGATATAAACTAAGTCATAACGTATTACCTGCATACCTAGGTTCCTAGTTTGTTATAATAATATAATATTGTTTTGTTTTCAACTATAAAAATATAATTTATGTGAAATATATAAATCTATAATTTAATTGTATTTTTTTTTAAATTTATTCCTTATTTTCTAATTAGTGTACATTGTCTTAAAAACAAATGCAAAATGTTTTTCTTATGTACAAAAATGCAAAGAATCTCTTAAAGAATGTATTTTTTTGCCCCAAGTTAGTCTTAAAGAAGAAAACTTGGTTTTTATATGAAAATCATATGTCTGCCCCAAGTTAAACTTTTATGGTACAACTTGGGGCAAGCAAAAATATTTAAAATAAAATATGAAGGACTTTAAGAAAAAATTTAACCTAATAATATTTTTATGAAACAAGGTAAGACCCAGATTTTTTGTTACCACATGTAATTGCCAAACTTAAACAATTTTTAAGTTATTTACAATAACAATTTTAAAGTGCCCCAAGTAACACCATTTGACGGTACTTCTGAACAGAGAACATCATGTTTTTAAGTAGGTATAAGTAGATAGGCAGCCATCTTGTTGTGTCTAAGTAGATGGTAATAAGTAAATTAATAATATATGAAGCTGTATTAGGTTTGTGCTATGGTGTATTGGTGTTATATCCAATGATTTTAAGAGTAAAACAACTTTTGTGTTATCATACTTTGAATAACATTTATTGGTGGTGTAACTGATTACTGAATGAACAAAACTGATTTAATTGAAAATAAAATTTAAATAAAAACTGTTAATACGTCATAATAATGTATGTACAAATTAATATATTAATCATAACGATTTTTCTACATATACATTTTAAGAAAACTTACCAATATACTTAATGTAGGTACAAATGTTGTGCTTTCCAAGTGGTAGGTATTATAAAATTTACATCACACTTAATAATATAAAAATAAATATAAATACATATATTTTTGATTGAAATATCAAATAAAATACATAAATATATCACAAATTAAGACTTAGGTATAATGCAATTTTAAGTTCAATGGAATATTTTTGACGAACTTAATGATTCAGCAACTATTTTGTTTGGTATATTAGGCTATTAAGGAAATTTAAACTTTCTGTATACTTAAAACGGTTTAAAACATAAACTAATTAGTTCAATTATTAATTACATTACACATTTAATATTCAACTATTTAAGTAATAGTGCTATGCTGCATGGCCACATGGTTCAGTATTTTACTTTACAAGTTTTAAAGTTTAGTATCAGTATTCAGTTTATTACAACTAATTGATTTTCCTTTACTATTATCATTAATTAATTAATATGATATCATATTTGAATCAATTCGGGAAAAAAGAGGAATTTTTACGAAAAATCGGTTTTCCAAAAAATCGATTTTGGTTTTTGGTGTAACTCTAAAAGAAATGAACGTATATACATGAAATGTTCACTGGTTGTTTATATTTGCATTTTATATACACGATAACGTTTTCAAAATATTTTGATTTATTTTGAACTGTTTAGGGACATTTTATTTTTCCATTTTTTTTTAGTTTTTTTTCTAAAAATATCAATAAAATTTTATTTGTTGGTTGCGAAAACTTGTGACCACTTTTAAAATACATTATAGATTATGTATATAAATATATTTTAATTTACTTAAATTTCTCTATAAGTGTCGTTAAAATTGCCTATTTAAAACTCCTTATTGCTGAGGAGATTTATGTGTGAATATGCATTCTGATTTAAGGTATTAAGTAGTCAAATGGCCAAATAGTCTAAAAACTATAAAGTATTTTTTTAAATGATAAGAAAAAAAATTCAAATGCCATTGTAACAATATAGTAGGAGTCTTGTATTAAATTTTCAAGCTTTTCAATCACTAAATAAAATTTTATTGATATTTTTAGAAAAAAACTAAAACAAAATGGATAATGAAAATTTGCCTTAAGAGTTCAAAATAAATCAAAACATTTTGAAAATGTTATCGTGTATAGAAAATGCTAATATAAACATTCAGTGAAATGTCATGTACCTACGGTCATTTGTTTAAAAGTTGCACCAAAAACCAAAATCGATTTTTTCGAAAACAGATTTTAGTGTAAAAATCCTTAATTTTTATTTTGTTTTTATGCCACTTCTGGGAAATTTTCACTTTAGACCCCCCCAAAGTACCAACTAGATTCACTTTCCTATCAGAAAAGCTACTGTCGCAGAAAATCCAAGCACTTTTACTGTCCTAAAACGTGAAGACAGACACAAAAAAAAAATAAAAAATAAAAAAAAACACACATCATTGTAAAATCAATACATTCATCGTTCCACTTAGATTAGTTCTATTACATTAGGAATTGGCGGGGAAGGGGTTAATACGTTTAAGTCGAAACGGCGTGTTGTCGTTGTATGCTGATATCACAGCGAATGGCGATTTTAATATTATTATAATTTATAATATAATACGTTATGTCGTCCACTGCAATATTCCTTTTTATATTATATTATTCTTTTTCTTGGTGCATCAAAATATGCAAAATAGTTTTCAAACAGTAAAATATAGGAAATAAATATCAATCGAAAAAACAAAATAATTTTCTATTTTTTTATTCTACTATTATAGAATGATACATTTTAGTTAGTTAGTTAAAAAAATTATTTTTAGTTTAAGTACTATTGTTGAGCCGGCGATCTTTAATTCCAGATATCGCCTGACACGAGGTCCTCAACACTGTTTTGGGGTAGGGCAATTATTCATAATTAATAACATAAGGGTTTATAATAATATTTGCATGTATAAATTGCAATACGAGCAATACAGGTTGATTATACAATAACAAATACAGTAGGACGAGGATCACCGACTGGGCTGACGAACTGAAGACTGGTGAGCCTGCTGCTGGATCACTGGCATCCAGATCGAACGAATGCACAGTGACGATGACTTGAAGCGACGAACGTTCAACTGCGGTCACGAGGTCGTGAGCTTAGCGATGAACTACAGACTTTACGACAACAAATTTATCTTTATCAAGGGTAATTTATGTTTAATTTATATAGATATTATATATATCATATAAATATAGATAAATTGTTGAATTTCACTTCTCAAAACAATTCGTATCTATACGCCAAGAATTTTTTTTTTGGAAACCTATGCAGTTCACATTTAAAAAATATTGGAGTAAATATAACTCTGATCACGCCGGGTGTATATATGAAAATACCAATTGGTAACAATATAATTTAAATTAGCTATAACTTTAAAATAAGTCTGACAGCCAAATGCAGACTTTTATAACCCATCGTTTTCGGCATGCTTAACTACATAGGTAGGTACCTACGTTAAAACAAAAAAACATTGAAAAGAAAGATTGTTCAGTACCTACAACAAAAATGTTCCAAACAGGTGGTAAAATATTGCGTTGTATGATCTTCAATAAAAGGCTCCTGTATATTGTCTCGAAAGCAGATGAAAAAAATTAAAAATCCATATTCATAATTTTTTTTTATAAACCTTTAAATTTCAAATATTCTCAAAACACGCAAAATTGAAGAATATTTACAAAATTATTTTGAATTAGATATACATAAAAAATTTCTTTTTAAATCTAAGATTTGAAAATGTAATACAAGATTCTTCATAAATTTGTCTATCATTATCAAAAAAAAAAAAAAAAAAAAACGTCTACAAGAAAGTACTGAAGTGTGACATCCACTTACGTGGGTCGTGGGTGTCTTAAGTTTATTTCAGGATGATATGTTGTTTGATATTAGTATTTAAGTAATTTATATATTTTTAGTTGTTTGGAACATTTTTAATAGCGGTGGTTATGTAGATATACATTGGCGACCTGCAGTAACGCTTTATAATATGTTTATTGTTTATACAAAGTGTGCTACAAATAGGTAAGTACTACCTAATAAGTGAATACATGCTAATAGAATTATAAAATATTTGATCACAGGCATAAAATTTGGATTTTTTTATACTTAATATTTAGTAACAATTTTTGAGGTATCAAATGGAATAATGATTTTTTTTTTAATAAGTTATTAGTACAGTTAATAAAATGACAATTTCCAGATTTCCATTTTGGCAGACCTCCAGTAAAAATATTCTTTTGTTAAATTGTTATTCTTTTTTTGCGATAATAACGAAAAAAAAAAAAAATAGATAAAATATTACAGTACCACCGTTACAATAATAATTGTGTTTGCATCTTGTTAACATTGGAAAACGTACTATAACATTCAAGTTTAAATTAATTCTTTTTCACCATTAAACTTCATTAATTAGAATTCAAATCATTTGTGCCTAGATAATTTCAGACTATAATTTAAATGGATATTTCTTTATCAATATCTCAAAAGTTTTATAGATAAAACATATCGTACGATTTCCTTCCATTGGCCACATTGGCTAGTTGGGGAAGTGCACTATAGATACTAGCAATGCTACCCCGCCAATTTCCGACTTATTATGTTATGTGAATATGAATTTTCCTCCCTTTATTTTATCAGTTTATCATTGAAAAATGACGAATGGATCTTCGCAGGAAAAAACTCCGGATCCATGACGTCATTAGTTGTGTTTTTAATATTGTCCTTATCAAATGTTATGGTGATTAAATTGTTATCATAAATATAATATTATCATCAACCATAGATATATTATTTAATAATTATTTTATGATAATTACACGTGCTAATTACATACATTTTAAAACACAGTAAGTACATGTTCTTAGTAAAATAAGTTGAAAACAAATATATCATTGTAAAACTAATACATTCATGCGTTCATAAAAAATGTCACTTAATTTAAGGGAAGTCATAAAAAAATAAATTATACACACATATATTAAATCTAAATCTACAACTAAATCAGTAGGTTTCAAGTGTATAATAAATAATCAAATATAAATGTAATATAAATAATGTGTAAATTGCTTAAAAAAAAAATTTTAAATACCTATTATTTAAATGTAAGAGTGGTCAAAATTAGATTTGCTTATGTTAATTACTTCGTCGGTACCATCTTTTAAAGATTTTTTAATAATTAATTCTTCAGCAGAGGACATGGTAGTTGTTTCCAATTTTTTTTTTTTTGCATGAAACGTGCTTGTGGTTCTATTTTTCTTTTTAAATTTGTCTGCGTTTTTTTAAAACTCAAGTCTTTATTTTTATAAAATTAAAATAAATTAAATATACAACAAAATGAATTTATTCATATTTTCAAAGAATGTGAATTAATTCATTTTTTGGTGAATGTTCTGAACACTATGTGTTGTCATTGTTATTGTATGTCATTGTTATTGTAACACTTTAAAATTATAAAATAAATTAATGCGATTATGTCTAAATAATAATTGTATAGAAGTTACATTCTATCTGATGGCAAATCGTAAAATTGTTATTAATTTATATATATAAAAATACAAATAACAAATATTTTGTAAGCATTTGAAATTTGAATGCCGCGCATTCAATCACCATAACATTTGATAAGGACAATATTGATAACACAACTAATGACGTCATGGATCCGGAGTTTTTTCCTGCGAAGATCCTTTCGTGAAAAATGAGTCGCAAAATGCAATATTTTTCCACACACATCATGTGTACATCAGTATTTAGTTGCCACATTTTTTACTTTCTCGTCCGCTATTTAACTTGATATTTAATTAATTTCATATTATATTAAATATTATTTAAGGAGTCTTTATATTTAAAATGACTGAAGAAGAAGCTGTAAGTATGATAAAGTGTACCTTGGTAATGTTTTTATTTATAATCTGCTGTTCTCTATGTTAAACGTTGTCTATACTTTAATCATTGGCCAAAAATCTAAACAATCAAAATATGAATTACCACATGAGCGTTTTTTTTTTGGTAAAATACAACTTAACGATATTAGTCATTCTTGTCTTTTTAATCATAATTTAAATAAATATTTTTGATGTTTAGATAAATATTGAAATCCTATTTTTTTCCTAAAATTAAATTAATATTTTAATAAATGTGTAGAAGACCACCTACGTAGTTGTATTATTATTAACACGTAGTACTAATCAATACTTTATATTCAATGAACGGATATCAGGGTTATACGAATGATTGTGAAATTGTACAAAACATTATAGTCATAAGGAAAGTAACACAAGTATGTAATGCGAATATAAACTGTTTAATTATTATATGAATTCGGATATATAAGTACATTGTAAAGGGCAGTAGGGCGAACAGTCTTATAACAAGCGTATGACTCGTACCTTATCATTGTCGATATGTGTGTGTTTATTTTAAAAATATACTTAATTAATTAACTAATTGTTATTTATTTTGAGTTACCTTCACTTTCTACAAAAACTCGTTGTAAGCCTACCTGGCTTATAACATAATTGGTGGCAGCGGTGCTCTTCAAACATAATATACTGTATACTATCTGCAGTAGTAATACAATAAGTATAATTGTTGAAGCGGACATTCAGAAGGTGAACAATTTTTTCATTTACTACACGGACAAGGAGGTTCAGGTCAGGTGTGGCTTGTGTTAAGCCTGGTTCAACTCAGGAGTTGGTGGACAAAGGAGTGCAATCATAGGATAAGTCAGCAACAGAAAAGGAACAGTGGATACGGACAACAGAGGACAACAACGTGACAATATCAAACGCTGAATCAATCAAAGGGGAAGTACAATCAAGGCGTCATGTTGAAGTAAAAATTTTTTTTTGTGATTGTTTATGTCTGACGATAGTCAAAGTAGCGATAATAGTAGTATCGAATCTAGCGATAGTAATTATCAAGTAACAGAATTATTTGAAATTGAAATAGTAGAAATGACGATTCCCAAATTAACTTATGAATCAGGGATTAAATTTATACCAAGGTACGGGGGAGAGGAAGGCGAATTAGGCAGTTTTATTAAATCATGTGAATATGTGATAAATAATGTAGTAGATAGTCTTCAACCATTAATTCTAGAAGGGATATTGGCAAAATTATCAGGTAGGGCCGATCAAGTAACTAGGTTTAAATCTATTGGTACATTTGATGAATTAAAAACCATTTTAACGGAGAATTTTGGAATATATCAAACAGTGAGTCAGTTGCAATTAGAATTAGCAGCATGTGTACAAACTAAGAATGAGGGAATAAAAGCATATTATGAAAAGGTCGAAGGTATTTGTTTTAAATTAATAGAGGCAATGGTATTAGAAAATCCAAAAAAAGCGGAAGAGACAGTGATAAACAAAATAGTGAAAAGGCAAGCATTAAATGTATTTGTAGCAGGACTGAGGGAACCGTATAATATATTAGTAAAGGCTCAGAGTAGGGATACACTAAGAGAAGCATATCAGGTAGCATTGGAAGAGGAAAAAGCGTTATTAGCTCAGGAACATAATAGGAAACTTTTTGTGAATAGCGACAAAGGAGTAAAACCAGGTGTTAAGTGTTTTAAGTGTAATAAAATAGGACATAAGAGCTTCCAGTGTGATAGTAAGAGTACAGGGCAAGGAAAAAATCAAAGTTACGAAAAGATGAATAGGGAAAGTGATAGAAAGAAGTGGGAAGATCAAGCGAAAATAACGTGTAATTATTGTAAGAAACCAGGACACGTAATGGCAAACTGTTATAAAATAAAAAATAGAAATAGGTACCAAGGTGAAAATAGTAATAACAGTAATGTAAGTAATGCACCGGTAGCGAACTCATTAACAGTCAGTGAGTATCAAGCGCGAGTGTTGACTATAATCGAAATGAAAAACGAATGTGTAAAGTGTGATGTACCATTGTTAAAAAATAATGTCGGAGAATTTTTAGTGGATAGTGGTGCTGATTTAAATTTGATTAAATTTTCGAAATTGAAGGGAGAAGTGAGAATGTTCCCAAGTAAGACGGTACAACTAAGAGGTATAAATGCGACACCAGTTTTAACATTAGGTAGAACAACATTAGAGTTAATAGCGGGTGACGTAAAACTATCATCAGAATTCGAAATAGTATTTGATGACTTTCCGATTTGTGTGGACGGTATAATAGGAAAAAAATTATTGAAGGAATATAAAATGTGCATTGACCTAGAGAGGAACGTGTTAGTAGTACCGGACAACAAAATTAATATTCCACCACGCGCGCAAACGATAGTGCCTATACGAGTGAATAAGTTATTACAAAACAAGTGTTTGGTAGTTCAAAGCCAACGCATTAATGAGGACGTGACAATTGGTAGTACAATAGGCAATGTAGAAAAAGAATATATGAAAGGAATAGTGTTGAATAATTCGGACGAGTGGCAGGAAATAAATGAATTAGAATTAGATAAATTGGAGTATGAAGAATATGAGGACTGTGAACAGGTGTTAATATGCAGCAACGAGAAAAATAGGATTGACTTACTATTAGACGCGTTAAGAGTAGATCATTTAAATACAGAAGAAAAAGAAACTATATACGAAGTGTGTTTTAAATACGCGGATTTATTTTTTTTAGAGGGGGATAAGCTATCGACAACGAGATCGATTAAGCATTCAATACCAGTCCCAGACGGAATTACACCGATAAATGTAAAACCATATAGGTTACCCAGAGCACAGCGAGAGGAAATTGATAGACAAATAAGAGAATTGGAAGAGAATAAAATTGTAGTAAAAGCCAATTCGGCTTGGAATGCACCGTTAATAGTTGTTCCAAAAAAAGAGGGACTATCAGGAGAAAAAAAGTATAGAGTATGTGTAGATTTTAGAAAATTAAATGAAGTAACGGTAGGCGATGTATTTCCTTTACCACAGATAACTGAAATTTTGGATGAATTGGGGAAATGTAAGTACTTTACAACCCTTGATTTGGCGGCAGGATATCATCAAATTGAACTTGATGAAAAAGATTCGGACAAAACAGGGTTCTCAACGGGGACAAATCATTACAAATTTTTACGATTACCATTTGGACTAAAAGGAGGACCTAGTACTTTTCAAAGGTTAATGAATAACGTATTGACAGGATTACAAGGGGTAGATGCATACGTTTACCTAGATGATATAATAATATTTGCACCAGATCTAAGGAGTCATAATGAAAAATTAGAAAAAGTGTTAAGTAAATTACGCGAACATAATTTAAGAATTCAACCGTCTAAATGTGAATTTTTAAGGAAGGAGGTGACATATTTGGGGCATATTATAACAGGTGATGGGGTGCGTCCAGATGAGAAAAAAATTGAAAGCGTAGTGAATTTTCCGCAGCCAAAGAACCAAAGGGAGTTAAAAGGATTTTTGGGATTAACAGGATTCTATAGGAAATTTATTAAGAATTATAGTCAAATAGCAAAACCTTTGACGGCATTATTAAAAAAGGATGTAGTATTCGTATGGAGCGATATGTGTCAGAAAGCTTTTAGTACCATGAAAGAAATATTAACGAGTGAACCTATACTACAGTACCCAAATTTTGAGGAAATGTTTATTTTAACGTGTGATGCTTCGGGACAGGCAATTGGGTCAGTACTTTCACAAATGAGTGCTGGGAGAGATCTCCCTATTGCGTATGCATCTCGAGTATTAAATAGCGCCGAACAGCGGTATAGTACTACGGAAAGAGAGTGTCTAGCAATAGTGTGGAGTGTGAAACACTTCCGCCCTTATTTATGGGGTGCTAAATTCAGGGTAGTGACAGATCACAAACCATTAACCTGGCTATTTAATGTCAAAGATCCCGGGTCGAGATTAATTCGTTGGAGATTAAAATTAGAGGAGTATGACTATGAGATAGTTTATAAAAAAGGAACGGAAAATCAAAATGCTGATGCATTGAGTCGAATACTAATAGCAGCTAATGAGGAGGAAATAACGTACGATAGTTTTAATCAAGCGTTAGCTAGTAAAAAAATAGTAAATAAAAACATAGAAGAAGTAAAAGGGACACTATTAGAAGCGGGTGAGGATTACCACATAGGGTTACCAGTAACAGGGGATTTATCGATTAGAGGTAAATTAGCTATGGATTTTTTATACATGGCAAAACAATTTAATATTCAGGAGGAAAAACAAAAGGAACATGAAATAGGGCAAATTATAAAAATAAGTGGTTGTGAAGATAGGAAGATATTTTTTTTCATTATTGCAGAGAAATACCCATTAGTGCCAAGTTATGAACAATTATTTGAAATCTTATTAAAGGTAAAAGTATTTTGTGTGGAGTATGATATAGAAAAGTTAGCAATTCCACGTATAGATTACGAGACTTGTAACCTAAATTTTGAAATCGTTACGGCAATGATAAAAATGATTTTTTACGACACAGTTATAAAGATACAAATTTTTTTAGATAATACGGACTATAATCAAACGTTTCCAAGCGAGGAAAAATTACAAATTATTCAGGAATTTCATGAGAATAAATTAGGTGGACATTTAGGGGTAGCCCGCACAGTCAAAAGAATTAAATTAAACTTTAATTGGAAGGGGTTAAAATCGGAAGTAAAAAAATATATTAAGAATTGCGAATTATGTCAAAAAAATAAAGAAAGTAATAGGAAAACTAAGCAACCGTTAATAATTACAACAACGGCTACGAGGCCGTTTGAAAAAATATTCATGGATATAGTAGGACCATTATTAAAAACGATTAATAACAAGGAGTATTTGTTAACCATTCAAGATGATTTAACCAAATTTAGTTCAGCGATACCTTTAGAAACAACGGATGCGAATACTATTTCAAAACATTTCGTAGAACAGGTGATTTGTACATACGGGATACCGAGTTCCATACTAACCGATCAAGGGCAAAATTTTATGAGTAAAGTATTTGCTAACGTGTGCAAATTACTACAGGTAAAAAAAATTCACACTACGGCATACCACCCGGAGGGGAACGGGGCATTGGAAAGGTCACACAGGACGCTAAAAGAATATTTAAGGAGTTTTGTAAATAAAAAGTTAAACGATTGGGATGAGTTAATATCGTATGCTATGTATACTTATAATACGTCGATTCATACTAGTACAAACTATACACCGTTTGAACTAATATATGGTTATCCGCCGCGAATACCTAATTCATTTTCGAAGCCGGTAGAACCGCAATACAATTATGACGACTATTCATTCATGATGAAACGACGAATGCAGGAGTGTCACGAGGTGGCACGTGGTACTATAATAATAAATAAAAATAAAAGCAAGGATAATTACGATAAAACGATGAATCCATTAACTAAAGGATCATGTAAAAAAATATTACTGAAGAATAATCAGATGAAAAATAAATTAGCATCTAAATGGGAAGGCCCATATGAAGTAGTAGAGTGGCATGACAATGAGAACATAACAATACGGAAAAACAATAAAAATATACGTGTTCACATTAACAATGTGAAAGCATTTGATGAGTAAATATTAAATTAGAATTTTGTTTGTTATTTAGGTTAGTTTTGGCAACTTCATTAGTATTAGATATCATATTGGCAGACAGTACATACAATATATCTCAAGTACCAAATACTTCAGGTTTATATTACGAGAATGAAGGACAATTAAAATTAACAAATATAAATTGGAATATAATAACTTCGGTAAATTTAACTAATTATGATTTAAGAATAACTACGTTAAAACAATATTTTTTAATAATTGAGGTAGTATGTAGAAACGTAACAAAAGTAATAAAAAATGCTAAGTGTAATGATGTGAATACTACAATAAACTCATTACTAGAGGAAGTAGAAAAAAGGAAAAATCAGTATTTTCTCATGTTAGGAACTACTCCCTCATCACGAAAAAAAAGGGGTTGGTTTAATTTTGTTGGGGATATGTATAAACAATTATATGGTACTCTAACAGAGGAAGATGCGGATAAATTTTCTACTCAAATTTCGGAATTACATTCAAGTAATTATAAAGTATTAAGCATTATAAAAGAACAAATTTATGCAGTTAAGTCAAATGTAGAACTTTATAATAATACATTTTTTAATATAAATAAAGAAAAAATATTATTAAATGAAAATTTTGGAAAAATAGAAAACCAATTAAAAAATATGAATGAATTAATTATGGATATAGAGTTAGAACAATTAGTAGAACAACAAATAATATTATTTAATTTAATGATAAGTCAGGTATTATTTGAAGTAGATTTATTAGGAGAGATTGTAACAGCAGCACAAGGGGGCGTTATTCATGCTAGTGTTTTAACACCGAAAGATATTTTGGAACAATTAAAAAAAATCGAAAACGATATACCTAAACATCAGAGATTACCAGTTCCACTGGACATAATAGGAGCTCATACATTATTAAGTATAACCGATGTAGTATGTATATATAAAAATAAAACTTTAATATTTTTGATAAGAATACCTTTAATTGATAATTACGAATTTACATTATACAATTTAATACCATTACCAGTAAGTGGAAATAACGATCCATTACATATGTACATTAACCCAAAAATGGACTATTTAGCTATAAGTAAAGATTATGAAAATTACATTTCGTATAGAACAGAGGAATTAAATAAATGTAGACAAACACCAAATTATAAATTATGTGCAGGAGGACAAGCAATATATAATAGACATGAAAGAACAGTGTGTGAGGTAAAGTTACTATTGGAACCGGTAGAAATACCAAAAACATGTCATGTACGACATATTACGTTAGTAGAGAATATATTTCATAAATTAAAATTTAAAAACGCATGGATATATTCGGTCTCAAGAGAAAATATTATATTAGACTGTGAGGAAGCAAAAGCAAGTATGAAAATTAATTTAACAGGGACAGGGATAATTTCAATAAGGGAGGATTGTAGGATTTTTACATCTGATTCAGTCCTAATACCAATAAAACATTTGTCAACTAATAGGAATATAGATATAGTGCCGTGGTCTAAAATACCAAAAACATTATTCAACATTAAAAATTATACGAAACTCGAAGATTTAAAATTGGAAAAATCACGCGAAAATGTATATAAATCTACTAATGATATATCACAATCGCTAGATGAGATAGACAATTTAGTAGATATAGAAATTAGATATAAGGAGAAGGAAATTATACGAACTATATACCAATATTTATATTATATAATTGCATTTGTAATACTAATATTAAGCTACTATATATATAAAAATTGTAAAACTAATAATAGAAGTAACATACATATAGTTAACAGGAGAGAATTAATACCAATAACCACTAGAGTTTAAGAAAATTGTAAGGGCGAAAGATTATTCTTATTGAAGTATAATCCTTCGTCTGGTAGGGGAGGTGTAGAAGACCACCTACGTAGTTGTATTATTATTAACACGTAGTACTAATCAATACTTTATATTCAATGAACGGATATCAGGGTTATACGAATGATTGTGAAATTGTACAAAACATTATAGTCATAAGGAAAGTAACACAAGTATGTAATGCGAATATAAACTGTTTAATTATTATATGAATTCGGATATATAAGTACATTGTAAAGGGCAGTAGGGCGAACAGTCTTATAACAAGCGTATGACTCGTACCTTATCATTGTCGATATGTGTGTGTTTATTTTAAAAATATACTTAATTAATTAACTAATTGTTATTTATTTTGAGTTACCTTCACTTTCTACAAAAACTCGTTGTAAGCCTACCTGGCTTATAACAAATGTATGCTTTTGGAAAATGGATTTAATGCATAGTATTCAAAGCGATATTTTTTTGACCCCAAAAATATAGTGTTTATTACTTACAATTAAATGTTATTGAGATGTTCTACTTCTAAGAAGAGAAATATGTACCTATATTGTGTGTATTATTGACAATTGTAGTATAGTTATTTGATTATCATTGCATTTCACTACCTTAACTCATTAAATATATTTATAAATTTTAGTTATTTGATCCTTCCATCAAGAAGAAGAAGAAGAAGAAGAAGAAGTTTGACTTAGAAAGCGCTGTAGCTTCTGAAAATGGTGTTGATGGTATTAATGAACAAGCATTAGATAAGGAAAACCAGAAACCAGCGCCAGGCCCTGAAGAAGTTATTGGTAATTATAAATATATATATATATATTATTGAGAACTATTAACATTTTTAATTTGTAGATTTAATTTACACCTAATTACAATTTGAAACTATTAAGTATTGTATGTTAAAATATAGCTGAACTATAAAGATACTCAAATATTATATTATCAGTTTATCCTATCATTTAATTCGACATTGTATTTATTTATTGATATACAAAGTTATAGTATTACTAGTTTGACTCCTATTCTGATGATACTTTTACTTGAATCGACATAATAAATGTAAAAATTCTATCGTACAGTTTGCTATAATCTGTACATTTATTATATTATGCTACTGTTCTTACTAATAATGTTATTTATGAATTTAAAAAGGTTTATGTAATTTGTATTTACAAATGGAAACCTGGATCTTGACAAATTCGGTAAGAAAAAGAAAAAGAAAAAAAAGGACACAATAAATTTAGATGATTTAGAAAATGCATTACCTGATACATCATCAGCAATGGAAAACAGTGATGGCCAAGGAGAGGCTATAAATGTAAGTTTTTCTTTTGTGCTTTAAAAATGTTTTATTTATTATTGTTGGTATTACAGGATGATTTTGATTTATGTATGGACTTTTCAAAAACAAAAAAGAAAAATAAAAAGAAGAAGGATATAGATGAATTAGTTGCTGAAGAAATAGATAAGAAAGGTGATTTATTTGATGAAATTAAGCATTTTCCACTTTTTCATTTAATAAGGTTGATAATCCTTTATATTATGATTTTATTAACGATGGCCAGTGGAATTTTGAGTCCGGTAAAGGTTTTGATAAGGTTAAAGTTATTGTGTAGAGAACTTTTTTATTTAATCTGAACTAACTACCTATTAGCATTTCTACAATAATAATTTCTGCAGTCAATTAAAATGTTGTTCCGTATTTGAAACTGTAGATATATTCTAAATCAATATCCCAATGTTAAAATATAAATAATAAATATTAAATAGTTTAGTAAACTATAGGGTAGGTATGTATAGTCTACACATAATTTAATAAACCTTGTAAGACCAATTGGGCTCAAAAACCCATACAATTTAATAAATAACAATAGTAATTTAATAACATTTTTATACATGTATTGTTTATTTTGATGAATAAATATAGAAACATAGCGTATGTTCATTTTTCATATATTAATAATGTTGACTGAGACATAATTTTCAAATTTTTTTAGTTCAATTTTGTAGATTTTTAATTATTATACAAAAGAAAACAATTTTTAAATTAAATCAGTCTCTGTTATGTAACATGGATATTATACTGTTATTAAATTCAACAATTTTTTATTTTCCAGAAATTGATGGTGAAAGTCACACTTGGTTTGGTTCTGATCGTGATTACACATATGATGAACTTTTAACTAGAATATTTGAGATAATGCGAGAAAAAAATCCTGATATGGTTGAGGGTAAAAAACAAAAATTTGTTTTGCGCCCCCCACAAGTAATTCGGATAGGTTCCAAAAAAACGTCTTTTGCAAACTTTACAGAAATATGCAAAACGTAAGAATATATTTTGAATGCTTGATTTTAAGATAATATGTTTAAATAGTATATTTATTGTTTAGTTTACATCGTCAGCCAAAACATTTGTTAGATTTCTTGTTAGCTGAATTAGGTACCAGTGGTTCGGTGGACGGTAACAGCCAGCTTATAATCAAAGGTCGTTTTCAGCAAAAACAAATTGAAAATGTACTCAGAAGATATATAAAAGAATATGTTACCTGTCATACATGTCGTTCACCTGATACGATCTTGCAGAAAGACACTCGTCTGTTTTTCTTGCAGTGTGAAACTTGTGGTTCACGATGTTCTGTTGCCAGTATTAAGTCTGGTTTCCAGGTAAAAAATATACACATTATTATTGTTTGTAGTAAATCTTTCTAGGAATTTCACTATTTAACACTTAAACCTATTTCATTTAGTACAGTTACTAAACTTAATGATTTACCTCAATTTTATAACAAACATAATAGAATATTTTATTACTGAATAAGATCTTTAATTTTATTATTTTTATATTGACCATAAAAATGCAATTGTTTTTGTATTAGCTCCATTTACTGAATTTATAAATTTTGTTGAATTATTGACAGTTAAATAAATATAGCCAATATCTTTCAGACCAGTATGATTTTAATTCATTCACTAGAAGAGTATTCCCAGCAAAACATTTCTTTAGATAATTGGAGGAATTTATATATTTTTTTCTCAGTTCTTATAAAATTACAGTAGGTCATACGTTAAACGAATACCTTAGATTCTTGTCAATAATATCTGTTATCTACTAATTGAAACATTTAATTGTTTTGATTTTAGTTCGAATCAGTTCGATTCATTCTTAATAATATTTTTAACTATTCATTAAAATATTCTACACATTTAATATTT
The DNA here is from genome assembly GCA_949089665.1 of Macrosiphum euphorbiae. NCBI lineage: Eukaryota > Metazoa > Arthropoda > Insecta > Hemiptera > Aphididae > Macrosiphum > Macrosiphum euphorbiae. Next base: position 15,950,436 of record CARXXK010000002.1, on the reverse strand, counting down.
ATTGTAATTTTTTATTTTGTTTACAGGCTGTCACTGGAAAACGTGCAGCTATCAGAGCAAAAACTGCATAAATACTACAATATATTTTCTCTCGCGTGCTATACTAGTTCAACAAAATATAATAAAATAAATATTACATTTTAACAAATTTCAAAAATATGTTATTATTATGATAAACATTCATTATAATAAACCCGACAAATAATTAAACAATCTAAAATTTGTATTCCAAATGTTTATTTTGCTAGTTCCATCTGTTTATTGAAACACATCTAAAAAAATAATTTACTTCTTTCTTTATTATTTATATAAACTACGTTATTATTAAAACTTTTGTAAATGTTACTGAACTAATAACAGAGAAATAATTAAAATTTGTATTTATTTTGAGTGAAAATTATAGAAGATAATTTTGAAATAATTTTTGTTTTTGTTTTTGTTTTTATTGGAATTTAATAACTTAAGAGGCTACACCCACATGTTTGTCTCATTAATAATATCTATGTCATACACTCATACTTACGTCTGTAACACGGGACAACACATGTAAATTTGGCGTCATCTTGAGTTTTATATAATTATTTTATTTTATTTTTGTTCAATAATTTATTACATTTATGATCAGTAAAATGACTGTAAAATGATTCCCATATTTTTAATTACAATTCTTTTTTGTTCTGGTTTTTACACTATGTTTGGCAATAGGTCACTATAGTAAATTAATTAATTTGCATTCATACTATATTATAGAGTACATCTTGACTTTTTTTTTTTTATAAATTTAAAGTATGTAGTATTTAAATATTAGAAAACAAATGAAATTACATTCGTGTTTATATTTGTGAAAAAGAGATTTATTAAGTATTAAGTAGGTATAGATATGTTTTTGTCAACTGTTAACCACAATATATTGATCCACTTGATAATGTACCCCAATTAGCGGATAATTATAGTCACGCATCCTAAATATTATTATTTAATCATATTTTATCTAGCAGCAGTATTAGATTCCTAAATTCCATTTCAAGGTATAACTATTTATATTTTATAACTCAATATTGTTTATTTGTAGAACAGTGGTGGCGGACCACCCTGTATTATGTAATATTCTAATTTTGAAAATGTATGTTGTATTTTTCTCAAGATGTGTGGCAAATTGGTCTATATATTATGGCTTTACTCGGTAACATATCAACGAGGAAGAGGGTTATTGAATCTTTAAAAATAAACTAGTATTACACTCAATAGTGACCTTTATTTTTTATTAACCTGGGATTGTAAGTTGCTACCACACAATAGGTAAGGCTAATTTTGTTACGCCACTGACCCTTCCTTTATATTAATGGCCCCAGCTTGACCCACCCAGACAAAAAAATCTGGTGCCGCCACTATTGTAGGAACTTATTGGTTTTTGATGTTTTTATATTTTTTCTGTTCAATTTTGTAGAAGGGGAATACCTATTTCAAATTTTCGAAAATTATGTCTTACTGATTAAATAATTTAAGTAATATCATTATACTATGTAAGCTATGTGAGCGATTTGTAGACTGTAGTAATGTAGTATTTAATCAACGCTAGTACCGACCTAGAGTTTACTGTAATTATTATAAAGTTAGTAAGATTTTACTTATAATAATATGTATAAACAAATTATAACCCTGAATATTGTTTTCTGAAAACACAAAAAAAATTATAGTTGTATGTATATTTTATATTAAATACATTATTACCTCATATTATAAAATAATAATAATAATTTAATATTTTACTATACTTTTAGAACATATTTTTTAAGTTTACAGAATACATACATATACAAACTAAACAAACTAGGTATAATAAACACAAATATCTTATAAAAATAAATTATTGAGTTTGATTTCTTATAATATTGGCCATAACAAAATTTAAACACAATAATTTTTAAATTTATCTTGTTGTTCACACGATATATCAATATGTACAAAATATAAACTTAATAGGTATAAAACATTGTATGAGATTAATAAATAATTACAAAGTAAATAATACAATTTTTTTTATAAAAACATAATATCAGACAGGTGTACGCTGGCATTAATTTCAGATGGTTTATGATAAATTGATGAGATTCATACCTCTTTAGTAAAATCACTTCAAAGGCACATACAAAGCTAACCTAAGAAATTATCTAATACATATACATTATGATTTATTTAAATTAATGCATATTCAGCAAACCCCTATGATACATCTGATAGAAGTTTAAAAATGTAACTAAATACATATAAACTGAGGTGACTAGAGCCATATAGAAAATATGATTTTCACAATTTAACATTATTTTATTGACTATATTTTATCGACCAATCAAACAGAAGGAACTATTCAGTTGCAAAACATTTATCTATATACATATAGGAGATGGCGCCTATTCACTCATCAACGCCCAGACCAAACCGCTGGGTCTAGAGACTTGAAATTTTATATAGAGGTTCCTTAAGTAATGTAGGGGCGCACTAAGAAAGGATTTTCCAAAATTCGACCTACAAGGGGGTAAAATTGGGGTTGAAAGAATACGACAGTGGCGCCATCTATCAAGCAATATTTAATTTAAATATACAATATTGGTATTGCTACATTGCTTAAGGAACCTCTATATAAAATTTCAAGTCTCTAGACCCAGCGGTTTGGTCTGGGAGTTGATTCTTGGTAAAGTACACTTTCGTTTATATATATATAGATATATATAAAACTGAAATCAAGCAAAAGAGGAAATCTTTGTTACGGTTTGGCTTCGAAACTTCTTATCCAATTGTCATGCAGTTTTTTTTAAATGAAAGAGGATATCACGGATCAGGTTTTAGGCATAAATAAAGTCCGTTAATGTTAGTCAATAATTAGTTATCTATACATATAAAATCCAAATACCACTGACTTACTGATCGCTGTATCTCAAAAACTACTCAACGTACGGACTTGAAATTTGGAATAGAGGTTCTTCTCATATTTTCACCGAGCAATAAGAAAGGATTTGCCAAAATTCGCATTTTAAATAGGTGCTCAAACAGGGACATTGAGATTCACGATGGAAATTGGAAATTTTATTTTTATTTATTAATAGTTGCCATTGGTTACAGTCAACAATAGAAATTAGCATTTATTTATTGGTTGCCATTGGTTATTCGGGTAGATCAGGTACAAGCTTGCATCAAATCGAATTATTGAACATTACCTACCAGGGTAGCTGAGTTGCACTTACCGCAGCAAGTTACACCCAAAAGGAGTTCAACGACCATAATTTTTTTAAGAGTTGCAATTTTTTACGAGCAACCAAATTTGTTATATTAATCCACCGTATTATATCAAAATAAACTTGGTATAACTTTAATACTTTAGAGTTAAGTCATACACTTCCGTACAAACAGCACGGGGTCCGCGATCTACCGCAGGTAGATTGCCTACCTGATAATGTACTGCTGCGATTCAGAATTTTTATTCCGGGCAACTGAAAAGATAAAAAAAATAAATTTTGAACACCATACACCGAATAATGAATAACGAATTGAACAAAGTTTAAGTCATATTGAGTTGATACATTTAACGGGCGACGAAGTGCACGGGATCAGCTAGTAGAATATAATTTTAAATACAAATATTTTTATGATACATAAATATTAGGGTTAAAACAAACCTACCTAATCTTATAACTAAGTAATTATTTAAATATAATATTTAAAAATACAATGTATAATAATGAAGATGAATAATTTATGATTTTTATAGATTTTTTTTTTATTAATTAATAAAGAAACAAATATTTTACCGCCCATTTAAGTATCAATGATTGATTGATGCTGTTAGCTAAATTAACTTAATTGTATATTTGTTAAAATTAAAAAAAAACACTATCATGTACTATTTTCATTTAACATATTTTTAGTTTACTATATTATTGGGATTATGTCTCTTCTGGAATGCAGATTGTCAGACTTTATTTTTAATCTTCTTTGAAATTAACTTGAGTTGTTGAGTATTTACTATCTAATAAATTTAAAAAGGAAATGTAAATATAACCAAATAATTTAAAGGTAAAAAAATATGTTTACATGCATAATTCATTTTGTAGTCTCTTCAACTATTAAAATAGTATATGGGAAACAACATTTTTATTTGTCATTGTTCTCGTTAGAAAAATTTAATGGTAGATAGAAAATTATATGATTTCAATATTTTTCTCAAAATCATCTAACATTATATCAGCATTTGAGGTGGAAGTTGGTTAGGTTTTTTTTTTTAATAATTTAAAATAATTTAAAACTTAAGGCTAATATGGTAATAATATCATAGTATAAATATGATTATTTATTATATATGTCTAAAACTTTCGTCTAAATTTAAGTTAGGTAAGATCGAAATGGTATGGTACATGTACATGTGTATTTACCACACTAACTGTTAGTCTACTACTCCGTTCGTCTAAACTATAAATACTTACAACTTATACACATAACACATATCATACTAGTCCGGTATTTGGTTTTAATAAATTTAAATACCCCGAATAACATTCCACTTAGGAATGTGAAATTAAATAATATGTACCTATCTGCTGTCATTGAAAAGAGTATAAACAAGCTACCTATAGAATTATAACGAATATTTCCTTAACCTTTTGTGTTTTCTGAAATAGTTAGTGTCTCATATTATGTTAAATTGATCACTCCATAATGTATATTTTATATAGTATAATGGTCGAGTGAATTGTGTTCTTAAATATTGTCTTTTCCAAAAATGCATCATTTTATTAATCAATAGTAGATATTATAATTCTGGGACCAAACAGCGGATGTTTGTACAAAATGATTGTAAACGTAAAATTTGGTAATTTCATATTGAATTTCTTAAACATTTATTTTGCATTTAAATTAAAAATTGTTTTCAAATAAATGTCTATTTTAGAATTTAGCTTGAATTAATAACTGGATTTTTGCATAACTTTTTGGTTGGGTTAATTTTAATAATTATAGTGTATTTTATCTTTTCTAAATCTCACTAAATTCAAAATAGTGCGTATGTGCGTCGAACATTTTTGAATAGCCAAATTTTGGCAATAATCACTTCAAAAAACCTACTGAAGTCTAAAATTAGTAATTATTACTAATTATACACATGTATAATTACTATATAACTATATTTACATTTGTTTTATGTTATAACTTAGCTATTGAATTGAATATTTGAATCGATTATCTTCAATACGAAAATACTAGAATATTTCCTTATTTTTCTATATTATATTATTCACGTTATATTGTTTTATTTTTAAAAATTATTTTATCAATTTGATTGTATGTATCTGACTCACAGTAGACCTCAGTATTTATTTGTATATTTACTTAAAACGAGGAAATAGCTTATACCTCAAAATGAAATAAAAAAATATGACTGTTAGGTGTATTATATTGCTACAAAATGTGCATAAAATATTATAATATACATTTATAAAATTACATATTGTACTCTAGCACTTCTAAAGAAAGAATTTAAACGACTGTTGTACCTGTTGGCTATTATAGATGATTTACTTATGTGTAATGTACTATTTAAAATTAAATTTTACTCCACTCTAAGTATACTTGGTGTCTTGGTAGATTAACAAAATAACATTTATTGGTAAATCGACTTATTTTGAAAAGTGATCAAACCTGCACTTGTTCGGAATTATTGATGATACGGAACAATATCAACCGATTATAATATAAACAGTATAATAATGTATAAATGGTGTAGGTCACAGCAGGAGTTTCAGATGTAGATAAAAGAACGAAAAAATATTAGTGTAGTAAATAAATTGAATGAAAGGTTCGGCAGACTATACCGGACGGCGAAAAAAATGATAATACCTATAATACCTACGTTTGAATATAATGGGGACAGTCGTCATTAAAATGTGTCCATTTTTTGGAGTATCGGCTATTGATGTCACGAGGACAGCAGCTTTATTATAATAAAGAATATTTTTTATTTTTTATTTAAAATATAATACCTGGTTGGCTGAGCCCTACCCCACATCCACGTGATACCGACCGTAACGGAATTTCGGTTCCGGCTAACAGGGAAGGCACAGAACAGCCACCGATAGCAATGTATGCATTTTTACAAAATATCTAAAATTAGCATATTTTGTTATAAATAAAAGTGCACGTACATTCATACTTTCAGGCATCACTTAATATTTAACAGGATTCTTGTTTATTGTAAAATAATTTTAAACTGTATATTATACTAAACATTTAGCTGGAATTTTTTTTGGAACATGTTGGAGTCGTAAATTATTGTTACGTATTAGTGTGAAGGTGGATGCTTATATTATGAAATATCGTGTTTGAAATGGAGACGATATCTTCACTATCTTTGCTCAGAATTATTTTGTGTATGCAATGATTTATAATGTAATTACATTTAATATGTAGCCTCTACAGTTATCTAATCAATGACGAGTTATACACCCAAAACCTATTATACAGCAGATCGACTTCTCGGGTTTTTTTTTTTTTTTGGCTCTCCAGTTTTGACCATCGTGCGATGGGAGACTATATTATATTATATACTATATAATTATACGACGCGTATACGACATGTGCATGTACTATCACAGAATTTCTGTGGCCTATTGTGGTATATACCCACTATATAAATTACTATACATGTATATGAACTACGAATAATATATACAGACAACACGTGTTGTCGTACTGGCCCTAACTTAACATGGCACGGTCGGAGGTCCGGATGTTCGTGAAACAAGTCCAAATGTCCAAAACGATCGGTTCGGCGGCGCAGTTGGCGGTGGCGGGGTTGGTCTCGGAAACTGTCGCCTTTGTAGAGTAGGTTTGCCGCACTACAATATTAAACTCGACTGCTGCAACTGCTGTTTCTACGGGGTTAAAGGTTTGTAATAATATTGTGTTTTTATTCGTTACATAACCATGTGTGTGATGTTCCTAGAAAGTGACCAGTGGGAGTTTTTTTTTTATACCTACTGGACTTATAGCCTATAGGTTTTTTTTTGCATGTGTGCTCAAGGGAAGTGCCAAATCCCCTCCAATACTCTACAGTCCTTCCTTCTAAATGTAGGTTTAGGAACCACCTTGCAGAAACATATTCCATATTACAATATTATTATAATATAAAGTTATATTATACCTACCAAGTACAAGTATATTTGAATACCACGCAATATTAAACTCCAGTTTTCCTGCACCACACTGTGTGTTATATATATAATAGCGAGTGCAGCCCTGCAGGACGCAGGTACTAAATACATTATACCTACAATACAATTAATGAAGTGTCGTTGACAATTGATTATTAAAATATTGCTTCCGGTTTGTTCGGCACATTACCTACTGCGCGCTAATATTATATTATTATTATATTATATACAGACTGCAATGGGTCGTACCTGAATTTATGTCCCCATATTATATTGTGTTCATTTAATGCGTGTATGTGTAATGTGTTAATGTATATCTATACAGTTTAGACAGACAACATTATATCGTTAAATAATATTATATGGTATATACATATAAAAACATGTAGGTACTGAATATTATATAACTGTAGTTCTCGCGACAACAATTGCTGATACTCAATAATGGATATACGTATACCTACATTCCAACTATACGCATTATATTCAAACATATTGTTGTACCTATATTAAATTATTTCATCCGTCCAGTACATTCTGCTTAACCTATGCATTCGATTAATAAACTATACTAATATGTTTTCATCACTATCTGTGACCTACGTGGCATTTAGATAGAATTGTTATTTGTTATACTGTTTACATAGTTATCGGTTAATATTGTTCAGTGTCATCAATTACGAACAACGAACCACGGAATTTTAATTCTTCTCAAAATAAGTTTACCAATAAATGTTATTTCATTAGTTCCTTTATACATATTAGGTACATATTATACTTAGCGATGAATGGCATTTTTAGTTTTTGAATTTTCACTCATTGTCTGTACTTATTATTGTGTGTACATATTGTAGCACAAGTACAATACACAAAGGACATATTAAGTACCATTTATAATAGGTGAGTTTCCGCCCCTAGATCGTCTAATTTTGCACAAAAAAAGGTCGTTTAAAGTGATCAAACACAATAATATATAAATAATTATTTGAATATTATATTTCCATTATAATTATATATCCGTTTAACTGTCATTAAGAATGTATTTCCTTCTAAGGTATGAGGTGAGCCATCACGCGTTTTTCCATTATTTAAGTAGGTACCTTAATACAAATAAATACTGTGGTACACTGAGAGTCAGATACATACAATCAAATAGACAAAAAAAACTAATCCATCGTTAATATAATATTACTATATGATATAGGCGTTTTATATTATATTCTATTAAAATTATGGATATTGGATTTAATAAAACATAAACATTTTGAAAAAAAATTAAGCAATACAATATAAAAAACAAAATAAAGTTATTACCTACTTATTATAAAGTTATGTATATTATTATGTATAGGTATATACTACTATATATATATATATCATAATTTATATTTATGATTTATAGATTCAAAGTCGATTCATGTGATCCACTATATGTATAACACCCCGGGTAGTCCACCACATAATATATAAATGACAGAGCTGTTTTAGTTCCATACCATATATTAACCATTTACAATTAAGATGTCTGTTTGTTTTTTCTCTTTGGTCAACCCGTTACATCAGTGGTTCCCAACCTTTTTACCACCACGGACCACTTCCACAATATTTTATAGGTCGCGGACCACCTCAATTTTTACGTAAACTAGGAAGACCTTTTTTTTTTTTACAAGAATACAAAAAATTTAAATTTTTATCATTTTACTTTACTTTTTATTACTATACTATTATATATTATAATTCTACTACTTTACTATACAAAATAATTTAATTTGGTAAAAATTTTACATTTATTAACAATTCAACACAAATTACTATAATAAAAAAAATGGGTATCATACTATTATTTTTATAAAAGGCAAATTTAATTATAAAAACAAGTTAATGTGATTTTTGCGCTTGCATTTCCTTTACTAACAAAGATATTCTTGGGGTAATATTGCTCAAAGCTACACGCATGTCTTTAGTGGCGTCCAGCCGATTTCTTTGTTTGTTTTTAATGTAGAGCAGTGCGGAAAATCCTTGTTCGCACATATAAGTTGTTGAAAACATGACTAAATATCTTAGTGCGATTTTTCGAAGCTTAGGATACGTAATTGCTTTTTTACACCAAAACTCTTCGATATTCATGGAAGATTCAAACGTATCCTTACAGTTTCGATCATTTTGTAACTCTATCAAATCTTCCTGGATATCATCATCCACCTCATCAACTTTGACAATAAAAGGGTTTCGAATCATACTTCGGACACCTTTCGTTTCATAACCATTATATTCTGGGAAATACCGGTTAAATTCATCTTTAAGTTTATGCAGATGGTGTAAAACATTTTGATGGACCTCAGGCACGAGGTCAGCATATTTTTCGTTGTCGACGATGCTTTTTAGTGTTTGAAACGTTGAGTAGTTATTCATCTCAACTTTACTTATCCATAAATTAATTTTACAAATAAATGCGCGAAGTTTATCTTCAAATATAAATATATTTGCAGCGCCTTCCAATTTATGATTTCCGGAGCCTTGTAATTGTAAATTAAGCTTGTTTAAATGCTCAAAGATATCGACAAGATAAGCCAAGTGCATTTCGAACTTATGATCACAAACACATTTCAATAAATCGATCATTTTTTTCTCAGTTAAAAACACTGTCACCTCCTCCTTAAGTGAAAATAATCGTGCCAACATGTTTCCTTTCGAAAGCCATCGGACTTCGGTATGAAAAAGCAAAGTTTCATATTCAGAATCCAAGTCCAAGCATATTTTTTTAAAAATGCGAGTATTTAGTGCACTACTTTTGATAGCGTTCACCATTTTTACGGACTGTTTTAAAGTATATATGAGTTCTTCAGGTAATGTTTTTGAAGCTAATGCTTGTCGATGAATTACACAATGCGTTGTCAATGCTGAACAGTTTTTTTCTTTAACCAACGTTGCTAGGCCCGAACGTGATCCTAGCATAGCTGGAGCTCCATCCGTACAAAAACCTGCAAGCTTTTCCCACATAATGTCGTGCTTTTCAAAATATTCATTAATTATCTTCATTACATCACTTCCTTTCGACGTAGTAACCAATTCCTGCAGTAACAAAAGCTCTTCTTTTATTGTGTTGTCATCGTCCAAAAATCTAACAAAAACCAGTAACTGACAACATTGCGAAACGTCAGTACTTTCATCACACTGCAATGCGTAAAAAGGTGAGTTTTTTATTTTTACCAATAATTGTTCTTCAATATCGAAAGATATTTTGTCAATGCGAGCTTTCACGGTGTTATTCGATAATGGAATTTCTTGTATTTTATTTTTAGCTTCCTCACCTAAAACTTCTTCAACAGCATTTAGTAAACAAGGTTTCAATAACTTTTCACCGATAGTGTGTGGTTTTTTTGATTTTGCGATTAATTGTGCAATTTTAAATGACGCAGATAGCACTTTTTCATTTAACTCGAATCTTGAACCACTTGTTCCAAGTTTCATTTTTTTCAAATTTTCTGACTTACCCATGAAAAATGCTGGTGGTCGATCACTCAATTTAGGATGGACAGTTTTTAAATGCCGTTCTAATTTAGCGGGTTTCAACGCATCATTACTAAGAACAGTGGAACATATAACACACTGTGGTCGAGTTTCATGGTTAGTTTCGATTGCAATAAATCCAAATTTGATATAGGAGTCGTCATATTTTCTTTTCGGAGCCATTTTATTTAATTTTAATATTAACACACGAACTATCAAAAAGAGGCAGAAACACAGACGTCGACTACGGAGTACGAATACAGAGCAACTAACAATAATTAATATTAAACTTTGTACATAGCTTGTTGTATTCTACCAATAATCTAATCTTGCTGTACAAACAAGATTAGATTATCGGTTGAAATAATACATACGGGACATAATGTAATATAAATGTATAAATAAACGACGTAATATACACGCGCCACGCCGTGGAATCGATGATAACGATTGTCGGTACATAATATTTTGACTGCCTCGCTTTTACGAATTAGACGTTATATAGTATATAATATAAAAAGCAAAAACAGCAAAAACAGTTACAAACTTTGTATCATGCCCCAAAGGAAAAATGAAATATTTTTAAATTTTGTAGGTATGGCTCGCGGACCACTTCACGATGTCTCGCGGACCACCGGTGGTCCGCGGACCATAGGTTGGGAACCACTGCGTTACATAGACAAAACGTATTTACACAGAATAATTTTTTTTGCAGTGTTTTGAGGAATCATAGAGTAAAATAAATCAGAATAAATAGAGATTTATAAGACGATATAAAATTGTCGAGTTTTTAATTATTAAATAATAATATGTACAAAACAAATTTTAAAAAAAGCGGGTAAGTGGATGTCACTGCTGCTGTACAGTAGGTTACAAGTGGGTCAATGTATAATGGATTGTATTAAACTTGAACTCAATGTTATAATATCATAATATCATTGTATAAGAAAAACGATTCTGAGCGAAGACGGTTTGTCAGTCTGGATATTTTATATTGTTATTATTTATTATAGCCTGTAAGTTGAATTAATAATGAAATTCTTTTATTTTTTTCTATGGTGATAGGCAAAGTGTTAGAAATTAAAATCCCATTTTTAGCGGTTTTTCGTAATTTTTTGGTGGTTTTTACAGTTACATTAAATAACTATTGAGAAAATCGAAAAATGACCTCTCTAAAGTACTATCTTGATCCAATTTTCTAAAAGATAAGTTACTATATTATGTCCATACATGTTGAAATCGAAGCACTCCTTCAGGAAGAAATTTTGTATACAGGAAAAAAATAAACACCATTGTAGAACCAATAGATCCCTCAGAATCGAATATATAGTTATATGTTATAACTTTTATACAAATATTTCCTTAATTACATTAGGTACCTACTTCATTCATAGTTGATCTTAGATAGCTTTTCAACCTTAAAAAGGGTTGAAAAAGATCTCTCTGGAGTGGTTGTAAATACTGGCAATGTACAAAACTACAAAATATTTGAATTAAAAAATGAATCTAGTATTTTTCAACCATTTACGGTACAAAACTGATAAAAATAATCACGATATTTATTGAAAATGTTGATATAACTATAGCTTCGAAAATTTTTTATAAAATCCTTAAAATCGTATGATAAAATTTGTTTTTTAATCATGTAAAAACTGCACAACATTTAACATGTACGAGACACTAGTCAATGGGGGGGGGGGGGTCCGGACCCCATGGACCCCCCCCCGTAAATACGCCACTGTGTTACGATTTGATGTTAAAAGTCGTAATAAAGTAGATAATAAAGTAGATCATATTGTTTTGGCCGACAAGCAAATTCACCAATTTATGTTCTGGTAGAAATATTAAGCAATGAAAAAGTAAAGGTAATTTTTGGCTGAAAACGGCAATGACTATTTTAAGGGGATATTCCCCCACAGCCCACAGGCATGTTTTATCTTAATATGGTTAGCACCTCCAGTCAAAAATTGAAAATACGCCTATGATTCGAGGCCCATACAAATTGTGTACTATTTTGTACGTACACTATTTAAAAATATTTATTTTTTTGTGAAGCCTGCACCGAATATTTTGGTTTTCGATAGCGGTTGAAACGTTGGAAAGATTCTCTTTTCCGTTCAGCGGGTGGCAAAATGGAAATTCCTAAAACTGCTGGCTGCACATATCATAACAAAACATAACTTTTGGTTACATCTCATGTTCATATTATAACCTCCATGAGTGACGCTTAAAATAAACAAAACCAAATAGTTTCTTTCATGAAATATTGTTGCTGTAGAATTATTCTAAGTTAGGTTAGTATAGTTGTTGCATAAATCCCTGCATTACCTTTTCCCGTGATCGATGAATGCAGAGGTGTGACAAAAAATAGTTTGTGTAGCTTTTGCGGGAAGGCAATTTCAGTTTTGGGCAAAATGGGCTTCTACAAGCACCTACTTTCATTACAATTTGTCGTTACAAAAAATTATTTGCATAAGTTTTTTTTTAAAGTTATATCTTAATAATAATTTTCTAAAAATAGATAAGGTACCTTATATAGAATTATTATTCTTACAAATATTATTGAAAGAAGAAACACATTTGTTTTTGTAAATAAGCTGGTTTCAAGTTTTACCATTGTGTGATGTAAAAATGAAATAATAATTTTTATATGATTTGTTGAAATAGTAATTCTTGAAGTACCTATATTACCTATGTTAAATTTTTCTTAAAATATTTATGTTTTATATACTTATCGCCTTACAATAATATATTAGAATTAAATATATTTTGGGACTAGATAATATGAAATTAAAGAACATTGTAATAATGGCATCGCTTAAATTATTTGTCTTTAGTCATATTTAGTCATAAGTAATGACTCGCAATTTTTATATTATTATAATAATGATTATTCCTGAAAAAGAAATAATCTTGATATAATACAATTAATAATACTTATTTTATTTTTATTTTTATTTTATTTTATTTTAAGATAAGCACATTATATTTAATTATTGACTTACAATAATATGTAAGAATCGAGAATACTTTGAGATTTGATAATCATGCGTGTAACAAATAACACTAAAGATATCGCCGTATCGACCTCGTTTAAATTATTTGTTCTTAGTCTTTATTTGTATTAGTCATAAGTAATGAGTCATTACTAATGACTCATGATTTTATTATCTTAATGACTTAATGATTATTCCTGAAATCTCAAAATGTAATTTTATAACAATCCAGGTTGTGTGTGTGTGTGTTTGGACATTAGACCTCCAATAACTGCTAATAGGGACAAATGGACAAAACCGTCTGGACAATTAGATTTCAATCAAAATGTTCTAATATATTGGCTAATCCTATATTTTGTCTAACATTTTACAAAAATGTCGATTCCCAAACGGTTTCCGTTGTATAAAATATACGTCAGTTCCCAGACGGCTCCCGTTTTTGAATTTCCTTCGAACTTCATACAAACTAAGGACTGCTTCGATTGAGGTGTGGTTGAAAATATGTCGGTGTTTTAAATTTTATAAGCAAAGTAATTTGTAAAATATAGAGTTGTATACAAATTCATCATAAATCATAAATTTAATATATGTTGGTGTTCTTTTTAAAATGTATAATATGCAAAGTAAATAATTATGAAGAATATAGGCTGTCGAATACCAGTGGCTGTTAAGGAATTTACGTATTTGTGAAACTTGGGAATAGTTTGGGAACCAACAAATAATGGATGAGAAACGTTTGGGTTGCACTTAATATATTATATATATTAGGTAGATAAATGAAGTAGAATATTTTGGGTGATTCCACTTAAAAATGATAAAGTACGGTACAACAGGGGCGGAGTGGGAACCAAATCCAGGCCGGGAGTTTAAAATTTATCCAGGCCACCCACCAAAATTATTTTTCTCTCTAAGCTCGAATTTGGTTTTTCTATTTACCTATTTGAAAACTACTTTTAGTATTATAAAAGTATTTCAATCACTATCTTGCTATTTCTTTTAACTTCTGTCTTCTAACACATTATATTAATATACCACTAAGTACCTACTTATTCCTGAAAGTCTGAAAAATAAAATTAGTAGGTATGGTTTAATAGTTGAAATAAACGAAATATTAATAATTATACTATACATTGTGTTTTAATTGTTTAGGTATAGTAGATATAAGGTAATAAACTAATAAGTAATAGTCACTAATAGATATATACATACATTGTAAGCAATATATAATAAAAAAGATTTATACATTCATAGTAATAATTTAGATAATAGATTAGATTTCTCACCAACTGCATTTATGATAATATTGTTATTTATTTCCATGAGAATTTTATTTTCAATGGCCATAAGCATAAAAGACTCAAGATAATCATTGGTCATTGAATTTCTCATCCTAATTTTTAAATACTTCAATGTTTAAAATGGGTGTTTTATTATAAAAATAACCAACCTATTACAATATTATATTGCTTTGATTTTATTTGATGTCTATATTTATGTGCCAAATATTTTGTAATTTTATATCCAAAGCTTTAATAATTAATTAATTTAAAAAAAAATAATTTAATAGAAACAAACATTTAGCATTAACTAATATTTTGTAAATTAAATTAAATTTAAAAAAAAATCTAACAAAATGGCCAGGCCACCAGGCCATAGTATGGTCCAGGCCATCTGGAAAATTCCCATTTCCAGACCGGCCACTCCGCCTCTGCGGTACGATACTATTAGCTATTAAAAAAAAAAAAAAGTAATAATAAGTTAATTGAAAATGTTCATATAACTTTTAAATTAACTGCAGAGTTAAAAATATAATTAGGTTAACTGTTAACTTTAAAAAGGTGATCTGCTGTACAGTAGGTTACAAGTGGGTCACTGATATAATAGTATTGTATAAGAAAAACGATTCTGAGCAGAGACGGTATGTCAGTCTAGGTATAGGACATATTATATACAAATCTATGGTATTCAAAAAAAAAATTGACCGATAATAGGTACCTATAATAAATTCCAAATTAATCATATCACAATATCCATTAAGTACTTATAACGCTTTATACATCAACAAGAAATCGTGATACTATCATTGATATATAATAGTGTACTTTAGAAGATTAAAGTACCCACCAATAATATTATACAATCGCAACAAAATAACTAAAATAGTTATTCAAGGTTTTTTATTATGTCATTTCGTAGAAATTTGAACTTTGAACATAAAATGACTACAAAAATAAACTGTGGGTATGTATTTTTTAGACTTTTTGGTAACAGAATTAACTACTTACGTGGAATATTTTTTTGATTTTCAATCCTTAGATATAAAAGTTGAACATTTTATACAATTTTAACTACAAAATAATTATTCAATTTTTAAATATGATACATTTTGTCAAAATACGATCTTTAAATGCTTGATGTCCGTAAACAGCTCAAAAAGAGTCAAATTATTTTTAAAATTATATGGTGGATAGAAAATGCTAATTTAAACATTCAGTGAAATGTTCATGTATCTACAGTTATTTTTTTTTCAATTACAACAAAATAAGAAAATCACTACATGAGAAATCAAGTGAATATAAAATGTTGTAAAAATTTGAATTTCAAACGCTCATAAAAATTTAATTTGACTTTCTTATAGACACTTTTTTTTTGAATAAGGTAGATAATCTTATAAGGAATCTTGTATTACATTTTAAAACCTTAGATTTAAAAAGGAACATTTTTACGAATTCATAACTCAAAATAATTTGCTAATTTTCGTGATTTTTCCATATTTTGTCAATTCTTTAACTTTAAATGCTTATAAAAAAAACTTTGACTAAGGATTTTAATATTTTTCATCTGCCTTTGAAACAATATACTCGAAGCCTTCTATTAAATTTTCAAGCTTTTTGAACCAAAAAATAAAATTTAATTGAAATTTAAAAAAAAAAAACTAAAAAAAAAATTTAAAATAAAAATGTTCCTAAACAGTTCAAAACAAATCATAATATTTTGAAAATTTCATCGAGTATAGAAAACGCAAATATAAACAACTAGTCAAAATTTCATTTTCCTACTGTAATTTGTTTTAGAGTAACACCAAAAACCAAAATCGATTTTCTGGAAAACCGATTTTGCTTAAAAATTTCTGTTTTTCCTTTATTTTTATGTTGTTTTTCCCAGTGTTTCTGAAAACTATTGGGAATTTTAAAATTTGACCCCACGAATGTACAAACTAGATTCACTTTCCCATTGAACAAGATACTGTTGAAGAAAATGGAAGCAGTTTTACTGCCCCAAACCGTGATGAAAAACACATCATTGTAAAATCAATACATTCATCGTTCCACTCAGAATCTAAAAGTATAATAATATAATAATTTTATAAAGTTTGATGAGATTTAAACATTATTTTATTTATTTTATATTTAAAACTTAATTAATGTAAAATAAAGATGTTATACATAGTATATGCATTATGAATAGGTAAACAAGGCAAAATAATAATTTTTTTTTTTAATTGACATGTTTGCTGGTAAATACCTTATACATAAGGTACTTTTTGCAGTAATATATTCATAAATATTAATTATAAATATATAATAATAATAATAATAATTTATATTACCAAATAAGATATACCAAATTGTTTTTAAGCTTAATAACATTTTTAATATAATTGGTAAGACTATTCAGACTTTTTTATATTATACCTGTACTTGTATAGTATACTTTC
The DNA here is from genome assembly GCA_949089665.1 of Macrosiphum euphorbiae. Lineage (NCBI taxonomy): Eukaryota > Metazoa > Arthropoda > Insecta > Hemiptera > Aphididae > Macrosiphum > Macrosiphum euphorbiae. The sequence continues at coordinate 15,933,013 of CARXXK010000002.1, read as the reverse complement.
TGTAGTTATATAATATTATGTGTATAATCGTACAAAATCTATGCGTTCTAAAATCTAAAATTTTACATTAGCTAGGTAATCTAGATAACAAATAAGTACTGTAATCTGGAGTATACATATTATGAGTTTCAAAATACTTTCATTCAAGGTAGTGTATATATGTAATACTGTGTTACAAAGTTATTAGTTGAATAAAAAATTAGTTATTTTGGTATTTTATATGTCCCATGTTTCTCTCGTCATTATTTATTTTCTTGTCTTCCTCTACAACTGTGCTTAAAGTTTGCAATTCAGTAAATATACCAACATGTTATACATCAGAAGTTAAAATAAAATTATATATAATATTTAATCCTATAACTACTAAATACTCTTTTATTGCTGTTTAATATAATATTATGTATGATTTAAATAACTAATCATTGCACAATGTTATAATACATTTACTATACCTGAACAATAATACTAATAACATACGTAGTTCTAGATAAGTCTATCAGTCTATGTCATTATTTGAGTGGTTTAAGAAAAAGTACATACTTACGGAAGAAAATTAAAATATCATCGCTAAGAGAATATATCGATATTCACCTGACCTCTGGAATCTTTATAAATGAATATTGAATAGTAGAATTTAATGAGATAAAATTGGTGAAATAACAGATAGGTCAAACGAAGTCAAACCGACGTTTGTATTTAGATATGGATACTCGTCTAACAATTTGGACCTTTATTCCATATTTCAATAACAATTTATGCCAGACGTGATACATATAATGAGCTAGGGGGTGCTATGGGTGGTTGAGCACCCATGTCATCTAAGTCACCAATAAAATAATTTTATATAAATTACGTAATCTAAAATAGAAAAGTATGATAACTTTTTTATGATCGACCCTTGATAAAGTTTTATGGATACTCTCCAAGGAAGTAAAAAAAATTGAAGAAATTGACATACGTATAATATAACGTGAGATTTATTATTTATATAATACATTTATATTTATTTTTTTAATCTCTTCGAACAATTTTGGTAATATGACTTAAAATTACTGTTACCGTAAGAGCGGGATACTTTACTCCAGGGGTTAAACATTGCTCCAAAAAAATTTTTATTGATATCAATCGTAGCACATTACGATTTTGAGATCAGAGATTGTAGTTTTTTTTATATTATTCTTATTAACATTACTAATTTTTTCAAACATTACGGACATGAATCTATTAGTTTTCCTCCAAGATGTATATCATGTAAAAAATGGTTTTCAAAAACACAAAAATACATAACGGAAAAGTTATCCAAAATCTAGGGGATTGAAATTTAATTTAAAATGTATTGAAAAAAGACTTTTAATCAACTAAAAAAAAAAAAAAAAATATATTATTAAATTATATTATGTATAGGTTCAAATAAGTTAAAACACAAGCACTAAACATTGCACCAATAGTTATTATATGCATTAAAGTAAGGTAATTTTAATCATTGTGCAATGTAACCTGCAATGTATTTTAACTTTGCTCCAAACTTTTGGGAATAAGTAAGTAAGTCACTAGTACGACATTCGGATTTTTTTGAATTGTTCTTACCTCTTAACATCTATACATATAAAACAACGCGAACAGGTAATTTTTATCTTTGTTATTGAAGCTATAGTATAGGTTCAAACTAAAAAAGAAATATATTTGGAGCAAAGTATCCCACTCTTACGGTATATATTTTATTACGTACATAAAAATTACATTTAATAATTTTTTTTGTTATTTATTTTGATATTTTTCAATTGTCTAAACATTATATTTAAAAACAACTATATTTTTTTTTTGCCTAAATAGCTGCATGTCAAAATATAATTTCACCGAAACCTTGTTTTACGAGAATCACGCGTCGAGCGGCTCATATGTGTTACCACAATCCAATATTATTCACAGATTTACTGCAGGTTATGCATATATCCTTGAAGAAATATACCCACTGCGCAATGTGTATACGCCCCTACGACACTTATTTTGTGTATATTGTATATACTTCAATACTAGAAAAATCTAAGTACCTAAAACATATAGGTATAATAATAACGTGACATATATAAAAAAAAATGGGACTTTTAATTACTGCATGTTATTATACGTACACAATAATTAAAATGGGTGTACGTGTACTAAAGAAAACTGCTCAAAATGTATTTCCTCATCAATTCGTTATCATGTAAACATTTAAAAATGTACCCTAATATAATCCTTATAACGACGGAGCGATGTACGGAACACAATTTTTATTTTAAATATTTTTTAAATATTATGTAATAAAGTAGTTATCAATGTATCATTATTTATTAAAATGTCCAGGATCCAAATGTATTAAATGAATAAATATATATTTGTACTTATATTTTTATATTTATTTAATTACCTATCTTTATAAGTATAATTAAATTTGAATTATGTTTATCTGAGGTGTGACGTGTGAGTAGGAGCGTATGAGTAGGGTCGACCCTGCTCATAATATTACTAAATTAAAAAACTTTCAAAACTGTACACTAAAGCTGTACCACTCAAAAATCATTTGTTTTTTTATTTATATTATATTTATAAATGTGTGAAAAACAAAGATAGCTGTAGTAGTTGCGTATTTGCATATTGCGTCCTTCTAAAAAAGCGGGCGTATTAAAATCTGATTATTGATTACACACTAGGCGGATTGCTGACTCCTGCACACCAATAGTAAAGACCAACTCTACAGAGTTACGCCCAACTTACACGAGTAATACGTTATTAAATCATTTTCATTTTTCATTTTATATTTAAAAAAATATTTTTAATGTGCTCAGATTTTATTAAATTCTAAATTTGTACTATTTAACTATTTAAAAATAATTAAGTCAGTAGGCAATAACCTAAACGATTGAAAAAAAACATTTAAAATAACTAAAATTAATTTTAGATTTTGAACAGAGAGATGAATTTATTAATTTTAGTATTTTACAGTGATGTGATTTTTTTTTTTCTGTTTGGAGATAATTATTACTGTAGAAAAAATAATTCAATATCTTTTCTGACGGGAAAGTGAATATGAGGCTCAGTTAAACAGAGATCGGGCTGTCATGGTATACTGGTACGCCGACCGCGACGGGTAGCTGTCCGGTTTTATTATTTTACAGTGTCCGAGCGGGCAGACCACTTTCTGTTTGACTGAGCCTATAGTTGGTACTTTGAATGATCAGAATTTTCTAGTACTTTTCTTAATAATTTTGAAAGCTAAAATACACTGCAGCACAATTCTTATAATATTTAATTTACCTTAGTAGGCAATACAATATGAAATATAATATAATATCATATTTCAAAACGGAATATAAAATATCTAATTTATTCCAAGCGTATATTATAACAATTATTTAAGATATGGACATTTTATTTACTTATTGATACACTATAATATATTAGAATTGAGAACATTTGGAAATATCAAATAAGATAATAATATCATGTAATAAAAAGATATCGCCTTATCGGCAACGATTATATTATTACTTATTAGTCAAATACGTAATGACTCGTAGTTTTATAGTATACACAGATGGCCATATTTTATTATATTAATGATTATGTATAACATTAGTTTATTATGCATTGTGTAGGTATATCTGAAGTCTGAATATTGCGGTAATATTTACTTCACAGAAAAACTAAAAAAAAAATAATGATAAAGTATTGAATATCTATTATATTATGAGGATTTATGTAAAATTAGAACAGGAATAAATTGGCCTCAAATGTGCAATGACGACAATCTGGGTTATGTACCTATGGGTTGTTTATGGTTGGGGGGTGGGGTGAAATTTAAATAATTTATTAATTAGACGCCGAACCCACATGTGTTGTCTCGGTTTTATAAACTTACAACAATTTTTATGTTCACAATAATACATTTTACTCTATAATTTCTAAAATTAAAGGGAAATTACCTCTTGTAAAATGTATAGTAAAGATTATTATCTAGGGCATATCATGGGTTTCTTGTTATATTTTAATTTTAAGATGTACCTACAAACAATTTACAGTTTTAAAATATTCGTAACTCGTTTTAATATTAAAATATAATGAAAAGCCTATGAGATAGTCTAGGCCAGATCTTACCCTTAAATTTGATGAAAGGTAATTTCACTTTAATTTTAAAAATTATAGAATAAAATGTAATTTTGTGAACGTTTGTAAGACAACACATGCGAGTTCAGCATTCTCTTAATAATCAAATAGTTTTTTAAGATTTAGCCACCTTGATTATTGATTAATCATAATATATTTTAATATTATTATACTCAAGCATAGCTCTTCAATTATTAAAATATTATACATGTAGGTAGTAGGAAATTATTACCTTGTAAAATTACACTCGAAGATAATAATGATAATATGAGTAAAACTAATGCTAATATATTTTAATGGAATTCGATGAGCTTCTGATATCATTATATATATAAAAAAAAATTTTACCATCACGTAATTTTTCTATCATTTGAAAAAGAAAAACCCAAAAAATGCTAAAAAGTAAAAATAAAAATTAGTTATAAAGATTTGAATGTTAATGAAACGTCGGGTATGGTGTTCCAAAAAAAGATACATATAATATTATTGTGAACGAAACAGCAGTTGCAAACTAGCTCACAGACAGTCGAATACAGGGCTCGGAACCACTTTGATTTATATAGTACTATATAGTATATAGTACCATCTAACAGTGGCTTATACATCATTTTTGTATAATATGGAACCAGAAAAATAATTTTTAAACCTAGGTATCTGGGCATTAAAATAATAAATAAAAAAACATAATATATATTTAATACAATTATTTCAAAAACACAAACAATAATATTATAGTACAAAAATGTAATTAAATTTATTTTTTAGTCAATTCATCAATTATTTTTCCGCACTAATTGCGAATTGGAATGTATTTAATATACATCAGTACATCACCATTGTCCATGTTACAAAATTAAAAATATTTTAGCATAAATGCACACAACCCATCCGTGCATTATATTATTAGTTTTTTTGAACTTTTTCTAATGTAAGAAAATGTATTATTAGCCGCACTGCCGCACAACCGGGCGTCGTTGTGCAAGCATTGTTCTCGGTGACGGTCGGTCGGTCAAATTTTATTTTTGTAATAATTATATTTATGAAATTAATATATGATTATTGATTATAGAATACTGATTAGTCATTAGTGTAATAGTGTGCCATCTCTTGGATGTGACGAAATAAAAATTTACAAAAATCCTAACCATTTTTTCCCATTTTTCCATAAGAGAGGGGGCTCCCATTGGCAAAAAAAAATGTCCATAACCGATAACCCCCAACTCCAAATGTCCTAAATATTGTTGTAAGCTTATTCAATATTATTAAAATAAGGCTTTAGCCGCTCCCCTAAATCTCAAACGCTATTTGCGACTATGAACCCTGCCAGCTAAGGTTAACAAAATTTAATTTTTTTAGTTCTGATTTTGATGAAGTAGGATAAATGGTTTAGATAGTTCTAGATAAAGAATTAATGAAGACATACGGTAGTTTACGCAGTTTAGTGAATACCATTGGTTTTAAATGTGAAAATTATGTACTAAAAAATTTAAAGTATTTTTAAAAATATTCAAGAAAATAAAAAGAGGAAAATACTGCACAGTAGGAGTTCAATGTACCTGGTAATTGAGTAGGACACTCTAATTGATGGGTTTAATTTTAATTCAATAATAAATTATTGCGTACGAGAAATGATACGGACTGGAAGCGATCTGTCAGTTTATCACTACATAAAAAATAATATATTGATATTAATTGTTATGGTAATTTATTTTGCTATTTGTATTACATTAATACAGCATAAACTATAAATAGGGAATTGTATGAAATTAATCTAAATGCTTTGAAGATGTCAATGTGTATTATAATGTACCTATAATGTATAGGTGTATAATAATTAATATTATACGTATACAATTTAAAATGCTCAGCACAAATATTTTTAAATTACAATAAAATAACTTATTAATAACTTATTTTTCGTTTAAATTCCTAATTTCGTCCAAATTTTAACTTAAAATGTCAAAAGAAATAAAACTGTGCTTACATATGTTTAAGATTTTATGTACGAAACTATGCATACCGTTCTACAGTAAGTCAGTAAGTCGATATTGAACTTAAATATGTTAATAACAATAATACATTTATGAATAAATATTATAAACTATTATATCATATGGTAAAGCAATGTTTTCGGAAAAAATTAATTATCCCTGTCTCGTATTTTATTGGTAAAATAAATTACTACCTATAGCAATAAAAAATATTATAAAATATACTGACAGACTAGCTGACAGACCAGCTTCCGAATCGTTTCTCGTTTGCAATGATTAATCATTGAATTCAAATGTAGGTATCACATTGATTATAATCGATAATGTGTAATGTATGCAGCGATTTATCGACTGCAATTTCTGTACACCAGAGTGATATTAATTATAGAATACTGATTAGTCATTAGTGTAATAGTGTGCCATCTCTTGGATGTGACGAAATAAAAATTTACAAAAATCCTAACCATTTTTTCCCATTTTTCCATAAGAGAGGGGGCTCCCATTGGCAAAAAAAAATGTCCATAACCGATAACCCCCAACTCCAAATGTCCTAAATATTGTTGTAAGCTTATTCAATATTATTAAAATAAGGCTTTAGCAGCTCCCCTAAATCTCAAACGCTATTTGCGACTATGAACCCTGCCAGCTAAGGTTAACAAAATTTAATTTTTTTAGTTCTGATTTTGATGAAGTAGGATAAATGGTTTAGATAGTTCTAGATAAAGAATTAATGAAGACATACGGTAGTTTACGCAGTTTAGTGAATACCATTGGTTTTAATGTGAAAATTATGTACTAAAAATTTAAAGTATTTTTAAAAATATTCAAGAAATAAAAGAGGAAAATACTGCACAGTAGGAGTTCAATGTACCTGGTAATTGAGTAGGACACTCTAATTGATGGGTTTAATTTTAATTCAATAATAAATTATTGCGTACGAGAAATGATACGGACTGGAAGCGATCTGTCAGTTTATCACTACATAAAAAATAATATATTGATATTAATTGTTATGGTAATTTATTTTGCTATTTGTATTACATTAATACAGCATAAACTATAAATAGGGAATTGTATGAAATTAATCTAAATGCTTTGAAGATGTCAATGTGTATTATAATGTACCTATAATGTATAGGTGTATAATAATTAATATTATACGTATACAATTTAAAATGCTCAGCACAAATATTTTTAAATTACAATAAAATAACTTATTAATAACTTATTTTTCGTTTAAATTCCTAATTTCGTCCAAATTTTAACTTAAAATGTCAAAAGAAATAAAACTGTGCTTACATATGTTTAAGATTTTATGTACGAAACTATTCATACCGTTCTACAGTAAGTCAGTAAGTCGATATTGACTTAAATATGTTAATAACAATAATACATTTATGAAATAAATATTATAAACTATTATAATCATATGGTAAAAGCAATGTTTTCGGAAAAAATTAATTATCCCTGTCTCGTATTTTATTGGTAAAATAAATTACTACCTATAGCAATAAAAAATATTATAAAATATACTGACAGACTAGCTGACAGACCAGCTTCCGAATCGTTTCTCGTTTGCAATGATTAATCATTGAATTCAAATGTAGGTATCACATTGATTATAATCGATAATGTGTAATGTATGCAGCGATTTACTCGACTGCAATTTCTGTACACCAGAGTGATATTAATTTGCACATCTTTTTACTACTAAATATAATTTATAGTTTTATTTCTTTAAAGTTTAAAGTGGATATTTTTTGGAAAAATGTACAATCTGTAAAGAGAAAAAGTGAACATATTCTTTAACTACTTATTTCCGTTCATACTTCATTCGGTTTACATGTTCTGAACAAGAAAATTACATGATATGGTACAATTACTTGAATTTACTCACCGTTTGCTTACAATCAGGTATATATATATATTATATACCTATATGGTAAAGGTACCTGTATATTTATACTTACATAAAAAAATGTATTATCTAATATCTTGACTTAATATATCAGTGAATTAGCAAAGTGCCCAATGATATTATTTTTTACCAACAATGGTGTCATAAAATAAAATTTGACGATTATTCGCTAGTTCTATAAAAGCTATGTATTTTAACCAACGTGCAACGTAAGAAAATTGAAATATTTAAAAAGTAGTTTTTATTTATTGGTTAGTCATAAATCCTAATATGATCAAAAGCAGTTACATATAAATAGTTTAGTTAAAATTAAACAGTTGTAACTCTCATAAAAAAAAAACGTGAAATGGTGATATGTGTTGTTTACATGATAGCAAAGATCTATATTAATATTTTGTATGTTTATCATCTATCGTCATTAGTTATTCCAGTTTTCGTAGAAAAAATGTAGCGACCCACTATAGTTGACAATATAAAATATGATTAGTTGTTTTTCTTATAAAAATATCACAATAAAGTTTCCGTGATCTAGGTAGTAGGTAAAAGGTATATAGTATACTAAAATTAATCAATCACAGGCCTACCTCTACAATAAATTGTAAAATTATTAAATTAGCTTACTGTAGAAAACTAGGAATAAAAATGTATACTCATTAGTAATTAATATATGAGTTATATTGCTTATATTTGAATTATTTTTTAATGAGGAAAAGAGACCTTTTGAATTTTGATTATACACATTTATATTTTTAATATTTTTTTTTAAATGTTGTACACAATAAAATATTACGATAAAAATAATATGCATTACTAGTATCTATAATTACTAAATTCAAATAACTGTCGTACTTATATAAATCGGTATATGATAATATATAGCTGGTAACACAAAAATAATATAGCTTAAAAAAAACTTAAACTTATTTAATTAAAAATAAAATTAAAAGTGGCCGCTGGTGATAAATTTGCAACATTTTTTTTTCTTTGAACAGGTACCTATTAAAACTCGTATACAAAATTATTCTACAATAGGTACCTACATTTGTATTAGGTAGTTATATCTAAATTTGATATTTCAAAATTCACGATTTGCGTAACCATCACAGAAATTTACCGCTCATCAGCGGCTTCATTTCATTCTCCCGACCATAGGCAACATTTTATTTATTTAATTAAATTAGATTCATAAAGTATTTTTAATTAAGACCATTTTTCATCGTTATCTACAGACTATAAAATTACTATAATATGGAGTATAATTCTAGTTTATAAGCGTTGGTTTATAATGAGTACATATATCACTATTATTGAGCATATAATTTAATTATTTACGCCACTGCAATATACAATATTGAAAATCTATAAAGTTAATGGATGTACTCTCTAATATAAAATGTTGCTAATTATTTACACGATTCATAATATTTTGTAAAGATTTCGAACCCCCCAGCCTGTCTTACAGCATAGACTCAATAAAAATACGCAAAAGAATATAATTCCGGCCTCTATAATAATTAACGCAGAGCCGAATCTATATTTGAGCTATCAATTCGAAATATTGAGTGTAGATTAATATTATAATTTCACAGTGCACTAAGAAAGGATTTTGCAAAAATTTGATTTTAAGGAGTTAAAATTGGAAAAGAACAACATTTTACTTGTAAATTGTATACCTAACCTATATACCTACATAATGGTTGCCGTTGGTTATATAGGAGAAAAAATTAGTAGAAATTAGTATTTATTTATTATTGGTTGCTTGGGTAGTTTAGGTACAAGATTGCATCAAATCGAATTTTCTAATATTTCCTACCTAGGTGGATGAGTTGCCTTTTGTCCGCGACGTAGTCGGATTGCCTACCGGTGTTAACGAGTGAGTTGCATTTACTACAGCTAGTCACACCGAAGAGGAGTTGAACAATCAAAATTTTCTTAAGAGATGCCATTTTTACGGGTATCAAAGTGCACGGGAATACGGGATCAGCTTGTATTATATAAATAATCTCCAAATATTATGTTAATATTATAATGTATGTGTATATCGTATATGAAATGTGTCAGAGACGTTTATTGTATAATTGTTTTAAATGATAGGTGAATATAGCTTATATGTACCATCGGTTATAAATCCTACAAACATAATGGTGAGTTTTACTGATATTTTATTGAAAATGATTAAGCTGTGAATACAATCATTTCTTATCAGCAATTTGGCATTTACATCAAATGTATATTTTTACATATTTATTACATAGGTATATTTTTTTAGTTTTTGTTTTTGTGGTGTCTGAACGGCTCTGCAGACACTTATTCTTCATAATTCTTCAATATTTACGTCGGCAACGGTTGAACAATAACACGAAGATTTGACACAGTAAGAAGGTTCGCCCATTGTCGCTAAAGTGTCGCTTATTCACTTCAAAAGAGAATTAATTATTTTTTAATATTAATATAATTATTAAAATAATTGTTTGGTAATCAAAAAGGTTACTAGAAAACTTATGCCCGTCTACACTGAGATATCGATCTATCATTGAATTAAAATTTAACAAATCATATATTTTAATATATATATTTTAATTGACCTCTTCTAATTGACGAGATCTGGTGCACTTACTATTTAAAATATATATTTTTCTGGGTTTTAAAAAAATTTAAATATATTTAAGTGGTTGTTGACCGAACTGTATATTCACTATTGTATTCTGAAAACGGTATTCAAGTACATGATATGGATCATAAAATACTAGTAAATTAAAATTGCTTACTAGAAGTACTAGAATGCTATGTCTACAAATCAGATATCGACAATGTAAGTAATAGATATATCTCTATGTCTATTAGTATAAAGTGGTGGTGACATCCCGAAATTGTTTATAGTTTAATATTATGTTTTATAGTTTTATTTTGTTATTATTTTTAGAACTAAAAACAAACAGTGAAAATATAAAGTTCATCATAAAATATTAAAATCTAATAATTATCTATTATAACTACCAATAGTACCTAAATATTCTATACACTATTGTAAACGAGGAATGATTAATGTCTAGACAGAGGCTGATACTAGTATTCTAATTAAGTGTATATATTATAGAAAGGCAGACCATAGGTACATATTTATAATAATTAATTAATATGTATACTTTATGACTATACTACTAATGATAAGAATATTCTTAAAATTATATTAATATATTATTGTACCTAATATAGCTTTATAATGTAAACTCCTATATTATATACGTATTTTAATTTAACCTATCACAATTTATTAATAAGAAGTTATAAAAACAAAGAGAAAACACCTTTGCAGGGAAGTTGAGAAATCACTCTTCTGTATAATAACTAATGACGGTCGAGCGTTGTAGGTACTACCTAATTCATTAGGTTTCAATAGTATAATTTGTTTAATTTAATTTCAGTGATAAATTATGGGATACGAAAAAAGATTTTTTTACGTTTTTATAGTAGATTAATAAATAATAAAATAAATATAAGTAGTAGGTAAAAAAAACCGTTTCAATTTTCTTAGAATAATATTTTTTGATTTACGAGAAAATAATTAATATAATAAAATCATTATTATTTGTTTGAATACCAAATGTCGATAAAAATAATTGTGTATTTTTATTTCTGAGGTAGGGATGCTTGGATACATTGACCAAAAATCCAAAACGTTTTTGCATAAATAGACAACGTTTGGACGCTTAGGACAAAATGTGTTTAGTTGATACATAACTATAATTTATTTTACTACATTTTTTTAACCATAAAACAGTGGACATTGTCTCAATTTGGACAAATTTTTCAAACATTTCAAATTACGATTTACAATTTGTAAACAGCATTATCCGTCTAGAACTTTGAAGTAGGGTCATTGGACCCACCCTTCTGTCATGCCATCCAGTCCTGTTTACTTGTACCCCCAGTATTTTTTGATTTATTTTATTAATTAGTGTCAACACAGCTGCAGAATTTTGTATGAAATTTTCAACCTTTTTTACTCATAGACAAAAATAACATCATACATAAATCAAATAAAAATAAAAAATTAAAATTTCTGTAACACTAAAAATTTCTTAAAAACGGCCAAGCATTTTTAAAATTAATCGTAGAAACTGCTGGTATACATTTTTATGTAAATGTAAATTCTCTACAGTTTTTCGTTTTTAATTTACAACAAAAAAACGAAATTTAATTTTCAGAATTCTTTGTTTATTTTTTTTTGCCAATTACCTATAGTTCTGGATATTTATTTTTGTAGACATTCTAAAGATTCAATTTGTTATCTGAAACTATCTTCGAAGTTGAAGATTGAAGCACTTTTCTACTATAAAAAGTTTCGTTGGGCACTAAGAAAACCACACATTATTGTAAAGCCAAAGGTAGATACAATCCGCTCAGAATCAAAAATATATTATTATTAACTATTATATGTATACCGTGTGTAACAGAAAGAACTGACCAAAAAAAAAAAAAATTGATGCTACTTAAATGTATGACAAAAATTGTTGAAATTATATGATTAGTAAATAGTTTTAAGAATATACCCATGTTATAAAATTTCCAAAAATAATATTTTTAAAAAAGCTATTGCGTTCCAAATTTATTTTATCAAAAAAATATTGATATTTAAAAAAATTCTAAAAAATAAACTACTAGACTTAGATAAATGTTTTTACCATCCAAATAGTTCTTAAAATCAGATTCACAAGTTTGCTATTTTGAATTTATTCAAAAAAATTTAAGTCAAATTTAAATATTTTTATTTTTAGTATAAAAAAATAAAAATAATTTTTTTCCTCTTACACGTGTAGAACAAGTGGCTATAAATTATATATAAAAAAAAAAATTAAAAATAATGATCATAACAAAAGTTATTTCAAAAGTCAGTTCTATCTGTTACACCCTGTATTTTATAATAATATTCATGCGATTAAATTGAGTAGGCAATGACGCTTGTATAACAGAATGTAAGAAAATCAAAAAAATCCACAAACCATGTTTTTCATATAATATCTTATATGCTCATATCTTATATGCAGCCATGTAGGCAATGCAATGGTTGTCGATTAGGAATATTCGACTAATTATTTTATTCTATATAGCAGCAACCTAGCTAAATAAGTATCCTGTATATTATTTAAGTTTAATTTCTTGCTTGATATTTGAATGATTAGTGTCAATATTATCAATACATATTTTATTTCTTTTTTAATAAATATAGGTACGAAAATCAGTAATAGCCAATATTTATTTTTACTAATATAGCATAAATTATTAAATTGTCATATGAATGACACTCGGAGTGTAATGTGAATGTCGTCAAAATGTTTAAAAATGTATGTTCATCTACATCGTAACTTTATAAAATAACTAGGTACCTATTAAAATGTTTTTGAAAATATCATTTAATGGGAGTTTAGTAAATTTTCAGCTGTGTCTACATGCAACATTAGTTTAATCAGTGTTGGTATTCATTGTAAAGTATTATAAATAATTAAAATAATCATAGCAATAAAAATAAATACTTAACTGATAGGCCACGAGCCTCTAATTCGGATATATTTTCGTATAGTAAACATGTAGGCATTATTACTGAATGCCGTTTCCGATAATATTATATTGAAGAAATTATAAATTTTTATCTGTTTGCAGTTGTTTTTAAGCACCTTTTCAACAAAAAGGTCAAGCGTTTATCATGGATATTAATCGTACTGTTCATTATTTTGTAAGTACAAACTACACAAATAATGCATGTTTAGATTTGATAAACTCACGTCATTATTATTCATTTAATATACAAATATCATTCATACAATATATTTTGATCATGAACATACTGTTACATGTCTAAAGGGCATTGTTCATTTAGAATAACAGATTTATCTCATATTATAGGTTTTAGTTATATATTACTCATTAATAATTTGGAATTCACTCCTTATTTGAAATTATAATTATCGCTTAAAAATGAATTATAATGACAATTATTTTCATAGTATTAAGATATACGAATAGACGTCGAAAATAAAATATTAATAACACATTAGACAACATATTTTATTATTTTATTATTTCATAAAATAATAAATTTTTATTTTTAAGACCTGAATATTACTACAAATAAAAATAAAAATAATATTATGATTATAAATTAAGTTATAATTAGTTGTAACTTATAAGTTATTTTATAGTAAAACATTTGTTATGTTAACAATTATTATAAAACCAAAGTACAAGTATTAGCATTTTTCTTATAGATAAGTAAGGCATTGGATGTTGAATTATGGAGATTATATTGTAACGATGACTAAATATTTTTATTTTTATTTATTTGAGGAATATTTTAGCATATTATATATTTTAATACTAAAAGGATATTTATTTAGTTATTATTTATAAATAAATTATATATAATTTAATAATTAATATTCATTATTATAATTATTATAAATTAATTCTATATTTATATTATTATTTTTAATTAAATGACAATAAATTAAAACGCAGGAATTAAAAGGAATTTATTTTGGGAATTTTGTGGAATAACATGATTTATAGTATTGCATTCTCAGTTCTCTATAATATAATGGTTAACAGGTATATTTTTATAACTGTGTTCCAAATAATTTAGTTTGTTTGTGTTAATTTAGGTGGTCAATCAAAATATAGGTACCTTTTACTTAGATCCGACAAAATATTCTAAAACATATTGGGTTGTTGATTGGATCACTCTTAAAAATAGGTTTAAAATGTACAGTCAGTACAGTAGATGATTTCAACAGACATACCTACTACGAGATACTTGTTTAAATGCTTATGATTTATGAACAATGTATAATGGAACGTTTTTCAATTGTAGTATGTTTCCTATAGTTTTAGTCGCTTGAACCCTTTTAACTGAGTAAAAATACAGCCGGGTGGTATGGGACGTTAGTGGCTATGGACAACAAAATCCACCATAAACACGTAATTTTACCTTATCTCTAGTGCTAAGTAATAAGTGTTCATTACATATTAGACTCACGACCTAACTGCCGATTGACAACTACTATTTTATAATATGTCTACAAAAATACCAATTTTTAATTAAGTTGATATTATTATTAAGTATGTTTAAAATACTTGCTTCGTAAATTGTAATGAAATTAATTTTAATTGTATACAGGGTGTATCTTATGTCATTGTACGCGGGGTTTTTTAACGATTACGGAACGATGATATGGAATTTCGTTAAAACGAAAAAAGACGTGTTTCTTTATTTTTAACAAGCAATTTTTTTATAACAATTTCAAAATTTTTAAACACGCAGGTGTACCAACAGCAAAATCAACTTTTTTTTTTCAAATGGTAACCACTATATTTTTTAATGGAATCTGGTAAAGCTTTTTTTTCTGAACATTTTGGTAGTCGAATCGTCAATTTTGGTTAGCTAGTTTATTAACTATGGTCCTCCAAAGATTAGTAAAATATGCATTAATACTTTTAATTAAAATAATGGGTATAGGTTTAATTTACAAGCTCTAAACAATTTTTTCATATAACTACCATTTGATACACTACAATAGTTGAATCGGTAATCTAATGACACCCTCAAAAAAAAAAAAAAAAAAAAAATAACAAACATAATATTGTTTGTAAACATACTTCATTATTTTTAATTTAACATACGATCATAAAAATCAATATTATTATTTTAATATATTATTATAATCGTAAAATATTACTTTACATTTTTTTCATCACAGTTACTTTTCTTACAATATCATAAATTTGAATTCTTAATTAGGTAGGTGGCTAAGGTAATAATGGTAAATTGGTAAATGGTATTCGATTGTTGACATTAATATGTGCAACGAAAAAAGTGCAATGTTGTGTGGTGCTCTTTTCGTAGTGGTATAAACTATAAAGTATAAACTTGATATTTTAACCATAGATTCCCTATAATGGTATCGCATCCAAAGTATGAACTTAGGAGTTGTAATTCATCCCTTTCCATCCTTTTTAGTTTTGGATATTAAAATAATAATATTGATTTTTATGATCTTATGTTAAAATAAAAATAATGAAGTATGTTTACAAACAATATTATGTTTGTTATTTTATTTTTTTTTTGAGGGTGTCAATTAAATTACCGATTCAACTATTGATAGTGTATTTATAGTTGGAAATAGGTAGTTATAAGAAAAAATTGTTTAGAGCTTGTAATTAAACTATACCCATTATTTTAATTAAAGTATTAATGCATATTTTACTAATCTTTGGAGGACCATAGTTAATAAACTAGTTAACCAAAATTGACGATTCGACTACCAAAATGTTCAGAAAAAAAAGCTTTACCAAATTCCATTAAAAATATAGTGGTTACCATTTGAAAAAAAAGTGATTTGCTGTTGTAAACCTGCGTGTTTAAAAATTTGAATTGATTATAAAAAAATTGCTTGTTAAAAATAACGAAACACGTACCTTTTTTCGTTTTAACGAAATCCATTATCATTCGTTCCGTAATCGTCAAAAAACCCGGCGTAACAATGACATAAGATACACCCTGTATATATGTACATTTTTATTTACAAAAAGAACCCATATAGTGACTCAATTGTGAAGCTCACGTGACCCAAAGTTCGATAGGGATTTGTGTAAATTATGGATTGTAAGTCACCATTGTGTTTTTCCATTCTATGATATACAGTGAAAACTCTAAATATGAATTATCTGGTCGCTGAAATAATGTCCATTATTCGAAGGTGTCCGTTATTTAGAGGGTTTAAATTTTAGACAGTTTGTAGTTGGTTTCCAAATTAATGACCGCTATTTAGATAGGTAGATGTCCATTAGGGGAGCTATCACTGTTTATATATATTTTTTTTATACTAATTTGATGTACAAATATATAAAATATTTTAAGGAAAGTCCATTTACTTCCTATTTATTACCATGGATTAATAATTAATATAGGTATAGGTACACGCAGTATAGTAAGCAATTGTTTTGTTCTTAAGCGCTTTCCGTTATGTTCAGGTGAAACCATATTTTGAAAAACCTAGGCTTTCATCTGGTTTTCAAGATAATTATAATGTTTTACAGTTACATAAATCAGAAAGTGGTTTAATTAATCTGTAGGAAAAAGAAACAAAAATCCTCTTAAAACAACATAATTTAAGCAACACCAGTTTTTGAAAAAATATGTTGATTTAACGGTAAATGGACATTTCCCCCAAACATTTTCCTCACCCCTGTTTTTGGTTTAGTAGGTCACCCCCCATATATTTTTGATGCGGAAATTCCCCACCCATTTTTTTTAAAGTTATTTATTTACTAATAATATAATATAATATAATTTATTATTTAAAATGAAATTTTTTTTTAAAATAAAATATAAAATAGTTTAATAGACTATTTTACTGTAATAATAAATATGCTTGATCAACTGAACTACTTACTTGCAACAATAAAAAACAATAATAATTACGTATCAAGTAAAATATAATTATTCATTAATAAAAATGGTTAAGAATTCCGATATAAAATGATACATTTTGTAAAAAAAAATTGAATTCTGATTCTTTTGTTATTTCTTAACTTAAATTTTTTATATATATTTTTTATATTTTTTGTTAAAACTGTACCAGTTTGAATATTTAACAATTGAATAATTGCTTGTGAATTTTATTCTAGTAGTTCAGTTGATCAAAAATATACATTTATAATTTATTATAGGTATTTATGAAAATATTAGACAATAGGTATAAATATATTCATATAAAATAAAAGTATTAGTAAACTTTAAAAAAAAAGGTTGGGGGGGGGGAAACGTCAGCATGAAAAATATATTTGGGGAGAAACTGTCGTCTATTCGATTAAACATTTACTATATTATTTTGCTGTACAAACTAAACACAAAAAAGAAAATGTGTACGATGACGTCTTTATAAATTTATCTTATAAGTGTAACATATATATAAGTTTTAAATAATTGATTTCAATACTTTGTGTCATGAGCTAACTATATTTATGGACGAAAAGTAGTACGATAATGTAGAACAACAAGATACCCATGGTTCAACAATTAAGTAAACATTAAAAATGAGTCATACTGTACATTAGTGTAACTATAGTGTCCCAAATACCTACCGATTGTTTAATGGTTGATAATGGTTAATGTAAATTCCATTCGTCTACTGATATGATTGTAAATTCCCAAGCCACTGGGTGCAATGTACAATGTACATTGACATCAGTTGAGGATTTAATTGTAATTTTATGTATAACATATACATTATATACACTAGGTACACACCCAATATATTTTTAACGTTTAATGTTTGTTAGTAGGTACAATAAATTTCAGTGAAGTTTACATACTAACCGCTTTTCAAATCTCATATGACGAGTAAAGTTTATCTACTATATCGTTTTTGTTAAAAATATTGTATAGGTTGAGTTAATAAAGCTTATAATTATAATTCGATGACATTTATGATGATTATGTACTCACTGTAAATAAAATAAAAATAATTGATTTATTCTCAAGTAAAAAATGTTGTTTTTTAATTGAAGTTCTTTTATTGCTTCATAAAATAGTAAATACGATAGAACATTCTCTTAGAATAAAACAAAAGCCAACCAAAAAATACTATCCCTAAAAATTTAATTTAAAAACAAATGCTAAAATAAATCTTATGCAATCATGTGGTACCTATACCTATTATACTTTCGTATTGATTAAACATATACATTTTATTATTATACATATTATCTTGCTGTAAATGAGCAACTTTATAGAATAGTATGTGTTTTAGGGTAGTACCTATCATTGACGCAGTTGCGGACCCAGGGAGGTCAGCTTACCCACAGTTGTTTTCCCAGTTAAATGTGGCCCCTCGAAATGGCAAACTATATAAATATTTTTTTATTCGAAAAGAATATGTACAGTG
Organism: Macrosiphum euphorbiae; assembly: GCA_949089665.1. Taxonomy (NCBI): domain Eukaryota; kingdom Metazoa; phylum Arthropoda; class Insecta; order Hemiptera; family Aphididae; genus Macrosiphum; species Macrosiphum euphorbiae. Next base: position 15,914,015 of record CARXXK010000002.1, on the reverse strand, counting down.
GCGGATTTAGAGGAGGGGCACGTGCCCAACTGTCAATTTTCTGTCAACAATTTGTCATGTAACTACGAGTATCATATGAATGAAAAATTCAGTTAATAAGAATAATACTACCAATTATTAAAATTAAAATTATACAATTTATATGTACCAATCCTCCCCCCCCCTATCAAAATATCGAAGATCTGCTATTATGACGTAGGGGTATATACAGCCGTGAAGTCTGAGTATTGAAGTAAAATAACGCGTACCAAATCGTGCTTAAACTTATCAACTTATAAAGTACCTAAATTCGAAAAACACAAGTATAAAAATATGTTACATAATATATCATATAATATTTTATGAAGTTGACATAGACGAAGTTGATATAGAAGTGGAATACCGTTCTAGTTTACCAACAAGTGTATGACAAAACTATTGAAACTTTAGTAACTGGACCTTTAAAATTAAATGAAGTTTTGTAGTGCATGATATCACGAAACATGGTTTCTTCGTATCCAAACTTATATACTTTGTATACAATTTTTTATACACTTCCAGTCAGCAGTGCAACTGCAGAAAGCCATTTTAGCCGTCTAAAACTTCTCAAAACATGCCTTCGCTCAACTATGACTAAAGACCGGCCATCAAATTTGGCCATATTGAGCATAGAAAGCAACATAGCCAAACTATTGATTTCGATAACGTACCTAATAAGTTCATAATTTGCATTAACTAAAAAGCTCAGAAAATTATTGTATAAATGTATTGTTTTTGACTTTTGTATTGTATTGGAATTTAGGACCACCTTCTATATCTCTTGTGAAAATGAAATCAGTCATTGAAAACTAAAATAAAATAAATATACTGTAAATATATACGCATAAAATTAAAATAATAAATATGTATAATCCCTTCCAATAGTTTGAATATGTCAGGTAAATTTTTTAATTGAATATAAATTTTAATGCAACAAATAAAAATAACTATTTATTAAATATAGCTATTAGAGCTTGTAAGTAAATTTTACAATTTACTTAAAAACATGTTATGACTCATGTAATATAGTTATATTGAATGTTGGTATTAAAATGTGATGTAAATAACTAATAAGGTAAATCGCGAGAGCATGGCCGATTTTGTAGTACCTAGTTGGTGAAGTTTCTACACAGTGGCCTCTCGTAAGTAAGGCAGACCCACAGTTCTAAAATCCTGGGTACGCCACTGCATTGTCGCAACTGTAAAGTCATAAAGAATTGGACTGATGATTAGTGATTACATATTTTATACCTAACCTAACCTATTTACTTATATACAGTTTGTCTCTCTATCAGTAGCGTATTTAGGATTCATTTGAGGGGGCGATAAAGATTTTTCCCTCCATTTGAAATACATAAATACAACTATCTTATTTATCTATAACCTCCCTGATGCCAAACGTCCCAGCATTTTATTACTTACTGATAAAGTAGTAAATGGGGAAACATTATATTAAATATATTAAATTTAAGCTAAAAAAAATGTCAAGGGGGGGAGATATATCTATAAACAGAGTGGTTGAAGTAATTTATCTTTTACTTTATTACATATCATTTTTACTAGAATATTTACTAGTTAATAGTTTTTATAGTAATTGTTCAATTTTATGTTAATCTATATTATGTATTTATCGGTTTATAAAACGTTTATATTATCTTATACCAATAATAAACCAAAATCAATATCCCCTTGTATGTATCAAATTACTTATTTATAATATTAGTTACTTATTATTATATTTGATGATTTGGGATAAAAATATAAAATTATGTTTAGAGTTTTGGCTAAATGACTAATACTTATGTTATATCTAAATTTAAAATACGTGTATTTATTATTGGAATGTACCTATATATTATTTTATAGCTAGGTATTTAATAATTAAATATAATATTCTGCTTTTTATAATAAAACATTAAGATGACGTCACACCTATTTGTCTTATCTCCGTCTTAAAAATGTACAACAAAGCAAAAACTGTTTTGAGTAATCTAGGAAAAAAATACCCAAACCTATACCTAACTTAATTAACAATAATAAAAAAATATAAAAACTGAATGATAATTATTATATTATATTATATTATTATAATATTGATATTAGGTACGTTTATATTATGTGATATTGCTATATAAATATTTAATTAATATTTATAAACTGGTAGATACCCTTTAGTAGTAATAGTACCTACATACATAAAGTACTCGAAGTAGAATCTCAATTCAACAAATAATATAATGTCTTAAATGAACTAATATTTTTAAAATTAATCGTATTCCTGTTTATAAATCTTAACATATTACATTATTTCCAAACTAAAGTATTAACATGTACTATACTACACTTATACATTTTATAATTTTAAGTAAATAATAATATTATCTAGACTAGAAAAGATATAAGTGGGAGGTAATTTTTAAGACTCCAAGTAACAATAGTGTCTAGATTTTACTGTAAAATTAAAGTATCAGTTGGATACTTTTAATAGTCAAACATATTCTATATATATTTAGAACAATATAATGTTGATTTCTGATCGGAAACAGTATAACTACTCGTATGCGAAATCGATCTATTAATGAAAATTTATCCATTTCATGAAGTGGAAATGGTAAATAATATGCCGTGTATCCACAAAAATATTACAGAGTAATATAATATATAAATATTTAAATAATTTTAAATATAAAAAATTAAAAATACTTATTTAAAAAAACGAAAAATTTTAAGCTCAACAGATCACGTTGGATTAAAAATTATAGTGAAATTATCTCTTCTAAAATTTAAAGGCAAGATTATTATCTAAACAATATCATAGGATTTTTATTATTTTAATTTTAAAGAGAGTCGTGAGTTTTCTAAGATGTACCTACTATACTTTTATATAAGTATTTGCTTTGGGTATTTTTTTCCGACTAGGTACCGTTTTTCACGGTACCTACAACTTTACTCTCTTTGTATTTGTAATGGCTTTACTAAAATTCCACAACGCATAGGAAAAACTTTATCTGTGTCGTAGTGTTTTTATTATTTGTAACATAAATACATCATCAGTTTGAGAACATAAGGTTTTCTGTTTTTTCAATTTAATTATTAGAAATTATTGGTTAGTGCTATTAAAAAAAATGAAAACTCTGCAACACATATAAAGTTCTCCCTTATGTATTGTGGAATTTTGGTAATTCTGCTATAAATACAGAGGGAGTAATGTTGTACATTTGTAAGACAGAGACAACACATTCTGGTGTGGCGTTTTCTTAAGAAGATATTATTATCATTAGACATAATGTATATGTATTTGAGTAATGACTAATTAATGTTGAATGCAGATACTGACGGTCATTAGTCAATGACTCATTCTATAATCTAAAATAAATACACAAATACACAATGGTACTAATAGATTATTTATTTTATTATAGTATAGGTACATATTTAGATAATATTATATGGGATATTTTTAATTGGCCGACGCTATAATATTAATTAGATTTCTTATCGATCTTTGTATTTTTAATGTATATTTTAAGCTTTTAAATAAGAAAAATCGAAAACTGTATAATATGTTATATTAATACTAAATTAAAAGAATGTCCCGTTGTACGTTATCCAGAAATTTGCTTATTATTTTATCTACCCATTGTATTACTTTTGACAATTTAAACATATTACGGAAAATACATAGCTAAGCACTACGTTAATAATTATTTATTATACATAATATATTATATTCCACACACAATGCAGTTTTATAAAAAAATTTAGTAATTTTAAGCTAGGTAGGTTATCTAAAAACATTAGGTAGGTACACACTATTCTACAGTACAAGAATATTGACTTAAGTTTTTAAAAATAATATATTACGTTTTATTATTATAATAATAATATATAATATTATACGTTGTTTTGGGGAAAATTATTTTAACCTACCGTATTACTAGGTAAATATGAAATAAATTACTTGTTGGAAAATAACTTTAAAATTTATAATTTAATACAAAAAGGCTGTCAGTGTGTCTCCGGTCATAATCGTTTTTCGTTTACTATGATTTTTTAATATTTAACACATCCATTACAGAGACCTGTTTAGTGGCGAGTACTCTCTATAAACCTTCATTCCGTACAATAGAACGAGTTGATCGTTTTTGATTTGAAAAGTTGGTAACGCGTATAGATTTTGAAGTTAAAAACTATTTGAAATGCAATATAAATTACCAAATATAATGTACTGCGTGTTATGGCGTGAAACTAGCAGTGTAACATCAATGGTACCGACATACATTTTATATTGACAAAAATGCTTTAAAGTTTTTTTTTAAAGTTAAAATCTACGTATAATCGCTGGATAATGGATATATTTTATTTTATATTTTTATATTTATATTTATTATATTTATGATTTTGAGTGCTACTATATTATTTTATATTTATTTATTCTGAACAAACTTAAATTTAAGTTTTAACTAGTTAACAAATTAATCCCCAGTTATTTAAATTTATTATAGTAAATATTTTAGGAAAACTTTAAGTGATTAAAATTAAAAATTAAATGTTTATGAGTACTAGTATTTCGTGTTTATAGTTTAATTTTTTATAAGTTCTATAGATGATGTAAGTACCGATATTCTGAACACCCAACGTTTATATGGAATTTGTACCTGGCATGCATTAAATACTTTTATTCCATTCTTAGAGGGTGGAAAAAACTGCTAATACCTATTTAGGCAGTAATCGACCACTACAATATCAAATCATATAGCGGTTAAGACAGATAAATGTTTCAGATTATCGAGGATTCTCAATATAAAAGTATTGTTGGTACCTATTACGGCATTCAATGTTCTTTGGACCTAATCTAGATTTCAAACATGTGTTAAAATGCATACGAATGTAATATATTTATATAGGTACATCGTATTGCTATATATTCCATAATACCACCTATATATAAAATAATATTCATTACGACAATGTAAAATAACGTTTTTACAATAACATGGCCGTCACCATCGATCGGCATTCGATGATAACGTGGGCGACGGCGCCTACTATTATACTGTCATCGCAGAACAACGGCGGACATTGGACCCGTTAAAATGAATTTACCTACCTCTTATGCGTTTTCTTAGAAATGAGTCAGTTGCAAGGTGGGTTCCGTATCCTTACTGCGCATGCGCTTTTCACACCAGCTATACCTGGGCACTATAATGTGGCAGCTGCGTCTTTGGCCGCGTAAGGTAAAAATATATTCTTCGCTGGAAGTCTTCTATTAAACCGACTATCTATATATGGGTATCTGCAGGGCCGGTGGAGAACGTGTAGATTTTATTAGCCATTGATACACCATTCCGCAAATTGCATATAATATATATACACGATTCCGCATGTTTTTAAATGCCACGTTGCCATTCCGACAATAATATATATATATATATATTTGTAACATAATATATTACAAATCGTTTTGTGGTTTAAATGACTGCGCTTTTGAAAATAAAACTTTCGAAAAACATGATTTTAGTTGAAATTTTGTTGGAATCATTGGATTATCGTGTTTTATATTGTAACTTGGACTTATGGTTAATTATTTCCTTAGGATGAGATATGTTTTAGAATATATCATATAATATTCTTAATATTTTTATATATGAGGTGAATAGCGAACCTAATATACCCCATATAATTTTAACAACTTTAAATTTTAATATTTGTATGTGTAATATAATAATTGTGCAATATTGATTAATAGCTGATCATTTTTTTTATATTTAATGAATTTTAATTCTACCTCCTAACTATTTAATATAATTGTATAAAATATAGATGATATTTTTTATATACAATATACATCATATTATATTTTTATCATATACCAATTAATTAAGTAGCCCTCTATATGTAAGCACTTAATCTTTTTAATAACCAACCAACTAAAATTAAAGAAAAATTTTAATTTGTCAAAAATTACAATCTATAATAACTAGAACAAACAATTGTATATGGCGACGTTGCATTTAAAATTATGCGGAATCATGTATATAAATATTAAATTTGAGGAATCGTGTACATGAATATCATGGCTAATAAAATCTACATGATTCCGCTCGATTCTTCTCTATAGGCAATGCTTGCAATACGTTCATTAAGGACAGTAAAAATCCTTGTCCATTCAAAACTAATTACAAAAAAAAAAATTGGTACCTACAACATAATTTACTAGTTTACTTTGATTGTAACTACTACCTTCATGATTTTACTGATCTTAATTTATATGATTATATTTTGTACATCATATTCATTTATTTTACTTTACAACAGACACCTGGCAACTGATATTGAATATTGTAAGGCGGGGGTCTCAAACACGTGAATCTTTTCGATGTAGCCCGCAATAGTTCAACAATTTTTAATATTTTTTTATTGAACAATAACATTTTTAGTTTTTAAATATTAATAATTATATTATTATAATATTGTTTAACATTCGTAATGTCCATCGTTAGTTATCAATACCTAATTACCGATAAGATAATTTTTATTATTCTCAGTAAGCGCAATGTACTAAAAATATTCCCATTAGGTGATTTATTACCGTTGATGTTTAAGTGTAGGTCTGTCCAGTATACTTGGTCTGCGTTCCGTGTGCGTAACTCACAGATCTTTAAGATATTATACATAAATAATATAATATTTTATACAATATATATGTATAGGTGTAGGATATACTGCATACATTGAAATCCCTAAATATCAGTCACTCTCGGTCTCCGAAATATCGATCGTTATTCAGAAGTTTTAATTAGTAGACAGTTTGTAATTAGTTTCCAAAAAAAGTCCTCTATTTGTAGAAGTCTTATTTAGAGGTTCCACTGTATATCATATTATACTTTTTTCACCATAATATCATATTATAATTGTTAGTTTTGTTGTAACAATCAGCTCAATTAAAAATAGAAAATTTGTTATTTAAAAATCATAATTTAACTCTCACTAGTATGGATGAAAACTAATGAATTAGCGTGTAATTTGATTCAGTAGAAAATTTTAATTTTTATGCGAGGGTTTCAAGACATCGAAAAAGCTAATTTTAGTAATAGCCCAACATTTACTTATTTAATCAAAATTTAATTAGCTGTGCAAACAACATTAATTTTCTTATATTGACTTATTTGAAATTATTGATTGCCTCTTTTATGTTAAATGTTATTGGAGATTAACTTACCGTTACTGATAATAATGTGTGTGGAATTATATGCATATACAGCATATTTATTCAATATGATATTTGTTTTAAATTAGTATTTTCTGATATATTTTGTTGACTTAATAAGTCCATATCTTTTTTTATAAATAGGTATAGTTAGAGAGCCTTTATTTTCTTATATAGGCTCTCTAGGTTTAGCGAAACCTTCCTTAAATGACGACTCTAAATAGCGAACGATTTTTTTTGAAAACACACCACAAACTGTTTATAGACATATCTATAAACTGAACCCTCTAAAAATCGGACAGTGGATACCTAAAAATAGCGAACAACATTTCAGAGGTTTCGCTATATTTAAATTCATAAAATCTTAGCTAGAAAATTGTATTCTATTATTTATAACGAATAATCAGTTACATTTTTTTTTTAACAGAGTCGTAGGTATTATTTGTATTTTCAAGAGATAGGTACCTATAGATGAAGTATTTAAAAAAAAAAATTACCTATATTTACACCTATTGTACCACTATTGAATGTATAATTTATTTGTTTGAATTTATCTATTTTATATAATAAATAGTATGATAGTAATACGTACCTACTGCAGTACGTGGAAGTAGATAATATTATGGTAATAGATATGGTTGCACCCAAGCCTCACACACATACTCACGTATCAATAGTATAGTATTTCGTTGTATATATTATTATGATATTCTTGGGGATTTACTTATCGTTACTCTTATTTATCATAATTTCATGGAAATTAAATGTACATCCACTCATCTAAACTTTAAATACTTATAAGAAGTTATTACTAATTAACTGCTTGTTTGGAATTTGGTTTTTATGAATTTAAATTCGCCGAATATGAAATTATTCAAAATATTTTATTGTTATAATTTCATACTTCTGATTAGGAATGTAGGAAAATATTTACAAAAAAATCAATACTTTTCGAAAAACTGAGTGTACCTTTAGAATAATTACCGTGTAATTTGTATCTATATAAGTTGTTACAGTTTTTATTGTCAGAACGAAAAGTGAGAAGATCTTAAACCAGTACACAGATGAAGGGTTAAAATTATATTATGCATTGTTGTATTCAACACAATTTTTTGTGTTAAACTGAGTGTCACATTTGTAACCCAAATAATATAATATTTATGTACCTATAATATCAACCTGTACCTGCAATATTCAACATTATCATACTTAAATTTATTATACGTGCTGAGTAATAACTAATAAGCTATAATATGGAAATATCGTTACTCGTGAGTAACTTTCTAAAAATATTATTTACAATTATTTATTAGTTCATACAAAATTAAATAATTGTCATGGGCATTAAAAATTTAATCACTAATCTAAGAAATTGCATTTTATAATAAATATTCATAAATAATAATGATACATACTGTGTTTCATTCGCATGGCGGTCGGTTGTCACCATGGTATAATAGGAAGTAATAACAACGGCCATGGCTGTGTTTGTTTTTCGTCTCTAGTATTCACTCAATAAATAAGGTAAACGGTAAAATATGTAAACATACGATCCGTTGTAGTTTCACAAGTTGAATTATAAACTGTTAACAAATATAATAAATTACTTAAATACCTATGTTTGTAAGATCTTCTTTATAAGGTCTATTTATTTCCTAACCATGTTAATCATTATTTTCAACATAATGTGATAAATTCCTATATTTTGTATAATATGTAGGTATATATTATGTATATTATGAAAATATACCCGAAAATAGCACTATAAACCCTAAATTAGCAAAATAGCATTAAAAACCGTAAATATGCAAAACATTATACTGACCCCGTGTACTGTATTGCCTGTTAAATGTATCAACTATATATGACTCAATCTTTGTTCAATTCGTTATTTAATATTCGGTGTATGGTATTCAAAATTTATCTTAACTTTTCCGTTGCCCGGAATAAAAATTCTGATTCACTGCAGCAGTATATTATCAGGTAAAAATCCACCTGTGGTAGATTGCGGGCCCCGTGCTGTTTGTACGTAAGCGTATGATTTAACTCTAAAGTATCAAAGTTATACAAAGCTTGTCGTATTCCACCTATGGTGGATTAATATAATCAATTAATACAAAATCCACAACATCATCTACAACATTCATTTATATATAATATATATATATATTGACAAAAAATAATAATACAAATCAACAAACATGCCCGATTAACAAATAGCAACCAATATATAATACACGTTGGGCCACTGTTGTATTTTTTACATCCACATTTCCTATTTTTCCGGTAGATTTTCCTAACATTTCCTTTCGTGAAAACCTTTTCCTGGCAATTACGAACATCTTAAAAAAAATATGAGCAATATCGGACCAGCCGTTCTCGATTGATGAGGTAACGACATTTTTCAAGCTCCATTTTTATACAAATAAATTATGTACCTACTAATTTAACCTGCAGTTTATCAATGTGCCAAGGTGGTCCCCCTTTATTTATATTTATACACCACAGAAGATGGGAAAAAAATACAATAAAAAAGTCCGATTTTAATTTTTTCGGAAAAAAGTCTTGATATATTAAAAGTAGTATAAAAATGAATGATTCATGAAAATAATTTAAAATCAATGACTTGTTAATATAATTTTCGTTTTTGAATACAGTGACCAATATTAATTAATAATTTGTCCACTAATATTTTATTATCGGCCACTCTAGACTCTAGAGCATAAGTTTCGTAAACGTTCATCGGTGTTACCAAACTTACGTATTGTTATTGGTCTAGAATCCAATCACCTTGATAATTTATTTATTATTAAATATTATTTACCATTTGAAGTAATTAAAATGTTCGGACATTTTTTGAGAGCATTTCTAGCAGATGTTTGTAGAACAGATCATGATTAATTGTGTATCCGAAATCATTGCAAATAATTTTTTCCCCAGATTTCAAAATCATTACTTCCGTTTTGATTCGAATAACTGTGAGATTGGACAACGACTGAATTTCTTAGCAATATCGTGAAGTTTATTATTTAATAAATTTTAATTTATATGTTGGGTGTTTCATATTTTGTCTTATAATATATTATAATTAATTAACGCTATCATTATTATCTTACGTTCTATTACGAATTATTTTTACATCTAAATTCAATTCTATTTCTGTAGGTTTTATAACAACTACCTAACCAAATAATACTTTTTTTTGGTTTAATCATTTTATGGCCCGTTTTTTTTTCTGAAAACAATTAAATTAGAATTTTTTTCCTGGATTCATATACCACTACTCTTTGAAATAAATTAAAAAAAATTGTATTTACATATATAGCCATAGAAGTTTATAATACAAAATGTATTGAGTAATATTATAGTAATACATTATTACCTAATTATAAAATATTATTTGTGAAATATTTGGGAAAAATTAATCATAAATAAATCATAAAATGTTTTAGAGTCAGACAAACCTTTAAAGCCCAAAAACGTATTACATTCTGAACAAAGATATGTGGTTTTTGTTGTGTGTGTTTTTCACGCCGTTTTGGCAGTACCTAGTGGTTCTGGCATAAAATTTTGGAGCTTTTGGAGAAAGCAACGTTCTAACATAGGCATACCGAGACATACCCCTTTCACTGCTAAACATTTAAAAACATTTCTGATAATAACAATGACTGGAGGCGGGAGGCGTGCGCTGTAGATCGGTAAACGGTATCGTGAAGAGGATGTGACTAAAAACATCGCCCCTGCACGAGTGATTCTCATGAGCAGTTTAAATTTTTTTATAATTGTAAAATATTATACTATTATATTTTAACATATTTTCAGTTTTTAATTGTACGCACCCCCCTCGCATTTTATACACGGTTGTACCACCATAGACGGAAATATTCTGTTGTCTACATCACGCCCCGGCCGTTGTGCTCTACACGCATTATAGTTACTATTACTATTATTATGTGTATTGTGAGAGCGGCTACATTATAGGTTTGCGGAGGTGTTGCCCGTGGAACAGGCGTCTTGGATTTTTATGCATACAATTAAAATAACGATTTCTGATCGAAATGACGATTTTAGTTTTTTTTCAACAACAGAATATAACAATGATATTATATCGTAATGTTTATTATATTATATCGTCTGGTTTTGTCGTCTGCTGCCACAGCAACTGTTTTAGATACGTTTTGTGACCCTATTCATTTATCTCAAAAAAGTTAAAGAATTCCTATGGGCGATTCATTGTCATAAACCAGTCCCTTCTACGTTTACACGCGTTTCTCAACCCTCGTGACCTTGTACGACACTGTGTGTAGTAGGTACCTATTGACTTTTGAAAAAGTATCTTTGTTCATTGGGACAATTTCTATAGTACAACGGAACTGTAAAATCCATAAATTCAAACAAAACAAATGGAAAAAAAACCTGTCACACAGTACAGTGCATTGTTCAGAGTAAGATGTACCCTGACTCCCGTCGATATGCAATATATCCCATTATACCTTTGTGAATATTGTGTTTTTATCTACACGTACCCAAGTAGAACCTTAGAATGATTATTATCTGTTTAATATTTTAATAATAATACATAACACTATAACAGTATGTTCAAAATACACAACTACATTATACATTCATTCCATTCAATGGGGCTGTATTGTTTATTTATACGTGTTTTAATATACACGACGTAAGTACCTAGGAGAGTACCTACATAAAGAGTGGACGATATACTTGTGCATAAACAATATATTTTCTATAATTTACTGAAACAATATATTAGGTTTTAAATAAAACAATCAAGCACATAATGGATACAAATATATAATACTTAAAATATTTTTTGTTGTTTTTCATCAAAAACCAATTGGTTTCTCATAGTGTGCAGACGCCAATAACGTTCGATTTGCTTATTTAGGTAAAGCTGTAGGAATTAGCTTTAAATTATTAATTATTGCGTTCCTTTGCGTTAAACATTCCATTTTATTCCTGACGACTCCGTCATGGTGGTAGGCATACATATTACCTATAAAATATTTCATGCCGTACACCAAAATATTATGGTATGGGGGGGGGGGAGGGTTAATAAACGTCTGTTAGCTGCAATTTATAATTTCAACTTTCATTCAATCAACCAACAATAATCGTGGTTGAAATTAATTTTTTGCTAAGTCAACAGTTACTTTTGTCACAAATGTCTATATGTCTATATATACTCCCACACTCAAAAACTTTGTTACTTCTGAATACAATACAAGACATTGATATCAGACACTACAGCAGAAAATTTAGAGTGTAAGATTTAAATTTAATTTTAAGTATTTCTATATTATCTTCGGTATTCCATTCTCAAAGTAAAAAAATAATTGTATTTTAATTTAGTATAAAATTCATGTAATTTTTACCGAACAATTATTGCCATATTTTGCTTTTATATAAATGCAGTATTGTTATAAAAATAAATATCAACCGATTGTTGTCGAGAAGGCGTGGTAGATTCACCTGGGTGCCAAGAGGAATTTCTGATAATAATTAATCACTCCTATAGTCCTATTACGGCCCCGGCACAATGTAGCCTCTATCAAGTTAATATAATGTAAAAATAAATGTATCCAAACCCTGTTTTTTGTGTTGTTCGGTCGTTTTGCATGTGGTTGGTATGAGTCGAATATGAGTTTGAGAGTGAATTCCACTGATTCCAGGTAATTGTATTTAGGGTGTGATTTAAAATATGTTAACGCTATCATTAAATTAATTCACTTTATATATTTTTTAAACGTTTATATCTCTACATTTTCATCTTGTAAAGAAATTATAAGACATTTATCCTGTTTAAGGTTACACCTAAAATCCACACAAGTAAAATAACTATAAAAATATATTTTATAATAGTATTTTTATTGTATAGTCTTTAAATAATTATAACTCTTGAACGAATTTTAAATGTATAGTTGTGGACGTATAATAATTCGCAATACAGACGGACTTTCTGAACCATATTTCTACAAAATAATCAGCTATTTTGACAAATTTCGTCGAAATTTGAAATAAACTTCATACAAAATGAATGAGAATTTTACTAAGCCCATTTACTTTTCTTCCAAGCACAACTTATGATAAACCTTGTATTATATTTCCAAACCTTAACTACAAAATATAAAAATAATATTATTTACAATTTTAAAACTATGAAAACGCTTTAAAACAAATTATGATCATTGTATGTTTGATATTTTATAATTGCTGACTGCTGTACGTAAAACTTGTTGTAACATTATATTAAATTTAAGAGTTTTACTTACAAAAAATATTTTATAGTAAAATTAAATTAAATAAGGTATGCGAAATTTCAAATGTCCGTAAATTACTTAAAACGAACAAAAATATTTCTGAAACCTTTTATTACTAGTAAATGCTATTGTAAAATAATTTTTGAATTGAAAAATAAATCAAAATCCATTTTGTAAAAAACAGGTTGTGCTTAATTATTCATTTACCTGCCTAAATAATGTTTTCAAAAATGTATATTTTACGGTATTTGTAATGAAAAAAAAATGTATTAGGTACCCTCAATATGTTAGTATTTCTAGTTATTTATTTTTAATGTTTGTAATAAACGTTAATTACTGATATTAACAACATGATAAATACCAATCCAATACGCACACATGTAAGTAACGAAACCATATTACCTACTACCTATATAACTTGTATAATTTAATGTTATCATTATATTATACTAAAATATTTGCGATTTTCCATTTGAAAATTTATACTATCGTTTTTCAGAATGATTCAGAAGATAATGGTTTCAAAAATAATTAGGATGCTAAAATTTAATAAACGTATAAAAATTATATACGTTGTTGCATATAAAAATTAACAAAAAGGAGTAATATTGTTTTTAAAATAAAAGTTTAATATCTACCTCCCAAACTTAAATAAATAAAATCTAGTCATTACAATATTATATGATTAATATAATATTTATTTTATAGTGCCTATAATATTGGAATACCAGCATGAGCGTATTAACAGAAAGGGCAGTTGCGCCCCTCTACCTTTTTTAATTCTGTTTGTCCAAACATTTATTTTATTTTTATATTAACATAATAATGTATAATTTGTACATTTTAGACCTATATAATATAATGTATTATTGTATTATAAATATTAAAATTCAAAATTAAGAGATTTCTTTATACATACACAGTCATTTATTTTTTTAAAGAGAGAAACAACTTTATTCAAAGTGAACTGCCCTACTACCGGGTTGTTTCTATGACATAGTGTAAAAATCAAACATAATTGTTACAATGGAATGGATAAAAATAGTATATAAATGAGATTAATAAATTTAAAAAAAAAGTAAAACATACAATAAAATATTGAGTGTTAATAGAATATAAATGAAAATCATTGCCTTTTGAACGCGGTGAATAAGATTATTAGTAAAATAAAGGTTTTACTATATTGATATAAATAATATTAAGTGTATAAATGCTTATGGTTAATATTAAGTGTGTCTCTAGCTAAGCACATTTCTTTTAGTTCTCTTAAATCTAATGCCTTATTTTTAAAGAAGTCGCTAAGCAGAGGGGACGCAGTCCCACGTGCCCTGAACCATAGGCCATGAACTTCCCAACTATTATTATATTATTTATTAAAAAGTAAAATAGTTTTTACTGAGAACTGGTCTAATTACATTTTAATGGTGTGCTGTTATATTTAATAGTTAATATTACATTGTTATAGGATATTTCAATAACACATTTGAATATCAAGGATCGGTTCATAATGTAAATAATAACTATTTTTATATTAAAATTATTTAATTAAATATGTATTAGGTATTCTATAAAATAAAAGCTTTTCGAAAATTAATTATAATTATTTTTGGAATTTATAGTTAAACCGTGGTTCTATTATGGGTAAAGAATACATTTTTCTGTAAGCTCTTAGGAAATGGAATTTTCCTGGAATTGATGTAACTTTGCGGGATTCGTTACACGTAGCTTATAAATTATAATATATAAATACATACATTTCTATACATTTCTTATAAATGTTTATTTGTTCCATTTAAAAAGCGTATTTTATGTTACAGTATAAGGAGAATGCCTCATATTTACTATACACTACAAAAAATAGATCTCAAAGTTATTTCTTTAATGTTGTTTCAATATTTTTAAGATAAACAAATTCTACAAACTTCTTTTGAAAGATATTTCTCTAGAATCTAGGCCACCTATGTTAAATGTTGCTATATATCAAAAGGAATCCTCTGGGGTTGTTTGATTGTTGATTGAGTCACCTAACTGAAAATATAATAATAATATCACTTTAATATCGTCCACTCGAGATGTGATACATAGGTATTGTTGACGTCAGGTAGATTTTCATTATGCCAGCTGCCCTTTTTAGTATGTATAGCTCAAACTAGTTCGTAGTAAAATATTCTTCCATTAATTATTTTCTAATTTATTCTTATAATATTATTTTTTATATGTTATGTGACAATTGTTGGTTTGTTCATTTGTTGATATATTTTGTAAAAACATCAAAATCCAAGCCTCGAGTCTTATCAGTTATCACATGACTATTGCTAATTTTTAATTTTTGATATCTCATTAAATACCATTTTATTTTAAATTTGATTTAAAATTGTAGGTACCTATATATCATAATAATATGAACTCATAATACTTTATTCAGGACTATGTGGTAGTTCTTGATGTGTCTATTTGGGAACTATAAAATAAACATTTAGTCGCATTTTAGGTTTATGACATATTTCATGAAACCTAGTAGGTATTCAGTGAATATCGTCTATTTCAATACAATGACGATTGACTGATGGTTAAATGACTCTTGTCCCTGATTATTCAGTAGGTACCTACAATAAATAATTATATTCCACTTTATTCAAACATTGGTGTATTCATTATAAGCTACACTATACTGTCTACAGTTTATACTGTATCACCATTATAGTACTATACATGCATATGTTTTTTAATACATACATTTATTTTTCAATATTCGTAGCATATTCATGTGACATTTTTTGACCCACGATAAGCCCTACTCAATTGTTATTTATTATTATGTACCCAACTATACAGCACCGTTTGACCTTATAATATACCAAACAACGTTGGACGTTTTACATGTATATTGTACCTTTGTATTGAAAGCATTCTGTGGTCTTGGGTACATCCGTTGCCCATTAAGTTTATTATAATTATAACAATAACTACCGTACAGTTGTCAAATCGTCTATATGTTATCATTTTTTTACATCTTAAAATATTGTTAAAATAGATTTTTAAAAAAAATAAAATTTTAAAAAGTGTTGGTGTTATATTGTGACTTAAATAATTATTTATTAAGTAGGTATGTCGTATTTACTATTTACCAATCCATAAAGAAACATTTAAAATATTTTGTTGTATACCTAGTTCAGTAAAAGATCGTACCTATGTGCATTGGATATAAGTACAAGCTAAATGTTGAATTATATCAATAGAAATGAATAATGGTATGTTTGAGTGGTGTATATAGTACCATTGACATGCAGTAGATGGGCAAATGTAAACTCCCCTAAACAATTTAATAGTAAATTCCCCTAAGAGTAAACTCTCCTAAAAACATTTTGCTACCGTATTACGCTTACGTAAACTCCCCTAAACAAGATTAGAACCATTAAGGGCCAGTTGTACCGTCTACGATTAAACTATGATTAAGCTTAATCAGCTGATAACAGATATTTAAACGGGCAAATTCGGCCGATTAAACTCTGATTAACCATAATCATAGACTGTACAACTGGCCCTTAGCGTAACCCAGAGGACACCACGTGGAGGCGGTTCTAGTTATCCTCCAAAAATATTATTTTTTTTCTTTATAGAAATATTCAGCTCTCTAGAAAAATTCATATTCATCGTCATTCTAGTTTTATTAAAATTATTAAGTGTTGATTGTAGATATTGTTGATGTTGATTATTTTTTGATTGAGTAATAATGTGAAATTGTTTTTACATAATGAAATTTAGTTATTTTTTGATCTTTATAATTTTGTATTAGTAGTTAATAATTGCTGTCATCTTTTTAACTTATTATTATGACAACTATTTGGTTTATGTAAACTTTGTAATTTTATGTAAATTTCTGATTGAATATTCTTTAATGTATCAATAAATAATATAATAATAATAAATAATATTAATCATAATATCATAATATTTAATCATAATTATGCCCTTGCGACGTTGAAATTTTAATAAATAAATAGGTTCACGTAGTTACTGTGTTTAAACAGTAAGCGTAATTCGGTAGCAAAATGTTTTTAGGGGAATTTACGTAAGCGTAATACAGTAGCAAATGGGTTTTAGGGGAATTTACAAAAATTTAGGGGAATTTACATATGCCCGCAGTAGATCTACAAATATTGTGGTCTATACCCACACTATTTACGGTTCAGTCGTAGGTAGTATTAAAATTATGGAATAGCATAGGAAAGTAGGGAGGTAACAATTACCTAACTTTAAATTTTACAATTTACAATTTGACCGTATTTAGTCAAGGTGCGTGTATCTATATTATGTGTTTATGTGTTTTATGATAATAATATAATATACATAGTTACTTAACTATATTATAATTTACCAAAATTATGATTATGAATAATACAGTTTTCATAATTATTCCATTAATTACAAATTGTCAATAAAAGAACACATTTACTTCTTACAAGGTATATAATAATATATTAATACGTATAATAGTTTCCAACAATTTAAGTCAAGTATGCAATGTTGTCTTGTATTGTGGCATTTTGAAATTTTTATCAATAGATAGATTTGTACATTTTAGTATAGGTACCTATTATATTATAGTAGCGATATTTCTATAGCTTGAAGGTAAGTGTACTAATACTTGTTGTACATGATAATTCTAAGAAGGTTAGGTTAGGTTAGGTTTTAGATAATGTCGAAAACAGTTTTTTATTTATTATTTCATTTAGCACGTTTATCTATAGGTAACTATATTGATTAGGTAATAGATATTTATAGGTAGATGATAAATAAATAGGTATGTGCGCAGTTGCGTAGCTGTCAGGTAGGCATACAGTAGTTCGTTTAACCATATTTTAGGAACCTAAATACGTCGTATTTACTCTGTTGGGTGATTGTATATTTTTGGAGTCACGGAGGATTGTCAATACTTGGAGATTTGTCGCCGACACCCTCTGTCACTCTTTCTCACCCACCCACCAAGAAGTCTGTCTCATTCATCCCACCGTCCACCAGCACTACCCATCGGCCACGACGTTAGAACCGAAATTATTATCTTTATCGTTATAGCGATTATATTATTATAATAATGTACTGACCGGCCCGCGGTGTCCACTTTGTAATAGAATTGTACGCACGCACATCGCCCCCCTCCTCACCAGAATACGACCCACCTATTGGTCGTGGACCATCGGCGATGGTCGCCCCGCCTGATTTTACAGTCAGACTGGTTGCTTCGGACGTGTATAATATTTTATCAGTCAGTCGTTCCGCTCCGTGCCGTCTTGTCTTCGGTTTTCGAAACAATCACTCGCATCTTGGCATAAGCTCTAAAATACGCGACTATTGTTTTTGTACATATACTTTGTAAATTTGAAAATCGTTAGTGTGAAATTTTTTTTTTTAACTAAAATCCGCCTAATATTTTTTAATATACGTGTGTTATTTTTATAAAAAGAAGCCATATTACATAGTGGTCCTAGAACCACAAACGTCCAGATAATTTAATGCTGTTGCAGTTCTATCCACAATCACCTAGGTACTATTATCAAAAATATTCGCTGTGCATTTTTAAAAAGATTCAACCATTGGTGCCAGTCTAAGGATTCAAAGTAAGTCAGCTTATACAATTAACAGCTTTAGGTAAATAAATTAAGTTAATGAGATCAGTAGATGTGGCCTAAAGCCAAATACATTTTAAGAGCAACTGAAATTAAAATGTTGTACCTAGACATTGGATATTCAAACATATAATATCGAATTGTCTTCAACTGGTTTTCGATTAATTTGTTATTAATCAAAAATAACTATTATCGTAGAAAATGGAAACTTTCATCAATTATTTAACTTAAATTATCAATGCATACTATATATAATTATATTTTTAAAATATTCATACTAATTTTAAGCTATTTGTAGACATTAGTATTGAACTAGTATCTGTCAAAATTCGAATATAAAACCGTTTTACGTGTAAAATCCATATACTATAATAATATTCTAAATTGTTTTCATCACACACAGTTCGGTAGCAGCGGTTTTGCTTCTTCTCTTTTAATTCGTATGAGCGTTTCATATGAAAAAAAACCATGTGTGTTACCAGTACGCGCGCGGAAAGTTAAACTTCTTTTGAATGGTACACGTGAGTGAGTGAAAAAGAAAGAAAAAAATATTAATTAATTTAAAAAATGAGAAGAAGTATCCGGAATTATTTATTATTGATAGTTTTATTATTTTTTTTATATTTTTATTCGACAGATCGATGGATAATTGTTTGTAGTATTGTTTTTATCCAGACAATAGATTTGTGAGTGAATACTAATAATAATAATAAAAATAAATAATAATCGATCATTAATTATTCATATTAATTAGTATGGCCCGATTATAATATATAATACTAGCTGATCCCGTGCACTTCGTCGCCCTTTAAATGTATCAACTCAATATGAGTTATGACTCAAAACTTTGTTCAATTCGTTATTCAATATTCGGTGTATGGTGTTCAAAATTTATCTTATCTTTTCCGTTGCCCGGAATAAAAATTCTGAATCGCAGCAGTACATTATCAGGTAGGTAGGCAATCTACCTGCGGTAGATCGCGGACCCCGTGCTGTTTGTACGGAAGTGTATGACTTAACTTTAAAGTATTAAAGTTATACCAAGTTTATTTTGATATAATACGGTGGATTAATATAACAAATTTGGTTGCTCGTAAAAAATCACAACTCTTAAAAAAATTATGATTGATGAACTCTTTTTGGGTGTAACGTGCTGGGGAAAGTGCAACTCAGCCACCCTGGTAGGCAATGTTCAATAATTTGATTTGATGCAAGCTTGTACCTGATCTGCCCGAATAACCAATGGCAACCAATAAATAAATGCTAATTTCTAATGTAGACTGTAACCAATAGCAACTATTAATAAATAAAAATAAAATTTCCAATTTCCATCTTGAATCTCAATGTCCCTGTTTGAGCACCTATTTAAAATGCGAAAAATCCTTTCTTAGCGCACGTCTACATCATAATAGCTAACTGTATGCCAAATTCAGCCAGAAACTAACCTGAGCTGTGCGTTGATAGCAGTCAATCAGCTTACTGTTTTATATTTACAGATATATATATATATATTATAATATATAATAAAACAACATTACCATGACAATATTTATTTATTTACGGACATGTACGCTTTCGCGTTCGTACGGCCGCCCGTTCGTACGCGCCGCACGTTCGCTTTTTTTTTCCTCACTACCGTGCGTAAAGAAGTATAACTTCAAAAAAAAAAAAAACAGGAGCCTAAGATTTTAGAACTTGAGTTTCTAAACTAAACAGTAAAGTACATTGTCATTAGATGTACATACGAAAAAAAAATAATTACTATTATTTTAATTTATTATATAATTTACTGATTTTATATTTTGTAATATGACTTCACCCAGGAAAATTGTTTTCAGCTACTCTCTAAACTTTTCTGATTTTGTTAAATCCAGCATTAGGTGCAATTATTTATTATTTGGGCCAGGGTCTAAGCTCCTCAGTTTTATCCAAATCCTCCCCCCCAGGTTTTAAATTTTATTTTAGTTTATAATATTAATTATCAGGGTTTGTGTTGCTGATACAATTTTAGAACCCCAGAAAAATTTTCCAAGCTGCGCCAACGTAAGTCAAGTATTTTAGTTTGTGAGCGGTGCGATGAATTTATTAATTTACAATAAAGTGTGTTCTTTTTGGGTCTGTAGTATAGGTACACGATAAGGGCTATCTTGTTGTATGCGCTCTAGCGACAACATTGCGACTGCAGTATGCGCTCAACCGTGTTTTGCCACTCTACAATTATATTGAGATTTTAGACAATAATATATTCTCGTAATAAGTGGGATGATGTAAAAGTGGTTTTAATGAAGATCTGGAGCAATGGAGCATATCTGGAGTTGTACCACACATATTTTTCCCAATTTTGAGCCTCAGAGGCCGCCATAAACTTTCAATCCTTTGGGTAAGTGCCTTTGATATTGGATCTACGAAATAAACTTAAAAAGACTTAGTGATCGTACCCGTGGTTTGAGAGTTCATTATACTCTGACCAGGTATCGGAATATATTGTAGACCCAACAATAACCTATCTTTGTATATAGTGAAAAGTAATTTTGTCCCTTTTTTGGACAACGATAGCCGAATACCCATAGTCTATCAAGCCGTCTTCCATAGTTTCTTGCTCCGTTTTCTAGAGGATCAACGACTAAATATGTGATCAACAATTATATGATGCAGGGAAAGAGAGTCCTAATCTTTATTACCACATTAATAAAGATATAAATTGCAAAGCAGAGCGCATATAACAAGTGGCTCGTAATCGCAGGTAGACCAAAAACTGGGGTAGAGCACATACGACAAGATAGCCCACGATAAATATAGTTGAATTAGTGCTTCAACATCAGTATCATTTATAGTGAAAAAGTGAATCTAGTTGGTGCATTCGGGAGGGCAAAATTTAAAATTTCCTGTTATTTTCAAAAGCTCCCTCCCCCCAAAAATAAAATAAAAATAAAAATAAAGGAAAAACCCGAATTTTTAGGCAAAATTGGTGTAACAATAAAAAAATTACCGTAGATGCATGACATTTTGAATAAATGTTTGTATTAGAATTTTTTATACATCATTCAATTTTCAAAATGATTGATTCATTTTGAGCTATTTATAAGCATATGGAATTTTCGATTTTTGTTAAATTTTTTAAAATTAATATCGATAAAATTCTTAAAAATTTTCTACAAGGTTACTCATAAGTTTTTGTTAGGGGAAATTAGTAGTATGAGAAAACGAGCTGCAAAACCTGAACCTGCTGGCTCACCTCTATCTTCACTTTGCTGAACCCGTCATCTTAAACGGGGGAGCCGCGTACCCTGCTACACGAACGTGCACTACATAATATGTTTTCTACCCGCCGCTGACGCTACCCCGCCACCGCACATCACCGCCAATAGGGCCACCTCCGCTTCACAAACGTACACCCCTAGCAATGTGGGCCACATATATTTTCCCCGTTATTAGTTATCACTTTATCAGTTATCACATTGCCGTTATCATATATGAATTATCACATTACCGTTAACATAATACCGTGAGCAGTAATCAGTTTTATATAATATTCTAGTGTACAATTAAATCGATTATATCGGACCTCTGTACTATGATATTAATTTCCTTCATCTAGACTCTAAGCCCATCTAAAATTAAAGCATTCCCACATACATACATATACATATATACATACATACATACATACATACATACATACATACATACATACATACATACATACATATATACATACATACATACATACATACATACATACATACATACATACATACATACATACATAAATACATACATACATACATACATACATAAATACATACACACATACATACATATATACATACAGGGTGTCCCGTGAGGATTTATTCATTAGCCGTAGAGGGGGACTCGCCGCCCGGAAAAAAACCAGTTTATTGACGTTTTACTAATAAACTAAAAAAATTATTAAAAATCATGAGATTAATGAAAATAAAATGTTAAAAGCTCAAAATGTTCACAAAAATATACTTTATAGAATGGCTATCTTCATTTTTTTCAAAAATAAAAAAATAAAAAAATAATTTTTTTAACTTTTTTACTAAAAAATTTAATTTAATTAAAAATAAAATATTTGTAGTGCTTACCTCTGCGAGTCTTAATAAAAAAATATAATTACGATATCTCCATTATTTCAGGAGATATCGCAATGAGTAAATCCTCACGGGACACCCTGTATATACATACATTCATAGACCAGATTTGGGAAAAAAACTTTAAAACAATAGTAGGTATTCCGAAAAAAAGTACCTACTTCAAAGTATTAAAAATACTTTTTAATTTTATTTTAAATATTAAACCAATGATACTTTTCTTCTGGACAATTTTTCAACATATAGGTATAATTTAATAATTTTAAATATAATATAATTTAACTTGTTGATACTTGATTTAAAATGTTAAAACGTGTATAATATTTTAAAAATGTCCAGAAAAACAAGAAAATAATTATTATTGTAAATAATAAGTATTTTTTATATTAATAAAATACTTTTAAAAAATATTCCAAATTGTTTCAGAATACTGTTGGAAAAAGTATTTTAGAAGTATTCTATATAGGTACATAAAAAGTATTCCGAATGCTACCAAAGACTGCAGATTTCATACCTACATTCAAAAAAAGGTGCTCCGCTGTACAGTAGGTTACAAGTGGGTCACTGTATAATGGATAGTATTAAATTTGAATGCAATGATATAATATAATTGCATTAGAAAAACGATTCTGAGCGGAGACGGTATGTCAGTCTAGGTATAAGACATATTATATACATATCAAGGTATTAAAAAAAAATTGACCTACATAATAGATACCTATAATAAATTAAAAATTAATCATATCTCAATATCGACAATATCCAATATCCATTAGGTACTTATAACGCGTTATACATCAATAACAAACCCTGATACTATCATAGATATATAGAAGTATACTTTAGAAGTTTCAAGTACCCACGTACAATATTATACAATCACAACAAAATAACTAATAGTTATTCTAGGTTTTTTAATATGTAATTTCGTCCAAATTTTAACTTAAAATGACTATAAAAATAAGCTGTGCTCATATATTTTTTAGATTTTTTGGTAACAGAATTAAATACTTCCGTAGAATTTTGTTTTAAATTTTCAATTCTTAGATATAAAATTTGAACATTTTATACATTTTTAACTACAAAATAATTATACAATCTGAAATTTGAAAAATTTTGTCAAAATTCGATCTTCAAATGCTTATAAAAAAAATTGTCACTGGGTATTTTGTATATTTTTCAACTGCTATAGTAACAATATATCAGGAGCCTTGTATTAAATTTTTACAATTTTTGGAACAATATATAAAACTTCATTGATATTCATAGAATAAAAAATTAAAAAATTAAATATGAAATTGTCCGTAAACAGCTCAAAACAAGTCAAAATATTTTGAAAATTTTATCAAGTATAAGAATTGATAAAATAAACATTCAGTAGATCTTTTATGTAACTACAGTTATTCGTTTTTGAATCACAACAAAATAAGAAAATCGTTACGTAAGAAATCGAGTGAATAACAATTTTTTTTAAAAATTTGAATTTCAAACGCTAATTAAAAAAACTTCGTGATTTTTCCATGTTTTGTCAAGATTTAAACTTTAAATGCTTATAAAAAAAACTGTGACTAAGGATTTTTAATATTTTTCAAATGTAACAATAAAGTAGCAGCCTTGTATTAAATTTACAAGTCTTTTTACTCAACAAATAACATTTTATTGACATTCATAGAAAAAAAAAACTAATAAAATTGTAAAGAAAATGCAACCAGTGAAAATGTCATGTATCTACTTTCGTTTGTTTAAAAGTTACACCAAAAACCAAAGTCAATGACCAAAAAAACCTAACTCTGCCTAAAAAAGTTTCACTTCAACAATTTATTGTGCCTATATGTATTTTTAAAAATTTTCAACTGCTATTTAAGCAATATATCAGGAGTTTTGTATTAAATTTAGCTCTATTTTGTCAAAACAGATACAATTTTATTGATATTGATATAAAAAATAAATAAAAAATAGTAAATTTTAAATTGTCAGTAAAAAGCTCAAAACAAGTCAAATGATGTATGAGGTGCACTTGTAACCTAATACACAATATACTGTACAGCAGAGTAAGAGTGGTTGCCTATACTTTCCCCTTTTTAAATTTTTAAATTTATTTATATAATAGTTCCATCCATTGCTTCCTCGCATCTCCAAGAACACCTATCCCTCCTCGAAAAATGGTATAAGGAGTGGGCTGTGAAAATAAACGAATCTAAATCTATACAATGTACCTTCACTCTTAGGAAGGGAATATGCCCATCTATTACCTTAAATGAGCAAATCTTGCCAACCGCGCAGAGCACTCGCTATCTAGGCATAATCATTGATCAACGCCTCACATGGTCTCCTCATCTTCGCAGCAAACTGCTATCCTTAAACAATCGATTTCGTCTTCTCCGCTCTCTCCTAACCTCCAAACACATAAAACTACCAACCAAGCTTCTAATATATAAACTTTATCTTAAACCAATGTGGACGTACGGAATTCAATTATGGGGCTCTGCAAAAATTTCAAACACTAACCGTATCCAACGCTTCCAATCCAAAACGCTCCGAGCCATAACTAAAGCACCTTTCTACGTGTCCAACCAGACCTTACATAACGATCTTGCCATCTCACCCGTCTGTGATGTAGCTAGAACTTTTTATAGACGATTTAACTTATCTGTTAAAAACCATGATAATCCCCTAATTTAAGGACTTGCGTCGGCAAACATACCCGACAATCCTAGGAAAAGACTAAAAAGGCGGTGGTGTCGGGACCTATTAATTTAGTTAATTATCTAATCTTTTTCTATTTATAAATAATTGTTAACTTATTGAAATGTATATAAACAGCTGACAAAGTGTCTTCACTGGAAGGCTTCTTAAATCCGTCCTTTCCTCAAGCCACTTATTCATTCAATTATCTATTTTACTTATTGTTCATATTTTTATTGTAACAGATTGTAAATAAAAATTATAAAAATAAAAAAAAAAAAATTTATATAATATGAAACGATTCTTTTTAAGAGTAAAAATCTTTAAAACTCCACACAAGATTCAGATTCCTCACAAACAAACTTTCTAAAAATAACTCTTTACACTTGACACTTTTTGGCCCAACAGATAAAACTTTATTGGTATTCATAGAAAAAATAATTAAATAAATTGAAATATGAAATTTTCTGTTAACTGCTCAAAACAAATCAAAATATTTTGAAAATTTTATCAAGTATAGGAATGAACAAATTAAACATTTAGTGCAATTTTCATGTGTCTACAGTTATTCCTTATTGAATTACAACAAAATAAGAAAATCGAGTGAATATCGAATGTTGTAAAAATTTGAATTTCAATTGTTCATAAAAATTTAACTTGACTTTCTTATAGACATTTTTTTTTTGATAAATGTAGATAATCTTAAAAGGAATCTTGTATTAAATTTTAAAATCTTAGATTTAAAAAAGAAAAATATTTATGAATTCTTTACTCAAAATAATTTGCTAATTTTCGTGATATTTCAATTAAAAAAAAACCTAACCAGTCGGGGGACTGCCGGTAGAAGTGAAAACTTCTTAAGCACATTGGGCACCCCGTAAGAAAGCATTTACGGGTGAGGAAAAAAGTATGAAATCGCGACACTGCCACCGCCCACCGCCACGGAGAGTACATGTATATTGTATATATTATAATATACTGTTTTATATACTGTTATACTTAAGTGTGAGCGTGTATGTGTATATATACTAGAACAATTTCACTTCGTTTTTAAAAATTTTGTAATGCTTAGGAAATAATGTACCACGAATTGTTTTATTTATCAATATAAAATACTATACATAATTATTTCAGTTATTTTACATAAAAGAAAAAAAAATTACATGTCAAAATTATTATGTAAAATTTACGAATTTTAATTATCCGACACGCAAAACTTTTATTATTTTATAATATTTTTGATGCAATATTTTCAACAAAAGTTAAATTAAATATCAAATTAAGCCCTCAGCGTATACAGATTAAAAAGCAACAAAAATCACGCATGTGCTATATATATATATAGATAGGTATATGTTACCGTCAATGTCGTAAATTCAGGTAATGATGATATTGACTAGCCAATTAATATAATGCCTTGGTAACTTGGTCATTATCTATAATCAACATATATTTGTAACATTGACTTGATAAATCAGACGATGTTATAATTTGATAGATTCACTAGTTATTATAACATATCCTATCTTCTTGTAGTCAATGTTATCTTTTATCGTTTTAACTTTAAAAACCCACGTTAAGATTAATTATCTGTTTTATAACGAATAATAATAGGTATCTTTTATAGTATTAATACTCACGGCAACTAACCTATAACATAAGTATTGTTACAGTCTACGTTGTACTTTTGTATAATATAGTTTATAGTTTCGTATAGTTTTTCGTTTCGAAGTGTTGAATTGTTTTATTAAAAAAATGAATTCAAATGAAATGCGTCAACAATTTTACAACGCATTATCTGATTTATTGAAAAATAAACGTGAAGATAATATTATATCATTTTTAAACAAAGAGGAATATATGTTTCTTATATTTTTTTTTTCATTGTTTTTTCTTAAATAGTAAATATAATATATTATATCTAAAATTATCAATGGCTACATAGTTTTAGTCAATAATGACAATGACTGCATAAATATAGTATTAATACTGCTTAATAACAATTAAATAAATATACTAGACGTTAACTGATATTGGGCTCTCAGTATAGATGCTCT
Source organism: Macrosiphum euphorbiae (assembly GCA_949089665.1). Lineage (NCBI taxonomy): Eukaryota > Metazoa > Arthropoda > Insecta > Hemiptera > Aphididae > Macrosiphum > Macrosiphum euphorbiae. Next base: position 15,886,022 of record CARXXK010000002.1, on the reverse strand, counting down.
CAGTATAATAATCGATCATTAATTATTCATATTAATTAGCACGGGCTAAGATAGATTAATCTGTTTTTTATTTTGCAACGTTTATATAATATTTATTCGCGGCAAAAAAAAGTCACTTAACTAACGCTGTTCACGACCACCACTTGCCTCACAACGCTTGTACCTCTTAATTTTTTTTTTATTTGATATCAATTAAAAAATTTACTCACAAATCATTTTTCTGGATAAAAGCAACACTACAAACCATGTTATCTATCGATGTGGCTAACTTACTTTCATTTTTTGGATTAATTAATAATAACCGAACTGCGAACTATAACAAACATTTTGAACGTCAGTACAATATTTTAAAAATTTATTACAAACCATTCATTACACACACTATTATTATTTAAGTCGTTTCCGGCTAATCACATGGTAATGAATCAAACAACTCGACCAAATTTCAACAAACGCCGGCATGTGTATTTTTTAATGTACGAACAACAATCGTACACATGCTGCAAGTATACCTACATATCCATAATATATTATATTATTATAGTTAGGTACTGTATAGGTATATTGGTGGTGTACAATTAGACCATATACTGGTGTAGGTATAATAATATATCGTAAATCCCATCGGCACCACGAAGCTTTTTGAGCGCATATATACACGCTGCAACGCATTATATTGTATGCTTATTCGTCGTCTCTTTCACGATAACATATGTGTATCGTGTATGGTAAATATATATATACGATTATAATACGCTTGTTGTAAGGATGATTTAAAACGCTTGTCTTGTATTTGGAGTCCATTAGTGGTACAAGATAACATATACAAATGCGATATACGTGCTCATAGAAATAATATTATAGGGAATCTCAATTCTCACATAGTCCAATATCGTGTTGTTTCTACAGAGGAAAAACAATAATGGGAATAATAATAATAATAATAACAATAATGATAATTATAACAGTAACATGGGTACCTACTACCTATACCAATGTCTATAATATTATTATATTGGTAAATGGAAATTTGTGATCGGGAATCGGCCATCGGGTGGTGTTTGATAATAATAATAATGACAAATGTCTGGTACCCCCCAGAATAAGAAGTATGTGTTTATAGAATTCTTAAATATACCACTCTAATATAAATATATATATATATATATATATATATATTATATATATTCATTTATATAATATATACACAGGGTATAATAATTTGGGCACTGAAACAAAAACATTTTTGGTGTACGATAATTTTTTTTGAAAATCGATAATTATTTAAGTAACTTACGATAATATTAGTTTAAGAGACTTTCAACACTATCACCACCCGTTCGTACACGCCACCCGTTCGGTTTCATTTTTTCCTCACTACCCTGCCTAAAGAAGTTTCATTTCAACAATTGTGCCTATGTATTTTTAAAATTTTTCAACTGCTATTAAGCAATATATCGGGAGTTTTGTATTAAATTTAGCTCTATTTTGGCAAAACAGATACAATTTTATTGATATTGATATAAAAAATAAATAAATAATAGTAAATTTTTTTAAATTGTCAGTAAAAAGCTCAAAACAAGTCAAATGATGTATGAGGTGCACTTGTAACCTAATACACAATATACTGTACAGCGGAGCAAGAGTGGTTGCCTATACTTTCCCCTTTTTATATTTTTTAATTTATTTATATAATATGAAACGATTCTTTTTAAGAGTAAAAATCTTTAAAACTCCACACAAGATTCAGATTCCTCACAAATAAACTTTCTAAAAATAACTCTTTACACTTAACACTTTTTGGCCCAACAGAAAAAACTTTATTGGTATTCATAGAAAAAATAATTAAATAAATTGAAATATGAAATTTTCTGTTAACTGCTCAAAACAAATCAAAATATTTTGAAAATTTTATCAAATATAGGAATGAACAAATTAAACATTTAGTGCAATTTTCATGTGTCTACAGTTATTCCTTATTGAATTACAAAGCAAATATATCAGGAGTTTTGTATTTAATTTAGCTCTATTTTGGCAATAAATTATAAATTTTAAATTTATTGTATAAATGTTCATATATCTATATTTATTCCTTATTGAATTACAGCAAAATAAGAAAATCGAGGAAATATTGAATGTTGTAAAAATTGATTAATAGCTATTTGATTCATTATCATATTTGATTATAAAAAGTTATTATAGATATAGGTATATAGGTACTTTAATTATGTATGAATTTCAGTCGTCACTTTCGTTATCCACGATCCCTCACAAATATTACCTAACGCCGGCCCTGCAACCGGGGACCTACTATATTTATAATAAGAACGATATAGTAAGTAAACTTCACTCATCGTGAAATTTGAAAAACAGTATTAGTATGTAAACTTCACTGAAATTTATCGTACTAAATAACAAAAATTAAACGATAAAACTATATTGGAGTCTTATGTGGGCAGTGTTTAAGTGTTTTACATATTGATTAAAATACTATATTTACAACTTATCGGAAGCTTAATCGCATTTTTTAAAAATGTATAACTATTTATACAGGTAGATTAATTGTCTTTTAAGTTTGCTTATAAAATCTCCACCACAGTGATTCGATATTTTGTAACAAACCTAGTAGGTGTACCTACTGTAATGACTGTATACTTTTATTCGTAGGTTCCTATTGGTTTAAATCTATGTTTAATTATACAAGTAAATAATTAATAAATTATTATTTATAGTGTACAAGGGAATATTAATACAATTGATACATAACTCAATAACATCTGACCGGTGGAGCTTACTTTACCCTGGTTTCGTTGCCAACAGTGGTGGATTAATGATTCAAAATATAAAGTCACCAAATCCATAAGAGTTGCCTCGTACAAAATGTATCAGTAACATACCTACTTATGAAATTGTTGTTTTTACTAACTGACCATACTTAAACCTATAAAATGGACAATTTTTAATGATATGTTGATATTCAGTTTGCAATATGAAATGAATTTAGTATTTGATAGTAAATATTTAAAAACAATTAATTAGGTAGGTAAATAATTTTAGTGGGGTCCGTCGGCAATAAGGTACTAACAAAATTACAGTTAAATACGCAACTGATTGTCAATGTACATTGTATTTTGTACATTGTACAGAGTGTCTTGGACATTTACAAACATATCAGTGGACGGATGGAATTTACTTTAACCATTATCAACCATTAAACAATCGGTAGGTATGGGGGACAATATTCACACTAATATACACTATGACTCATTTCTAAATGTTTATTTAATTGTTGAATCATGGGTATCTTGTTCTTATACATGATCATACTACTTTTTGTCCACAGACGTATTTGGATTATGACATAAAGTATTGAATACAATTATTTAAAAATTATATATTTGTTATATTATAAATTTATTATAAATTATGAACACATTCTCTTTTAGACTATGAGTGTATTGATTTTACAATGTTGGGTTTTTATTTTTATTTTTGTGTGTCTATCGTCACCTTCAAGGACTGTAAAAGTGCTTAGATTTTCTTCAACAGTATCTTTTCTGATAGGAATGTGAATCTAGTTGGTACTTGGGGGATCATTTTTTTTCTAAGCATTAAAAGTTCAAATATTGACAAAATACCTAAAATTCACAAAAATGTGTAAATTATTTTGAGTTAGAAATTCATAACATTTTTTCTTTTTAAATCTAATATATGAAAAGGTAATACAAGATTTCTCATAAGTTTGTCTATCTTTATCAAAAAAAAATTTCTACAACCATTCAAGTTACATTTTTATGAGCTTTTGAAGTTCATATTATTACTATACATATAATTCACTCGATTTCTCATGTAACATTTTCTTATTTTGTTGTAGTTCAAAAACAAATAACTGTAGATACTGGATGTTTATTTTGTCAATTCCTATACTAACAATAGCAGACAAAATCCAAAGGTTGGCTAATCAACACGATATGAGGCTAGATCACCATGTCAATCTGTTGTCCATCCAATTATTAGATAACTAAAAGGACATCATCTTAAGCATCTGAAACCATTCGACTTACTTTAAGATTTTAGATTAAGGCAGGAGCCTTATAAACCATATTATGTATAATTATAATAGTACCATTTCAACTGTTATAGTCACAAAATATCAGGAGCATTACATTTATACGGTTGTTGACACAACAAACAATTTTTAATTGACATTCCTAGGAAAAAACACTAAAAACATTAGAAACTGAAAATGTCTGTAAACAGTTCGAGACAAATCAAAATAATTTGAAAATTTTATCGTGTATGGAAAATAATAATATGAACAACTAATGAAAATTCCGTGTATGTACAGTCATTTGATTTAAAGATATACGAAAAATGAATTTTTTACTATAATGCTCTACATCATTAATTAAATAACATTATTATTTCACATAGAAAATTACTCTGGGTACTTTCTGATTATATTCTAGAAGTTATTATTATCTGTTTGAGAAAATTTAACGAAACAAATGTAATAAAATTGTAAAATAAATGACGACTGCATGAGATTATTATCCTACTTTATGGGATATTAATACAATAAAGTGATGTTTTAATCTTATTCAGTTTTCCGTTACAACTTCAATCAACAATATATACATTTCAACTAAAAGTAATAAATAAAATGGCTAGAATTTGTTTAACTTATACCAAAATGTTGTCTTTTATTTATCTCGTTTATTTTTCAAGTAATAGCATCAATAATCTTGTATAGATCTATTCTACTACTAGAATTATATATAAATTTCACCCATAAGAGATCATTAAACTAGTTAATGTGTTTCGATCATAAATAGAATGTAAAGGAAGGTTATGCATTTTTTACTATTATGCCCTGTATAGTTCTTTATATTACCAATTATCAATAACTCCAATTCAAATACTTTTCTAATTCACATTGAAATTATCTCCGGACACACTGATTATATTCTAGAAGTTAATATTATCTGTTTCAGTATATTTAACAAAACAAATGTACTACAATTTTTAAATAAATGTCGACTGCATGAGATCACTATATCACTTTATGGGATATTAATACAATAAAAAGTTGTTTTTATCTTATTCAGTTATCAATTTATAACTTCAATCAACAATCTATACATGCTAACTAAATGGGATCAACATAGTGGCTAGAATTTGTCTTTTTTACAATATAATCCAGTCCTAAGTTAACCCTTATTAAAGAACATGTAATCACACCAATCATCATTTATAATTTATAATTAAACTTTCAAAAAACCTTATTTTGAAATTTGATTTCAATACTTCACATTTAAGCATAAGGTAAACGGTGTTATTTTATTTACGATTAAGATGGTGAATTATATTTTTAAAACGCTTTACCGCATAGATAAGTCAGCATAAATGGCATGTAAAGGTATTGATTTTTTTTTACTAGAACTCACTGAATTATTTTTTATATTCTTAAAAGTTAATAACTAAAATGTTATTACATTTTTATTTCAGAATAACATTAGCTCCGTCTGATTATACTCTTGAAGTAATTATAATTTGTTTGAGTAAATTAAACAAAACAAATGTTCTACAATTGTAAATAAATGTCGACTGCATGAGAATATTATATTACTTTAGTGGATATTAATACAATAAAGTGATGTTTTAATCTTATTCAGTTTTCCATTATAACTTCAATCAACAATATATGCGTCTCAACTAAAAGTGAGATATATTATGGATAGAATTTGTTTAATTTAAACCAGAATTTTGTCTTATATTTCTCTCGTTTAGTCTTCATGTAATCTAGTATACATTTCATAAATATAATTTCTTAATTTCTACTCAAAAACATCAAATTTTGCATATTGTAAACATTATTATATTACTTATGACATGCATGTTTAATTATTTTAAATGGGTAACCAAAAAGGTAAGTCATCATAATTAAAAAGATTTTATAATATATTTTAAAGAATGAAATTTTATTGCTTACAGATATTGTTCAGTTACAAATATACTACAATTTTTAAATAAATGTCGACTGCATGAGATCATTATATCACTTTATGGGATATTAATACAATAAATGGGTGTTTTGATCTTATTCAGTTTTCATTTTATAACTTCAATCAACAGTATATACATTTCGACTAAATTTGAGAAATAAAATGGCTAGAATTTGTTTAATTTATACCAGAATTTTGTCTTATATTTCTCTCGTTTAGTCTTCATGTAATCTTGTGTACATTTCATAAGTATAATTTCTTAATTTCTAATCGATAACATCAAATTTTGCATATTGTAAACATTATTATATTACTTAAGACATGCATGTTTAATTATTTTAAATGGGTAACCAAAAAGGTAAGTCATCATAATTAAAAAGATTTTATAATATATTTTAAAGAATGAAATTTTATTGCTTACAGATATTGTTCAGTTACAAATGTACTACAATTTTTAAATAAATGTCGACTGCATGAGATCATTATATCACTTTATGGGATATTAATACAATAAATGGGTGTTTTGATCTTATTCAGTTTTCATTTTATAACTTCAATCAACAGTTTACACATTTCGACTAAAAGTGAGAAATAAAATGGCTAGAATTTATTTAATTTATACCAGAATTTTGTCTTATATTTCTCTCCTTTAGTCTTCATGTAATCTTGTGTACATTTCATAAGTATAATTTCTTAATTTCTACTCGATAACAACAAATTTTGCATATGGTAAACTGTTTTATATCATTTATGTCATCGATGTTTTTATTTTTATTTTTTTTAATTTGTTACCTAATAGATAAGTCATCATAATTAAAACGATTTTATAATATTTATATAATGATATTTTATTGTTTACAGATATTGTTCAGTTACAAATATTGTGAAATAAATGTCGACTGCATGAGATCATTATACATGACTTTATGGGATATTAACACAATAAAGTGGTGTTTTGATCTTATTCAGTTTTCATTTTATAACTTCAATCAACAGTTTATACATTTCGACAAAAAGTGAGAAATAAAATGGCTAGAATTTGTTTAATTTATACCAGAATTTTGTCTTATATTTATCTCCTTTAGTCTTCATGTAATCTTGTGTACATTTCATAAGTATAATTTCTTAATTTCTACTCGATAACATCAAATTTTGCATATGGTAAACTGTTTTATATCATTTATGTCATCGATGTTTTTATTTTTATTTTTTTTAATTTGTTACCTAATAGATAAGTCATCATAATTAAAACGATTTTATAATATTTATATAATGATATTTTATTGTTTACAGATATTGTTCAGTTACAAATATTGTGAAATAAATGTCGACTGCATGAGATCATTATACATGACTTTATGGGATATTAACACAATAAAGTGGTGTTTTGATCTTATTCAGTTTTCATTTTATAACTTCAATCAACAGTTTATACATTTCGACAAAAAGTGAGAAATAAAATGGCTAGAATTTGTTTAATTTATACCAGAATTTTGTCTTATATTTCTCTCGTTTAGTTTTCATGTAATCTTGTACAAATTTCACAAATATAATTTCTTAATTTCTACTCAAAAACATCAAATTTTGCATATTGTAAACATTATTATATTACTTATGACATGCATGTTTAATTATTTTAAATGGGTAACGAAAAAGGTAAGTCATCATAATTAAAAAGATTTTATAATATATTTTAAAGAATGAAATTTTATTGCTTACAGATATTGTTCAGTTACAAATATACTACAATTTTTAAATAAATGTTGACTGCATGAGATCATTATATCACTTTATGGGATATTAATACAATAAATGGGTGTTTTGATCTTATTCAGTTTTCATTTTATAACTTCAATCAACAGTATATACATTTCGACTAAATTTGAGAAATAAAATGGCTAGAATTTGTTTAATTTATACCAGAATTTTGTCTTATATTTCTCTCGTTTAGTCTTCATGTAATCTTGTGTACATTTCATAAGTATAATTTCTTAATTTCTAATCGATAACATCAAATTTTGCATATTGTAAACATTATTATATTACTTAAGACATGCATGTTTAATTATTTTAAATGGGTAACCAAAAAGGTAAGTCATCATAATTAAAAAGATTTTATAATATATTTTAAAGAATGAAATTTTATTGCTTACAGATATTGTTCAGTTACAAATGTACTACAATTTTTAAATAAATGTCGACTGCATGAGATCATTATATCACTTTATGGGATATTAATACAATAAATGGGTGTTTTGATCTTATTCAGTTTTCATTTTATAACTTCAATCAACAGTTTACACATTTCGACTAAAAGTGAGAAATAAAATGGCTAGAATTTATTTAATTTATACCAGAATTTTGTCTTATATTTCTCTCCTTTAGTCTTCATGTAATCTTGTGTACATTTCATAAGTATAATTTCTTAATTTCTACTCGATAACAACAAATTTTGCATATGGTAAACTGTTTTATATCATTTATGTCATCGATGTTTTTATTTTTATTTTTTTTAATTTGTTACCTAATAGATAAGTCATCATAATTAAAACGATTTTATAATATTTATATAATGATATTTTATTGTTTACAGATATTGTTCAGTTACAAATATTGTGAAATAAATGTCGACTGCATGAGATCATTATACATGACTTTATGGGATATTAACACAATAAAGTGGTGTTTTGATCTTATTCAGTTTTCATTTTATAACTTCAATCAACAGTTTATACATTTCGACAAAAAGTGAGAAATAAAATGGCTAGAATTTGTTTAATTTATACCAGAATTTTGTCTTATATTTCTCTCGTTTAGTCTTCATGTAATCTTGTACAAATTTCACAAATATAATTTCTTAATTTCTACTCAAAAACATCAAATTTTGCATATTGTAAACATTATTATATTACTTATGACATGCATGTTTAATTATTTTAAATGGGTAACCAAAAAGGTAAGTCATCATAATTAAAAAGATTTTATAATATATTTTAAAGAATGAAATTTTATTGCTTACAGATATTGTTCAGTTACAAATATACTACAATTTTTAAATAAATGTCGACTGCATGAGATCATTATATCACTTTATGGGATATTAATACAATAAATGGGTGTTTTGATCTTATTCAGTTTTCATTTTATAACTTCAATCAACAGTATATACATTTCGACTAAATTTGAGAAATAAAATGGCTAGAATTTGTTTAATTTATACCAGAATTTTGTCTTATATTTCTCTCGTTTAGTCTTCATGTAATCTTGTGTACATTTCATAAGTATAATTTCTTAATTTCTAATCGATAACATCAAATTTTGCATATTGTAAACATTATTATATTACTTAAGACATGCATGTTTAATTATTTTAAATGGGTAACCAAAAAGGTAAGTCATCATAATTAAAAAGATTTTATAATATATTTTAAAGAATGAAATTTTATTGCTTACAGATATTGTTCAGTTACAAATGTACTACAATTTTTAAATAAATGTCGACTGCATGAGATCATTATATCACTTTATGGGATATTAATACAATAAATGGGTGTTTTGATCTTATTCAGTTTTCATTTTATAACTTCAATCAACAGTTTACACATTTCGACTAAAAGTGAGAAATAAAATGGCTAGAATTTATTTAATTTATACCAGAATTTTGTCTTATATTTCTCTCCTTTAGTCTTCATGTAATCTTGTGTACATTTCATAAGTATAATTTCTTAATTTCTACTCGATAACAACAAATTTTGCATATGGTAAACTGTTTTATATCATTTATGTCATCGATGTTTTTATTTTTATTTTTTTTAATTTGTTACCTAATAGATAAGTCATCATAATTAAAACGATTTTATAATATTTATATAATGATATTTTATTGTTTACAGATATTGTTCAGTTACAAATATTGTGAAATAAATGTCGACTGCATGAGATCATTATACATGACTTTATGGGATATTAACACAATAAAGTGGTGTTTTGATCTTATTCAGTTTTCATTTTATAACTTCAATCAACAGTTTATACATTTCGACAAAAAGTGAGAAATAAAATGGCTAGAATTTGTTTAATTTATACCAGAATTTTGTCTTATATTTCTCTCGTTTAGTCTTCATGTAATCTTGTACAAATTTCACAAATATAATTTCTTAATTTCTACTCAAAAACATCAAATTTTGCATATTGTAAACATTATTATATTACTTATGACATGCATGTTTAATTATTTTAAATGGGTAACCAAAAAGGTAAGTCATCATAATTAAAAAGATTTTATAATATATTTTAAAGAATGAAATTTTATTGCTTACAGATATTGTTCAGTTACAAATATACTACAATTTTTAAATAAATGTCGACTGCATGAGATCATTATATCACTTTATGGGATATTAATACAATAAATGGGTGTTTTGATCTTATTCAGTTTTCATTTTATAACTTCAATCAACAGTATATACATTTCGACTAAATTTGAGAAATAAAATGGCTAGAATTTGTTTAATTTATACCAGAATTTTGTCTTATATTTCTCTCGTTTAGTCTTCATGTAATCTTGTGTACATTTCATAAGTATAATTTCTTAATTTCTAATCGATAACATCAAATTTTGCATATTGTAAACATTATTATATTACTTAAGACATGCATGTTTAATTATTTTAAATGGGTAACCAAAAAGGTAAGTCATCATAATTAAAAAGATTTTATAATATATTTTAAAGAATGAAATTTTATTGCTTACAGATATTGTTCAGTTACAAATGTACTACAATTTTTAAATAAATGTCGACTGCATGAGATCATTATATCACTTTATGGGATATTAATACAATAAATGGGTGTTTTGATCTTATTCAGTTTTCATTTTATAACTTCAATCAACAGTTTACACATTTCGACTAAAAGTGAGAAATAAAATGGCTAGAATTTATTTAATTTATACCAGAATTTTGTCTTATATTTCTCTCCTTTAGTCTTCATGTAATCTTGTGTACATTTCATAAGTATAATTTCTTAATTTCTACTCGATAACAACAAATTTTGCATATGGTAAACTGTTTTATATCATTTATGTCATCGATGTTTTTATTTTTATTTTTTTTAATTTGTTACCTAATAGATAAGTCATCATAATTAAAACGATTTTATAATATTTATATAATGATATTTTATTGTTTACAGATATTGTTCAGTTACAAATATTGTGAAATAAATGTCGACTGCATGAGATCATTATACATGACTTTATGGGATATTAACACAATAAAGTGGTGTTTTGATCTTATTCAGTTTTCATTTTATAACTTCAATCAACAGTTTATACATTTCGACAAAAAGTGAGAAATAAAATGGCTAGAATTTGTTTAATTTATACCAGAATTTTGTCTTATATTTCTCTCGTTTAGTCTTCATGTAATCTTGTACAAATTTCACAAATATAATTTCTTAATTTCTACTCAAAAACATCAAATTTTGCATATTGTAAACATTATTATATTACTTATGACATGCATGTTTAATTATTTTAAATGGGTAACCAAAAAGGTAAGTCATCATAATTAAAAAGATTTTATAATATATTTTAAAGAATGAAATTTTATTGCTTACAGATATTGTTCAGTTACAAATATACTACAATTTTTAAATAAATGTCGACTGCATGAGATCATTATATCACTTTATGGGATATTAATACAATAAATGGGTGTTTTGATCTTATTCAGTTTTCATTTTATAACTTCAATCAACAGTATATACATTTCGACTAAATTTGAGAAATAAAATGGCTAGAATTTGTTTAATTTATACCAGAATTTTGTCTTATATTTCTCTCGTTTAGTCTTCATGTAATCTTGTGTACATTTCATAAGTATAATTTCTTAATTTCTAATCGATAACATCAAATTTTGCATATTGTAAACATTATTATATTACTTAAGACATGCATGTTTAATTATTTTAAATGGGTAACCAAAAAGGTAAGTCATCATAATTAAAAAGATTTTATAATATATTTTAAAGAATGAAATTTTATTGCTTACAGATATTGTTCAGTTACAAATGTACTACAATTTTTAAATAAATGTCGACTGCATGAGATCATTATATCACTTTATGGGATATTAATACAATAAATGGGTGTTTTGATCTTATTCAGTTTTCATTTTATAACTTTAATCAACAGTTTACACATTTCGACTAAAAGTGAGAAATAAAATGGCTAGAATTTATTTAATTTATACCAGAATTTTGTCTTATATTTCTCTCCTTTAGTCTTCATGTAATCTTGTGTACATTTCATAAGTATAATTTCTTAATTTCTACTCGATAACAACAAATTTTGCATATGGTAAACTGTTTTATATCATTTATGTCATCGATGTTTTTATTTTATTTTTTTAATTTGTTACCTAATAGATAAGTCATCATAATTAAAACGATTTTATAATATTTATATAATGATATTTTATTGTTTACAGATATTGTTCAGTTACAAATATTGTGAAATAAATGTCGACTGCATGAGATCATTATACATGACGTTATGGGATATTAACACAAGAAAGTGGTGTTTTGATCTTATTCAGTTTTCATTTTATAACTTCAATCAACAGTTTATACATTTCGACAAAAAGTGAGAAATAAAATGGCTAGAATTTGTTTAATTTATACCACAATTTTGTCTTATATTTCTCTCGTTTAGTCTTCATGTAATCTTGTACAAATTTCACAAATATAATTTCTTAATTTCTACTCAAAAACATCAAATTTTGCATATTGTAAACATTATTATATTACTTATGACATGCATGTTTAATTATTTTAAATGGGTAACCAAAAAGGTAAGTCATCATAATTAAAAAGATTTTATAATATATTTTAAAGAATGAAATTTTATTGCTTACAGATATTGTTCAGTTACAAATATACTACAATTTTTAAATAAATGTCGACTGCATGAGATCATTATATCACTTTATGGGATATTAATACAATAAATGGGTGTTTTGATCTTATTCAGTTTTCATTTTATAACTTCAATCAACAGTATATACATTTCGACTAAATTTGAGAAATAAAATGGCTAGAATTTGTTTAATTTATACCAGAATTTTGTCTTATATTTCTCTCGTTTAGTCTTCATGTAATCTTGTGTACATTTCATAAGTATAATTTCTTAATTTCTAATCGATAACATCAAATTTTGCATATTGTAAACATTATTATATTACTTAAGACATGCATGTTTAATTATTTTAAATGGGTAACCAAAAAGGTAAGTCATCATAATTAAAAAGATTTTATAATATATTTTAAAGAATGAAATTTTATTGCTTACAGATATTGTTCAGTTACAAATGTACTACAATTTTTAAATAAATGTCGACTGCATGAGATCATTATATCACTTTATGGGATATTAATACAATAAATGGGTGTTTTGATCTTATTCAGTTTTCATTTTATAACTTCAATCAACAGTTTACACATTTCGACTAAAAGTGAGAAATAAAATGGCTAGAATTTATTTAATTTATACCAGAATTTTGTCTTATATTTCTCTCCTTTAGTCTTCATGTAATCTTGTGTACATTTCATAAGTATAATTTCTTAATTTCTACTCGATAACAACAAATTTTGCATATGGTAAACTGTTTTATATCATTTATGTCATCGATGTTTTTATTTTTATTTTTTTTAATTTGTTACCTAATAGATAAGTCATCATAATTAAAACGATTTTATAATATTTATATAATGATATTTTATTGTTTACAGATATTGTTCAGTTACAAATATTGTGAAATAAATGTCGACCGCATGAGATCATTATACATGACTTTATGGGATATTAACACAATAAAGTGGTGTTTTGATCTTATTCAGTTTTCATTTTATAACTTCAATCAACAGTTTATACATTTCGACAAAAAGTGAGAAATAAAATGGCTAGAATTTGTTTAATTTATACCAGAATTTTGTCTTATATTTATCTCCTTTAGTCTTCATGTAATCTTGTGTACATTTCATAAGTATAATTTCTTAATTTCTACTCGATAACATCAAATTTTGCATATGGTAAACTGTTTTATATCATTTATGTCATCGATGTTTTTATTTTTATTTTTTTTAATTTGTTACCTAATAGATAAGTCATCATAATTAAAACGATTTTATAATATTTATATAATGATATTTTATTGTTTACAGATATTGTTCAGTTACAAATATTGTGAAATAAATGTCGACTGCATGAGATCATTATACATGACTTTATGGGATATTAACACAATAAAGTGGTGTTTTGATCTTATTCAGTTTTCATTTTATAACTTCAATCAACAGTTTATACATTTCGACAAAAAGTGAGAAATAAAATGGCTAGAATTTGTTTAATTTATACCACAATTTTGTCTTATATTTCTCTCGTTTAGTCTTCATGTAATCTTGTACAAATTTCACAAATATAATTTCTTAATTTCTACTCAAAAACATCAAATTTTGCATATTGTAAACATTATTATATTACTTATGACATGCATGTTTAATTATTTTAAATGGGTAACCAAAAAGGTAAGTCATCATAATTAAAAAGATTTTATAATATATTTTAAAGAATGAAATTTTATTGCTTACAGATATTGTTCAGTTACAAATATACTACAATTTTTAAATAAATGTCGACTGCATGAGATCATTATATCACTTTATGGGATATTAATACAATAAATGGGTGTTTTGATCTTATTCAGTTTTCATTTTATAACTTCAATCAACAGTATATACATTTCGACTAAATTTGAGAAATAAAATGGCTAGAATTTGTTTAATTTATACCAGAATTTTGTCTTATATTTCTCTCGTTTAGTCTTCATGTAATCTTGTGTACATTTCATAAGTATAATTTCTTAATTTCTAATCGATAACATCAAATTTTGCATATTGTAAACATTATTATATTACTTAAGACATGCATGTTTAATTATTTTAAATGGGTAACCAAAAAGGTAAGTCATCATAATTAAAAAGATTTTATAATATATTTTAAAGAATGAAATTTTATTGCTTACAGATATTGTTCAGTTACAAATGTACTACAATTTTTAAATAAATGTCGACTGCATGAGATCATTATATCACTTTATGGGATATTAATACAATAAATGGGTGTTTTGATCTTATTCAGTTTTCATTTTATAACTTCAATCAACAGTTTACACATTTCGACTAAAAGTGAGAAATAAAATGGCTAGAATTTATTTAATTTATACCAGAATTTTGTCTTATATTTCTCTCCTTTAGTCTTCATGTAATCTTGTGTACATTTCATAAGTATAATTTCTTAATTTCTACTCGATAACAACAAATTTTGCATATGGTAAACTGTTTTATATCATTTATGTCATCGATGTTTTTATTTTTATTTTTTTTAATTTGTTACCTAATAGATAAGTCATCATAATTAAAACGATTTTATAATATTTATATAATGATATTTTATTGTTTACAGATATTGTTCAGTTACAAATATTGTGAAATAAATGTCGACCGCATGAGATCATTATACATGACTTTATGGGATATTAACACAATAAAGTGGTGTTTTGATCTTATTCAGTTTTCATTTTATAACTTCAATCAACAGTTTATACATTTCGACAAAAAGTGAGAAATAAAATGGCTAGAATTTGTTTAATTTATACCAGAATTTTGTCTTATATTTATCTCCTTTAGTCTTCATGTAATCTTGTGTACATTTCATAAGTATAATTTCTTAATTTCTACTCGATAACATCAAATTTTGCATATGGTAAACTGTTTTATATCATTTATGTCATCGATGTTTTTATTTTTATTTTTTTTAATTTGTTACCTAATAGATAAGTCATCATAATTAAAACGATTTTATAATATTTATATAATGATATTTTATTGTTTACAGATATTGTTCAGTTACAAATATTGTGAAATAAATGTCGACTGCATGAGATCATTATACATGACTTTATGGGATATTAACACAATAAAGTGGTGTTTTGATCTTATTCAGTTTTCATTTTATAACTTCAATCAACAGTTTATACATTTCGACAAAAAGTGAGAAATAAAATGGCTAGAATTTGTTTAATTTATACCACAATTTTGTCTTATATTTCTCTCGTTTAGTCTTCATGTAATCTTGTACAAATTTCACAAATATAATCTCTTAATTTCTACTCAAAAACATCAAATTTTGCATATTGTAAACATTATTATACTACTTAAGACATGCATGTTTAATTATTTTAAATGGGTAACCAAAAAGGTAAGTCATCATAATTAAAAAGATTTTAAATTATATTTTAAAGAATGAAATTTTATTGCTTACAGATATTGTTCAGTTACAAATGTACTACAATTTTTAAATAAATGTCGACTGCATGAGATCATTATATCACTTTATGGGATATTAATACAATAAATGGGTGTTTTGATCTTATTCAGTTTTCATTTTATAACTTCAATCAACAGTTTACCCATTTCGACTAAAAGTGAGAAATAAAATGGCTAGAATTTATTTAATTTATACCAGAATTTTGTCTTATATTTCTCTCCTTTAGTCTTCATGTAATCTTGTGTACATTTCATAAGTATAATTTCTTAATTTCTACTCGATAACAACAAATTTTGCATATGGTAAACTGTTTTATATCATTTATGTCATCGATGTTTTTATTTTTATTTTTTTTAATTTGTTACCTAATAGATAAGTCATCATAATTAAAACGATTTTATAATATTTATATAATGATATTTTATTGTTTACAGATATTGTTCAGTTACAAATTTTGTGAAATAAATGTCGACCGCATGAGATCATTATACATGACTTTATGGGATATTAACACAATAAAGTGGTGTTTTGATCTTATTCAGTTTTCATTTTATAACTTCAATCAACAGTTTATACATTTCGACAAAAAGTGAGAAATAAAATGGCTAGAATTTGTTTAATTTATACCAGAATTTTGTCTTATATTTATCTCCTTTAGTCTTCATGTAATCTTGTGTACATTTCATAAGTATAATTTCTTAATTTCTACTCGATAACATCAAATTTTGCATATGGTAAACTGTTTTATATCATTTATGTCATCGATGTTTTTATTTTTATTTTTTTTAATTTGTTACCTAATAGATAAGTCATCATAATTAAAACGATTTTATAATATTTATATAATGATATTTTATTGTTTACAGATATTGTTCAGTTACAAATATTGTGAAATAAATGTCGACTGCATGAGATCATTATACATGACTTTATGGGATATTAACACAATAAAGTGGTGTTTTGATCTTATTCAGTTTTCATTTTATAACTTCAATCAACAGTTTATACATTTCGACAAAAAGTGAGAAATAAAATGGCTAGAATTTGTTTAATTTATACCACAATTTTGTCTTATATTTCTCTCGTTTAGTCTTCATGTAATCTTGTACAAATTTCACAAATATAATCTCTTAATTTCTACTCAAAAACATCAAATTTTGCATATTGTAAACATTATTATATTACTTAAGACATGCATGTTTAATTATTTTAAATGGGTAACCAAAAAGGTAAGTCATCATAATTAAAAAGATTTTAAATTATATTTTAAAGAATGAAATTTTATTGCTTACAGATATTGTTCAGTTACAAATGTACTAAAATTTTTAAATAAATGTCGACTGCATGAGATCATTATATCACTTTATGGGATATTAATACAATAAATGGGTGTTTTGATCTTATTCAGTTTTCATTTTATAACTTCAATCAACAGTTTACCCATTTCGACTAAAAGTGAGAAATAAAATGGCTAGAATTTATTTAATTTATACCAGAATTTTGTCTTATATTTCTCTCCTTTAGTCTTCATGTAATCTTGTGTACATTTCATAAGTATAATTTCTTAATTTCTACTCGATAACATCAAATTTTGCATATGGTAAACTGTTTTATATCATTTATGTCATCGATGTTTTTATTTTTATTTTTTTTAATTTGTTACCTGATAGATAAGTCATCATAATTAAAACGATTTTATAATATTTATATAATGATATTTTATTGTTTACAGATATTGTTCAGTTACAAATATTGTGAAATAAATGTCGACTGCATGAGATCATTATACATGACTTTATGGGATATTAACACAATAAAGTGGTGTTTTGATCTTATTCAGTTTTCATTTTATAACTTCAATCAACAGTTTATACATTTCGACAAAAAGTGAGAAATAAAATGGCTAGAATTTGTTTAATTTATACCAGAATTTTGTCTTATATTTATCTCCTTTAGTCTTCATGTAATCTTGTGTACATTTCATAAGTATAATTTCTTAATTTCTACTCGATAACATCAAATTTTGCATATGGTAAACTGTTTTATATCATTTATGTCATCGATGTTTTTATTTTTATTTTTTTTAATTTGTTACCTAATAGATAAGTCATCATAATTAAAACGATTTTATAATATTTATATAATGATATTTTATTGTTTACAGATATTGTTCAGTTACAAATATTGTGAAATAAATGTCGACTGCATGAGATCATTATACATGACTTTATGGGATATTAACACAATAAAGTGGTGTTTTGATCTTATTCAGTTTTCATTTTATAACTTCAATCAACAGTTTATACATTTCGACAAAAAGTGAGAAATAAAATGGCTAGAATTTGTTTAATTTATACCAGAATTTTGTCTTATATTTCTCTCGTTTAGTCTTCATGTAATCTTGTACAAATTTCACAAATATAATTTCTTAATTTCTACTCAAAAACATCAAATTTTGCATATTGTAAACATTATTATATTACTTATGACATGCATGTTTAATTATTTTAAATGGGTAACCAAAAAGGTAAGTCATCATAATTAAAAAGATTTTATAATATATTTTAAAGAATGAAATTTTATTGCTTACAGATATTGTTCAGTTACAAATATACTACAATTTTTAAATAAATGTCGACTGCATGAGATCATTATATCACTTTATGGGATATTAATACAATAAATGGGTGTTTTGATCTTATTCAGTTTTCATTTTATAACTTCAATCAACAGTATATACATTTCGACTAAATTTGAGAAATAAAATGGCTAGAATTTGTTTAATTTATACCAGAATTTTGTCTTATATTTCTCTCGTTTAGTCTTCATGTAATCTTGTGTACATTTCATAAGTATAATTTCTTAATTTCTAATCGATAACATCAAATTTTGCATATTGTAAACATTATTATATTACTTAAGACATGCATGTTTAATTATTTTAAATGGGTAACCAAAAAGGTAAGTCATCATAATTAAAAAGATTTTATAATATATTTTAAAGAATGAAATTTTATTGCTTACAGATATTGTTCAGTTACAAATGTACTACAATTTTTAAATAAATGTCGACTGCATGAGATCATTATATCACTTTATGGGATATTAATACAATAAATGGGTGTTTTGATCTTATTCAGTTTTCATTTTATAACTTTAATCAACAGTTTACACATTTCGACTAAAAGTGAGAAATAAAATGGCTAGAATTTATTTAATTTATACCAGAATTTTGTCTTATATTTCTCTCCTTTAGTCTTCATGTAATCTTGTGTACATTTCATAAGTATAATTTCTTAATTTCTACTCGATAACAACAAATTTTGCATATGGTAAACTGTTTTATATCATTTATGTCATCGATGTTTTTATTTTTATTTTTTTTAATTTGTTACCTAATAGATAAGTCATCATAATTAAAACGATTTTATAATATTTATATAATGATATTTTATTGTTTACAGATATTGTTCAGTTACAAATATTGTGAAATAAATGTCGACTGCATGAGATCATTATACATGACGTTATGGGATATTAACACAAGAAAGTGGTGTTTTGATCTTATTCAGTTTTCATTTTATAACTTCAATCAACAGTTTATACATTTCGACAAAAAGTGAGAAATAAAATGGCTAGAATTTGTTTAATTTATACCACAATTTTGTCTTATATTTCTCTCGTTTAGTCTTCATGTAATCTTGTACAAATTTCACAAATATAATTTCTTAATTTCTACTCAAAAACATCAAATTTTGCATATTGTAAACATTATTATATTACTTATGACATGCATGTTTAATTATTTTAAATGGGTAACCAAAAAGGTAAGTCATCATAATTAAAAAGATTTTATAATATATTTTAAAGAATGAAATTTTATTGCTTACAGATATTGTTCAGTTACAAATATACTACAATTTTTAAATAAATGTCGACTGCATGAGATCATTATATCACTTTATGGGATATTAATACAATAAATGGGTGTTTTGATCTTATTCAGTTTTCATTTTATAACTTCAATCAACAGTATATACATTTCGACTAAATTTGAGAAATAAAATGGCTAGAATTTGTTTAATTTATACCAGAATTTTGTCTTATATTTCTCTCGTTTAGTCTTCATGTAATCTTGTGTACATTTCATAAGTATAATTTCTTAATTTCTAATCGATAACATCAAATTTTGCATATTGTAAACATTATTATATTACTTAAGACATGCATGTTTAATTATTTTAAATGGGTAACCAAAAAGGTAAGTCATCATAATTAAAAAGATTTTATAATATATTTTAAAGAATGAAATTTTATTGCTTACAGATATTGTTCAGTTACAAATGTACTACAATTTTTAAATAAATGTCGACTGCATGAGATCATTATATCACTTTATGGGATATTAATACAATAAATGGGTGTTTTGATCTTATTCAGTTTTCATTTTATAACTTCAATCAACAGTTTACACATTTCGACTAAAAGTGAGAAATAAAATGGCTAGAATTTATTTAATTTATACCAGAATTTTGTCTTATATTTCTCTCCTTTAGTCTTCATGTAATCTTGTGTACATTTCATAAGTATAATTTCTTAATTTCTACTCGATAACAACAAATTTTGCATATGGTAAACTGTTTTATATCATTTATGTCATCGATGTTTTTATTTTTATTTTTTTTAATTTGTTACCTAATAGATAAGTCATCATAATTAAAACGATTTTATAATATTTATATAATGATATTTTATTGTTTACAGATATTGTTCAGTTACAAATATTGTGAAATAAATGTCGACCGCATGAGATCATTATACATGACTTTATGGGATATTAACACAATAAAGTGGTGTTTTGATCTTATTCAGTTTTCATTTTATAACTTCAATCAACAGTTTATACATTTCGACAAAAAGTGAGAAATAAAATGGCTAGAATTTGTTTAATTTATACCAGAATTTTGTCTTATATTTATCTCCTTTAGTCTTCATGTAATCTTGTGTACATTTCATAAGTATAATTTCTTAATTTCTACTCGATAACATCAAATTTTGCATATGGTAAACTGTTTTATATCATTTATGTCATCGATGTTTTTATTTTTATTTTTTTTAATTTGTTACCTAATAGATAAGTCATCATAATTAAAACGATTTTATAATATTTATATAATGATATTTTATTGTTTACAGATATTGTTCAGTTACAAATATTGTGAAATAAATGTCGACTGCATGAGATCATTATACATGACTTTATGGGATATTAACACAATAAAGTGGTGTTTTGATCTTATTCAGTTTTCATTTTATAACTTCAATCAACAGTTTATACATTTCGACAAAAAGTGAGAAATAAAATGGCTAGAATTTGTTTAATTTATACCACAATTTTGTCTTATATTTCTCTCGTTTAGTCTTCATGTAATCTTGTACAAATTTCACAAATATAATTTCTTAATTTCTACTCAAAAACATCAAATTTTGCATATTGTAAACATTATTATATTACTTATGACATGCATGTTTAATTATTTTAAATGGGTAACCAAAAAGGTAAGTCATCATAATTAAAAAGATTTTATAATATATTTTAAAGAATGAAATTTTATTGCTTACAGATATTGTTCAGTTACAAATATACTACAATTTTTAAATAAATGTCGACTGCATGAGATCATTATATCACTTTATGGGATATTAATACAATAAATGGGTGTTTTGATCTTATTCAGTTTTCATTTTATAACTTCAATCAACAGTATATACATTTCGACTAAATTTGAGAAATAAAATGGCTAGAATTTGTTTAATTTATACCAGAATTTTGTCTTATATTTCTCTCGTTTAGTCTTCATGTAATCTTGTGTACATTTCATAAGTATAATTTCTTAATTTCTAATCGATAACATCAAATTTTGCATATTGTAAACATTATTATATTACTTAAGACATGCATGTTTAATTATTTTAAATGGGTAACCAAAAAGGTAAGTCATCATAATTAAAAAGATTTTATAATATATTTTAAAGAATGAAATTTTATTGCTTACAGATATTGTTCAGTTACAAATGTACTACAATTTTTAAATAAATGTCGACTGCATGAGATCATTATATCACTTTATGGGATATTAATACAATAAATGGGTGTTTTGATCTTATTCAGTTTTCATTTTATAACTTCAATCAACAGTTTACACATTTCGACTAAAAGTGAGAAATAAAATGGCTAGAATTTATTTAATTTATACCAGAATTTTGTCTTATATTTCTCTCCTTTAGTCTTCATGTAATCTTGTGTACATTTCATAAGTATAATTTCTTAATTTCTACTCGATAACAACAAATTTTGCATATGGTAAACTGTTTTATATCATTTATGTCATCGATGTTTTTATTTTTATTTTTTTTAATTTGTTACCTAATAGATAAGTCATCATAATTAAAACGATTTTATAATATTTATATAATGATATTTTATTGTTTACAGATATTGTTCAGTTACAAATATTGTGAAATAAATGTCGACCGCATGAGATCATTATACATGACTTTATGGGATATTAACACAATAAAGTGGTGTTTTGATCTTATTCAGTTTTCATTTTATAACTTCAATCAACAGTTTATACATTTCGACAAAAAGTGAGAAATAAAATGGCTAGAATTTGTTTAATTTATACCAGAATTTTGTCTTATATTTATCTCCTTTAGTCTTCATGTAATCTTGTGTACATTTCATAAGTATAATTTCTTAATTTCTACTCGATAACATCAAATTTTGCATATGGTAAACTGTTTTATATCATTTATGTCATCGATGTTTTTATTTTTATTTTTTTTAATTTGTTACCTAATAGATAAGTCATCATAATTAAAACGATTTTATAATATTTATATAATGATATTTTATTGTTTACAGATATTGTTCAGTTACAAATATTGTGAAATAAATGTCGACTGCATGAGATCATTATACATGACTTTATGGGATATTAACACAATAAAGTGGTGTTTTGATCTTATTCAGTTTTCATTTTATAACTTCAATCAACAGTTTATACATTTCGACAAAAAGTGAGAAATAAAATGGCTAGAATTTGTTTAATTTATACCACAATTTTGTCTTATATTTCTCTCGTTTAGTCTTCATGTAATCTTGTACAAATTTCACAAATATAATCTCTTAATTTCTACTCAAAAACATCAAATTTTGCATATTGTAAACATTATTATACTACTTAAGACATGCATGTTTAATTATTTTAAATGGGTAACCAAAAAGGTAAGTCATCATAATTAAAAAGATTTTAAATTATATTTTAAAGAATGAAATTTTATTGCTTACAGATATTGTTCAGTTACAAATGTACTACAATTTTTAAATAAATGTCGACTGCATGAGATCATTATATCACTTTATGGGATATTAATACAATAAATGGGTGTTTTGATCTTATTCAGTTTTCATTTTATAACTTCAATCAACAGTTTACCCATTTCGACTAAAAGTGAGAAATAAAATGGCTAGAATTTATTTAATTTATACCAGAATTTTGTCTTATATTTCTCTCCTTTAGTCTTCATGTAATCTTGTGTACATTTCATAAGTATAATTTCTTAATTTCTACTCGATAACAACAAATTTTGCATATGGTAAACTGTTTTATATCATTTATGTCATCGATGTTTTTATTTTTATTTTTTTTAATTTGTTACCTAATAGATAAGTCATCATAATTAAAACGATTTTATAATATTTATATAATGATATTTTATTGTTTACAGATATTGTTCAGTTACAAATTTTGTGAAATAAATGTCGACCGCATGAGATCATTATACATGACTTTATGGGATATTAACACAATAAAGTGGTGTTTTGATCTTATTCAGTTTTCATTTTATAACTTCAATCAACAGTTTATACATTTCGACTAAAAGTGAGAAATAAAATGGCTAGAATTTGTTTAATTTATACCAGAATTTTGTCTTATATTTATCTCCTTTAGTCTTCATGTAATCTTGTGTACATTTCATAAGTATAATTTCTTAATTTCTACTCGATAACATCAAATTTTGCATATGGTAAACTGTTTTATATCATTTATGTCATCGATGTTTTTATTTTTATTTTTTTTAATTTGTTACCTAATAGATAAGTCATCATAATTAAAACGATTTTATAATATTTATATAATGATATTTTATTGTTTACAGATATTGTTCAGTTACAAATATTGTGAAATAAATGTCGACTGCATGAGATCATTATACATGACTTTATGGGATATTAACACAATAAAGTGGTGTTTTGATCTTATTCAGTTTTCATTTTATAACTTCAATCAACAGTTTATACATTTCGACAAAAAGTGAGAAATAAAATGGCTAGAATTTGTTTAATTTATACCACAATTTTGTCTTATATTTCTCTCGTTTAGTCTTCATGTAATCTTGTACAAATTTCACAAATATAATCTCTTAATTTCTACTCAAAAACATCAAATTTTGCATATTGTAAACATTATTATATTACTTAAGACATGCATGTTTAATTATTTTAAATGGGTAACCAAAAAGGTAAGTCATCATAATTAAAAAGATTTTAAATTATATTTTAAAGAATGAAATTTTATTGCTTACAGATATTGTTCAGTTACAAATGTACTAAAATTTTTAAATAAATGTCGACTGCATGAGATCATTATATCACTTTATGGGATATTAATACAATAAATGGGTGTTTTGATCTTATTCAGTTTTCATTTTATAACTTCAATCAACAGTTTACCCATTTCGACTAAAAGTGAGAAATAAAATGGCTAGAATTTATTTAATTTATACCAGAATTTTGTCTTATATTTCTCTCCTTTAGTCTTCATGTAATCTTGTGTACATTTCATAAGTATAATTTCTTAATTTCTACTCGATAACATCAAATTTTGCATATGGTAAACTGTTTTATATCATTTATGTCATCGATGTTTTTATTTTTATTTTTTTTAATTTGTTACCTGATAGATAAGTCATCATAATTAAAACGATTTTATAATATTTATATAATGATATTTTATTGTTTACAGATATTGTTCAGTTACAAATATTGTGAAATAAATGTCGACTGCATGAGATCATTATACATGACTTTATGGGATATTAACACAATAAAGTGGTGTTTTGATCTTATTCAGTTTTCATTTTATAACTTCAATCAACAGTTTATACATTTCGACAAAAAGTGAGAAATAAAATGGCTAGAATTTGTTTAATTTATACCAGAATTTTGTCTTATATTTATCTCCTTTAGTCTTCATGTAATCTTGTGTACATTTCATAAGTATAATTTCTTAATTTCTACTCGATAACATCAAATTTTGCATATGGTAAACTGTTTTATATCATTTATGTCATCGATGTTTTTATTTTTATTTTTTTTAATTTGTTACCTAATAGATAAGTCATCATAATTAAAACGATTTTATAATATTTATATAATGATATTTTATTGTTTACAGATATTGTTCAGTTACAAATATTGTGAAATAAATGTCGACTGCATGAGATCATTATACATGACTTTATGGGATATTAACACAATAAAGTGGTGTTTTGATCTTATTCAGTTTTCATTTTATAACTTCAATCAACAGTTTATACATTTCGACAAAAAGTGAGAAATAAAATGGCTAGAATTTGTTTAATTTATACCAGAATTTTGTCTTATATTTCTCTCGTTTAGTCTTCATGTAATCTTGTACAAATTTCACAAATATAATTTCTTAATTTCTACTCAAAAACATCAAATTTTGCATATTGTAAACATTATTATATTACTTATGACATGCATGTTTAATTATTTTAAATGGGTAACCAAAAAGGTAAGTCATCATAATTAAAAAGATTTTATAATATATTTTAAAGAATGAAATTTTATTGCTTACAGATATTGTTCAGTTACAAATATACTACAATTTTTAAATAAATGTCGACTGCATGAGATCATTATATCACTTTATGGGATATTAATACAATAAATGGGTGTTTTGATCTTATTCAGTTTTCATTTTATAACTTCAATCAACAGTATATACATTTCGACTAAATTTGAGAAATAAAATGGCTAGAATTTGTTTAATTTATACCAGAATTTTGTCTTATATTTCTCTCGTTTAGTCTTCATGTAATCTTGTGTACATTTCATAAGTATAATTTCTTAATTTCTAATCGATAACATCAAATTTTGCATATTGTAAACATTATTATATTACTTAAGACATGCATGTTTAATTATTTTAAATGGGTAACCAAAAAGGTAAGTCATCATAATTAAAAAGATTTTATAATATATTTTAAAGAATGAAATTTTATTGCTTACAGATATTGTTCAGTTACAAATGTACTACAATTTTTAAATAAATGTCGACTGCATGAGATCATTATATCACTTTATGGGATATTAATACAATAAATGGGTGTTTTGATCTTATTCAGTTTTCATTTTATAACTTCAATCAACAGTTTACACATTTCGACTAAAAGTGAGAAATAAAATGGCTAGAATTTATTTAATTTATACCAGAATTTTGTCTTATATTTCTCTCCTTTAGTCTTCATGTAATCTTGTGTACATTTCATAAGTATAATTTCTTAATTTCTACTCGATAACAACAAATTTTGCATATGGTAAACTGTTTTATATCATTTATGTCATCGATGTTTTTATTTTTATTTTTTTTTAATTTGTTACCTAATAGATAAGTCATCATAATTAAAACGATTTTATAATATTTATATAATGATATTTTATTGTTTACAGATATTGTTCAGTTACAAATATTGTGAAATAAATGTCGACTGCATGAGATCATTATACATGACTTTATGGGATATTAACACAATAAAGTGGTGTTTTGATCTTATTCAGTTTTCATTTTATAACTTCAATCAACAGTTTATACATTTCGACAAAAAGTGAGAAATAAAATGGCTAGAATTTGTTTAATTTATACCAGAATTTTGTCTTATATTTATCTCCTTTAGTCTTCATGTAATCTTGTGTACATTTCATAAGTATAATTTCTTAATTTCTACTCGATAACATCAAATTTTGCATATGGTAAACTGTTTTATATCATTTATGTCATCGATGTTTTTATTTTTATTTTTTTTAATTTGTTACCTAATAGATAAATCATCATAATTAAAACGATTTTATAATATTTATATAATGATATTTTATTGTTTACAGATATTGTTCAGTTACAAATATTGTGAAATAAATGTCGACTGCATGAGATCATTATACATGACTTTATGGGATATTAACACAATAAAGTGGTGTTTTGATCTTATTCAGTTTTCATTTTATAACTTCAATCAACAGTTTATACATTTCGACAAAAAGTGAGAAATAAAATGGCTAGAATTTGTTTAATTTATACCAGAATTTTGTCTTATATTTATCTCCTTTAGTCTTCATGTAATCTTGTGTACATTTCATAAGTATAATTTCTTAATTTCTACTCGATAACATCAAATTTTGCATATGGTAAACTGTTTTATATCATTTATGTCATCGATGTTTTTATTTTTATTTTTTTTAATTTGTTACCTAATAGATAAATCATCATAATTAAAACGATTTTATAATATTTATATAATGATATTTTATTGTTTACAGATATTGTTCAGTTACAAATATTGTGAAATAAATGTCGACTGCATGAGATCATTATACATGACTTTATGGGATATTAACACAATAAAGTGGTGTTTTGATCTTATTCAGTTTTCATTTTATAACTTCAATCAACAGTTTATACATTTCGACAAAAAGTGAGAAATAAAATGGCTAGAATTTGTTTAATTTATACCAGAATTTTGTCTTATATTTATCTCCTTTAGTCTTCATGTAATCTTGTGTACATTTCATAAGTATAATTTCTTAATTTCTACTCGATAACATCAAATTTTGCATATGGTAAACTGTTTTATATCATTTATGTCATCGATGTTTTTATTTTTATTTTTTTTAATTTGTTACCTAATAGATAAGTCATCATAATTAAAACGATTTTATAATATTTATATAATGATATTTTATTGTTTACAGATATTGTTCAGTTACAAATATTGTGAAATAAATGTCGACTGCATGAGATCATTATACATGACTTTATGGGATATTAACACAATAAAGTGGTGTTTTGATCTTATTCAGTTTTCATTTTATAACTTCAATCAACAGTTTATACATTTCGACAAAAAGTGAGAAATAAAATGGCTAGAATTTGTTTAATTTATACCAGAATTTTGTCTTATATTTCTCTCGTTTAGTTTTCATGTAATCTTGTACAAATTTCACAAATATAATTTCTTAATTTCTACTCAAAAACATCAAATTTTGCATATTGTAAACATTATTATATTACTTAAGACATGCATGTTTAATTATTTTAAATGGGTAACCAAAAAGGTAAGTCATCATAATTAAAAAGATTTTATAATATATTTTAAAGAATGAAATTTTATTGCTTACAGATATTGTTCAGTTACAAATGTACTACAATTTTTAAATAAATGTCGACTGCATGAGATCATTATATCACTTTATGGGATATTAATACAATAAATGGGTGTTTTGATCTTATTCAGTTTTCATTTTATAACTTCAATCAACAGTTTACACATTTCGACTAAAAGTGAGAAATAAAATGGCTAGAATTTATTTAATTTATACCAGAATTTTGTCTTATATTTCTCTCCTTTAGTCTTCATGTAATCTTGTGTACATTTCATAAGTATAATTTCTTAATTTCTACTCGATAACAACAAATTTTGCATATGGTAAACTGTTTTATATCATTTATGTCATCGATGTTTTTATTTTTATTTTTTTTAATTTGTTACCTAATAGATAAGTCATCATAATTAAAACGATTTTATAATATTTATATAATGATATTTTATTGTTTACAGATATTGTTCAGTTACAAATATTGTGAAATAAATGTCGACCGCATGAGATCATTATACATGACTTTATGGGATATTAACACAATAAAGTGGTGTTTTGATCTTATTCAGTTTTCATTTTATAACTTCAATCAACAGTTTATACATTTCGACAAAAAGTGAGAAATAAAATGGCTAGAATTTGTTTAATTTATACCAGAATTCTGTCATAAATTTCTCTCGTTTAGTATTCATGTAATCTTGTACAAATTTCACAAATATAATTTCTTAATTTCTACTCAAAAACATCAAATTATGCATATTGTAAACATTATTATATTACTTAAGACATGCATGTTTAATTATTTTAAATGGGTAACCAAAAAGGTAAGTCATCATAATTAAAAAGATTTTAAATTATATTTTAAAGAATGAAATTTTATTGCTTACAGATATTGTTCAGTTACAAATGTACTACAATTTTTAAATAAATGTCGACTGCATGAGATCATTATATCACTTTATGGGATATTAATTTAATAAAGTGGTGTTTTGATCTTATTCAGTTTTCCATTATAACTTCAATCAACAATATATGCGTCTCAACTAAAAGTGAGATATATTATGGATAGAATTTATTTAATGTATACGATAAGTGGCTCTTATCTTTCTCACTTTAGTATTCATGGAACTGCATCATAATCATATTCAAATATCAACAAACATTATTTATTAATTTCTACTCGATAACATCAAATTTTGCATATGGTAAACTGTTTTATATAATTTATGACATCGATGTTTTTATTTTTATTTTTTTTAATTTGTTACCTAATAGATAAGTCATCATAATTAAAACGATTTTATAATATTTATATAATGATATTTTATTGTTTACAGATATTGTTCAGTTACAAATATTGTGAAATAAATGTCGACTGCATGAGATCATTATACATGACTTTATGGGATATTAACACAATAAAGTGGTGTTTTGATCTTATTCAGTTTTCATTTTATAACTTCAATCAACAGTTTACACATTTCGACTAAAAGTGAGAAATAAAATGGCTAGAATTTATTTAATTTATACCAGAATTTTGTCTTATATTTCTCTCGTTTAGTCTTCATGTAATCTTGTACAAATTTCACAAATATAATTTCTTAATTTCTACTCAAAAACATCAAATTTTGCATATTGTAAACATTATTATATTACTTATGACATGCATGTTTAATTATTTTAAATGGGTAACCAAAAAGGTAAGTCATCATAATTAAAAAGATTTTATAATATATTTTAAAGAATGAAATTTTATTGCTTACAGATATTGTTCAGTTACAAATATACTACAATTTTTAAATAAATGTCGACTGCATGAGATCATTATATCACTTTATGGGATATTAATACAATAAATGGGTGTTTTGATCTTATTCAGTTTTCATTTTATAACTTCAATCAACAGTATATACATTAAATTTGAGAAATAAAATGGCTAGAATTTGTTTAATTTATACCAGAATTTTGTCTTATATTTCTCTCGTTTAGTCTTCATGTAATCTTGTGTACATTTCATAAGTATAATTTCTTAATTTCTAATCGATAACATCAAGTTTTGCATATTGTAAACATTATTATATTACTTAAGACATGCATGTTTAATTATTTTAAATGGGTAACCAAAAAGGTAAGTCATCATAATTAAAAAGATTTTATAATATATTTTAAAGAATGAAATTTTATTGCTTACAGATATTGTTCAGTTACAAATGTACTACAATTTTTAAATAAATGTCGACTGCATGAGATCATTATATCACTTTATGGGATATTAATACAATAAATGGGTGTTTTGATCTTATTCAGTTTTCATTTTATAACTTCAATCAACAGTTTATACATTTCGACTAAAAGTGAGAAATAAAATGGCTAGAATTTGTTTAATTTATACCAGAATTCTGTTGTAACGTGGTCGGGGATGACCCGTTAAATATAAGATATTCAGGGAAGAAATAATTCGTTTGAATATATTTTTACCGTAGCTCGGGAGCACGGATGGTATTAGGATCTTAATATTACAAATAAATAACGATTGATGTAAATTATTATTAATACAAACAAATTATTTAAAATAACTTACAATTTACGAACAAATATACCAAAAATGTAGGATTGTACGGAGTTCAGGTGCACGTGATGGACTCGCGGAGAACTGGTATTCTCGTACATAGGGATATTGGCCGGAGCCTTACAATCATTATATATATATGTGTCACCTAAACCGGAGGGGCTTAATATATTATTATAGTCAGCGCATAATATGCATAATGTGCATATTATGATGCTTATAAAATAAACGTAATGATGTAACATACGTTACATTACCCCCTCCCTTTTTTTTGAACATTTTAAATGTACCTACTATATAAAAAAAAATAACAATATAAATCATGTTTCATTTAAACAACATCCCTTTTTTTTTTTTTAATTTAATAAAATATATCATTAAGGTTAGTTTTATTTAAATTGATTTAAATTGTACCTGATTTTGAAGATTTACCACTGTTTTGGTGTGAATACGTGATAAGTGATATTTACATTATATATGTATACAGACACTGCATGTCTGCATTAATTATACATATAATATGCATATGATATATTATATCTTTATGTTTAGTTATTAAATTTAGTTCTGTTTTGCTCGGGCTTATCAATGTGATAACACTCATGATAATAATATATTAATTGTATTTTTGAGTGTCGAGAGCACTATATTAATTTTTTCTTGATACATTTTTTTTTTGTTGATCATCGTATATGTATATAATGAAAATCAAATCTACGTACAATTTTGCAATTGTCAATGATGTGGTAGTGTCATTGTAAAATTTCAACCAGTTTTTTACTACCATTTTTATTTTTTATAATAATATTTTTTATGTGAACCCTTTCTCTACATTTGTATATATACGCCTAACGCATGTTTTCACACGCTCTTTTTTTTTTTTACATAATATACCTATGCCTTATAATAAATTTACAATATAAATCCACATCATACTCATGTACGATATTAGTGTTCCGAAATTATTCTTCACCTGTTCCGTCGTTTGGATGTCATCGGTCCCTCAAGGCCTCAATCAGTACTGAAACAGGGAGGTCTGTTATCGTGGTCTGTCCTTGGATAGGTGCACGCTGTACCGCTATAACCTCGGCGTCGTGAACGGTCTTGATTGAACCACCATAATATGTCTTGGATTCGAGGTTTATGGTTCGGTTATAGTCGCCTAAATTTGTAAACTTTCTCATTCTTTTTTTTGCTTACACTTTTTTTTGTGGTTGTTATGGTAAAATAAAAAAAATTAATTTATCCTTATGCTAAAAAATAAAAGTACATAAATGATTATTTAATAATATTACTCTTATTGCACTATTCTATCTAGACACCTTAATCTTTTTTTTTTTTTTTTTTTTTTTTTTATTAATTAAACATAAGACTTTCCTAGCCTAAGGCTATCTAAATCTAGGGATATTGAAAGTTTACATAATTTTTAACATTATAACATGATAATTAAAATTTTTAAGTACTATGGATAATTACAATTGGTAATAAATATAATTAAATGTTACGGATATTGTGCATTATACAGGTTTATAGATTATGGTTTAATTACGGTGTATACAAATATAATATGGAATGGGGATTGTAGATAATTTTAATGAGGTTTGTAGATAAGAGGTTTAAATTGGAAATAATGACTGTTATGGAAATATATTTGTGAGTTTGTTTAAAATTACTGTTATTAGAGAGATTAATGGATTTAATAGTGTTTTGAGTTCGTTCGAGGTGTTTGACGTTGAATCTGTAGCACGAGATATTGCAGGTTGGGCAGCTGTTACATTGGCGTATGATTGGCCAGACGGTGGTGAATGCGATGCTTGACGACGTGAGGTGTCTTGTTGTTTTGGAATTACTACCTTTTTTGGTTTGTTTGTGGATTTTGTCAGTTTTTTGTAAATGATGCAGCCTTTATATGAAGCTGTATGAGCACCAGAGCATAGTGCACATTTAGACGGGAGGCTACTGTCTTTGGTGCACACATCAGTTGAGTGAAATTCGCCGCATTTGACGCATCTGGGCTATTAGCTACAGTAGTTACGCGTATGACCGTATGCTTGGCATGTGTAGCATTGTGGCGGGTTTTTGCGTTTTGTATATGGTTTTTCAATCAATACTGCAGTGTGAAGGAGTTTTGTAATCTTAAAGATTTCTTTATTGTTTTCTTTGAGAGCCAGTTCTACGTGGAACAGTGGTAAAGGACGATGGTTCTTTTTGATATTAACCACGCGCGTGGCCGAGTGTCCAAGTTCGGCCAGGGCGTTTGTAATATCAGTTATGATAGTGGAGTGATGCAGATTTTTGATTACTGCTTTGTATTGCCGTTTGCAGTGCGGCTGAAAAGAGTGAAATTCGGCATCATTTAAATTACACACCTTATTCTTAAATGTATTAATTAATTACTATGCATGGAGGTAAAGTGATATCGTAAGATTTTTTACGCACTGAAAATCGTTAGAATGCTATACGGGTAACAAAATTTGATAATGTACTAGAAAAAATTAAAACTGTTGTAATTGTGCTTGCTGTACATAACTTAATTGAGGTATGATATTCTTATTGTATTTCCTTTTAGTATCTATTTTATTTTGCTGATTTTTGATTTACTGAGCTACTATTTTATTAGTACTTAGTAGACTATTTCGAATATTGCAATTCAACATTTGCTTGTGTTTACCTTATTAATTTTACGTGTCTCATTTAAAAAATGTATATACATGGTATTCTTAATATATATTTACCAAGTAAAATTCAAATTCACATTTTTATGTGTTGTAATAAAAATATTTTGTATGTTTTCATTAGGCAAGCATATTCGATAATAATTTTATTTCTTTTCCCACATTTATTATACGTTATATTTATTATATACATTTTATACTATAATTACAATTATTCTAATGCAGTATTTAACGTTCTTTATATTTTTTTAACTGGCTAACATGTTTGTATTCGTTTACTAACTGTCCATTTTTAATTATTTCTACTACATAAGTTACATCCGATACTTGCTTCATTATTTTAAACGGGCCGTTGTACCTTTAAGCAAATTTAGATTTTCTATTTTCGTCTTTAATCAGTACTTTTTCGTTTAATTTAAATTTTACCTGTACCTTATTTGAGTCATAATGTTTTTTATTTTTAAATATCTGTCCGCTAATAATTTTGGGAGTTCGTCTCGAATATTTTTTAATTTTTCTAATTCCAGTAAAATTTCGGGGGATGTTTCTGTACTTATAAAGTTGTGATCAAATATGGATTTTGGATTATATCCGTGTAATAGGTAAAACGGTGTGTTTTTCGTTGTATCATTAATTGCTGTGTTATACGCAAATAGTACATATTTTAAGTATAGACTCCATTTTTTTGGTTGTTCCTGTACAAAGTGGCTAATCATATCTATCAAAGTCCCGTTGAACTTTTCTGTCTGGCCTTGGATCTGGGGACGGTATGCAATTGAATATGTGTTATTTATATTTAGCGCTTTTAGTAAGTCTTTCACCAATTTATTTGCAAAATGTAAGCCTCGGTCAGAGTGTATTTCGCCTATTGCTCCGAATTGTAAAATTATATCTATTAAATATGCGACTGTAGACCTTGCGTCAGCGTTTTTGTATGATTTTGCTATAGCGTATTTTGTAGTTGCGCAAGTTCCTACCAAAATATTATATGAGTTGCCATTGCTTGGTGGATTAATTGGCCAATATAATCTATTGTAAATCGTTGAAACGGTATACCAATAATTTTTGGTGATGTTAGCATTTGACCATAGGTCGCTTTTTTATCCGATTTCTTTTTTTGACAACTAATGCATGATGTTACATATTTGCGTACGTCTTTATATATAGTGGGCCAAAAATATCGTTGAATAATTTTATTGTATGTCTTGTCTATGCCTTAGTGTCCTGATAAGGGGTGATCGTGGAAATCGTTTAAAATTTCATTTTTACGGTTGTCTGGTAATGCTATTAAATTTATAGATTGCCCCTTAGCTAAATGTTTATACATGAGTATTTGGTTTTCATTTATAAAACAATTTTTTGATTTTCTTATCCATATATGGGCTGAAAGTTCTGGGTTCTGTATTGCTTTAATAATATTTGCATATGTATCATCACGTAATTGTTCTAGGTGTATATGAATAGTTTTTACTGTGCAAATTGTCAGTTCATTATCCTTTTGTATTTCTTGTTCTATAGTGGGTGGTTCAAACACTGGATTTCGGGACATAGCATCGCATACTTGATTTAAGAGTCCTTTTCTATATTTAATTGTTATGTGGTAGTCTATAATTTTACTTTTTAGTCTCTGAATTCTTGTTGAAAGTGATTTTATATTGTCTAAATATTTTAACGGAGCATGGTCTATCCATATCTCTATGTGTGTGCCGTATACATATGGTCTAAAGGTTTCGAGCGCATATACTATTGCTAATAATTCTAGTTCAATTGCACTATATTTCTCCTCAGTAGCAGTGACACGTCGAGAAATGTATGATACGGGATGTAATAATTCGTCACTTTCGTCCTTTTGTAATAAAACACTTGCATTTCCTATTTTACTCGCATCGGTCCATACGACTATTGGTAGGTTTGGGCTGAAATGTTTTAACAACGGTGGGTTTGTTAACTTTTCTTTAAGTATTTTAAACGTTTCTGTGTGTTTATTTAGCCATTTTACCGGAGATTTTTTTGATTCGAAGTGGCATCTAGTTAAATCGGTTATAGGCGCTACAATTTCAGCCGATCTAGGACAAATCGCCGTTGCCATTTCGCCGAGGCCACTTCGCCGTAAAATCATTTCGCCGTCGCTGTTTCGACGTGAGGCCACTTCGGCGTTAAAAAAAAATTTGGAGTATTTTACTTATTATTATTTATTATACACATTTTCACATTATACACATTCCAATATTCAATAATAATAAAAAAATATTTTTATTTTTCATCAATAATATTTAATAATAATAATCTTTTATCGACGTCCAAGTGCCGTATTACAATAGTTATATAGGTACATAATCGAAGTGTAATCGACTATTGTAATATGGGCCCTAAATAGTTTATCATGTTCCGATATCTGAAGGTTATCTGCAGAGTTTGTGTGTATGAGATTTATCATAACGTCCAGCGATAAACGAAAATAGGTAGAATTAAGATAGTAATAAAATAACATCCAACAGATATTTAGCTCCCTCTGCACCTAAAGATTTAATTTCTCTAATAATTCCAGAAGCGTACACAATTTATTCACCATCTGAAGGTGTGAATGAGAAATTTTTACTCGATGATAGTGGGCCAGGTCTATATAGAATTTTAATTTTTGGTAGATTAAGCAGTTTAGATATTTTAGAACGATAGAAATATGGTTTTGTGACGGAACATTTAAGATTGCACCTCCTCTTTTTGCTCAAGTTTACGTAATATTGGCTAAATTATTTTGTAAATTTTTGAACTTTAAATACTTATAAAAAAAAACTGTGACTAACGATTTTTAATATTTTTCATCTGCCTTTGAAACAACATATTAGGAGCCTTCTATTAAATTTTCAAGTTTTTTTAACCAACAAATAAAATTTAATTGATATTTCTAGAAAAAAAACTAAAAAAAAATGAAAAATGAAAATGTCCCTAAACAGTTCAAAATAAATCAAGATATTTTGAAAATGTTATCGTGTATAGAAAATGCAAATATAAACAACCAGTGAAAATGTCATGTATCTACGGTCATTTGTTTTAAAGTTACACCAAAAACCAAATTCAATTTTCTCGAAAACCGATTTTGCGTAAAAATTCCCGTTTTTCCTTAATTTTTCTTTTGTTTTTCCCGGCGCTATTGAAAACTACTGGGAAATTTAAATTTTGACCTCCCCAATGCACCAACGATATTCACTTTCCAATCGAACAAGATACTGAAGTCGATAATCGAAGCATTATTTCGACTACTTATCGTGTACACAGACACAAAAAAAATAAAAAATTAAAAAATAAAAAACACACATCATTATAAAATCAATACATTCATCGTTTCACTCAGAATCTAAAATATATAAAAACACACATCATTGTAAAATCAATACATTAATCGTTCCACTCAGAATCTAAAATGTGTATTTTGTGTAATTTGTTAATTTTTTTTAACGGCGAAGTGGCCTCACGTCAAAACAGCGACGCGCGACGGCGAAATGGTTTTACGGCGAAGTTGCGACGTCGAAATGGCAACGGCGAAACGGCGACGGCGATTTGTCCGTGTTCGAATTTCAGCGTATCTTGGTATGAACTTTCTAAAAAAATTACATAAACCTAAAAAACTTCTTGTTTGTTTTATATTTTCTTTAATAGGAAATTTATTTATCTCTGCCAATCCCTCCTCATTTTTCTTGACTCCATATTGATTAACGATTTGCCCTAGTATTTTCAACTCAAAATATCCAAATTTACATTTTTTTGGTTTCAATTTAAACCCTGTTTTTCTAATTCGTTCTAATAGTTTTTCTAAAATTATAAGTAGCTCTTCAAATGTTTTTGCATAATTTACGATATCGTCTACATAATTAATGGTGCCCAAATAAAGTAGTCCAGAGAGAGTAGTAGCCACAGCTTTAGAAAACTGTCTTGGAGAGTTTTTATGTCCAAATGGAAATCTTGTCCACTCATATAATCCAAATGGGGTGATAAATGATAATTTATATCGGTCTGTTTTACCCAGTAGAATGTTCAGAAATCCCTGCTGCATATCCATTATGTTGAAATATTTCGACCCTTCTAGACAATCGAATATTGTTTGTATATTCGTGATTGGGAAATTCTGATGAGGTACTTGTTTGTTTATTTGTCTATAGTCGATTACTAATCTTTTTGTCTTATCGGCCTTATTAACTAAAAATGCTGGGCTAGCATATGCTGAATTAGATGGTATAATTAAACCTGCTTTTAAAAGTTCGTTGACTTGTATTGGTATATCTCCAATATCAATGGATCCTAGGTCCATGTCATGTTGCGCGAAACAATCCGCGAATCTTATCAATATATTTTTTAGTTTTACTTGTTGATTTGTTCCCAACTCAGGGTTAATATCAAATTCAAATTTTTTACTATCTATTAAATTTGTTATGTTACATATTGTTTTATTGTTTTCGTTATTTTTTACGAGTGTGTTTTGTAATATTGTCTGAGGTAAAATTGTGTCAGCAAAATGTTCATTCATGTTTTCAAATTCTTGTTCTACATAATGTGTTAACTCATCAAATCCGTTTTGTGTAATATCCACTCCGTCGTATTTTATATTTATTGTTGATGAATCACTTTTTTCCGGAGTTGTTGCTATTGACTTGCATTCTATTTTATGTTCGGGCTCTAATTCATAAATTCTTATTGTAATATCTGTATTTTGAAACTTGAATTTAATCATTTTTGAAATTAAGTCCCATTCTTTTTTATCTAACCTCGAACAAACCTTGGGTAATCCCAAATTATGTATTGACTGATTTATGCAAAACTGTTTTAAATTTTGTAGTGTGTTAAAAATGTCTTCATAGGTGGGTTTATCATTATATGCGTATTTTGATATTAAATATAAAATCCATTGTTTATTTTTCTTTAAAAATGCTATTTCTTTCAGTTTTTTATTCTGTGCTTTTAATACGTCTACATCTTCGAATCTTTCTTTAAATTGTTACTAACACAATGTGCAATGGCATCATTTATTTGTTCAGTGAATATATTACCTATAATGTCATGGTATCTACATTTGGTTCTATACGTTTCTGAATTTTGTAATAGAAATTGTTGAAAATTATTTTTTTGCTTATTTTGTGTAATATTGTTTGTGTCTTGTAAGGTATTTCTTGGTTTGTCTTCCTGCTCTATTTTTAATTTTACTTCAGTTCCTTTATAATTAAACGTTACTAAATTATTTTTTAAATCTAAAATTGTGTTAATTTTTTTCATTATGTCCAATCCTATTATTACTGGTGTACATAGATTGTCAATTATTATTATTTTATGATTTATTACTATCGTTCCTATTTTTATCTGAGCCACAGTTGTTCCTAGAATGTTTAGTTTAGAATTGTTCGCCGTCTCAAGGTAGAGTTCGCTTTCGGAAGTTAATTTATTACATTTAATAGTATTTTTATTTATAACAGTTACACTCGCCCCTGTATCTAATAATAACGTAGTAGTTTGGTCATTTATTTTTCCTTGTATTTCTATTTTGATTTTTTCTTTTTTATTATCATAATAAGTATAAATGGTATTATTTGTATTTGTATTTTTGACGATATTTAAAGGTATCTTACTGGTAATGTATTGGTGTTCCTGTGCAGACCCAGTTATCTGCGGAACTATTAGTTTTTTTGTACAAAGGTATTACAGTTTCTCTTTATGTGTCCCGGAATTCCACACAGATAACATATCGGTGGCCCTTGTTGATTTAAATAATTATAATTAGTATGGGGAAATGTTGCCTGATTACTTTGTGTAGGGCGTAGTGTGTTGGCTAATTGGTTATTATTTTTATTATTATAATTATAATTTTGATAAAAGTTTGATCTAGGAAACTGGGTGTTTGTCATCTGATTATTATGTGTGAGATAGTTGTAATTCGGATAAAAGTTTGGTCTTGGATTATTTTGATAATATTCATTTTGATTATTAAATATAGGTGGTTGGCAGTGTTGATTTCTATTATAAAAGCTGAATCCATTCTTATAGCTAGTTTGCTCTTCGTTCTGATAATTGTTGATACTATTGGGAATGTTATTTTGGGTTTGTCCAACTTTAATTTGACTTATATAATTTTTTAAAACCTAAATTTCTCTAGTCAATTTCTCTACTTCTCCATTTACCTTGTCCTCCGTTCTCAATAGATTTGTTACTTCTAGTTTCTCTAGAGTTTTTTTAATGCTTGCGATCGATGAATTATCTGCTAACCTTATTAACTGAAAGGTTTCTTTGGGTACTCCTTTTAGAATGTGTTCACATATTTCTTCTTCGGTAATATTCTTGTTTATTTTATAACATATGCCTACTATTTTAATTATGAATTCTTTATATGTTTCTCCTTTTGCTAGTTTCTGATTTTCCAATTTTGCCCTAAGTAAGTGTTTATTTCCTACTAATGTAAATTCTGTAATTAATTCACTTTTGACTTCGTTCCATGTTATATTTCCGTTTTTTGATTTTAGTTGTTCAAAAAAATCTTCTGCTGAGTCCTTAAGATATAGTTGTAGAATAATTACTTTGTGTTCGTCGTTCCATTCGTTCACGACAGCTATAAGTTCAAATTTTTTTATGAATTTATCAATATCCTCGTTTTCTTTTCCTGAGAAAATATCGGGTTTATGGTTAAACGCCATTTTTATACTTTGTTTATTTTTTAAAGATTTTTTTGAATTTTTTTCAATAATATTCTTAGTGTTGATCTGTTCACCCGAAGTATTATTGTGGGTTTCTACCTTGAAATGTAGGATCTGCTGTTAATATATTTTTTTTAATATCTATATTTTCTGGTGCAGTTTTTTTTTTTATTAGAATCGTCTTCAACAACAGTTACGTTCAATACATTTTGATCACTATTTTGTAAATTGTCCTCTGTAAAAGTTAAATTTGTTTCGTTTAAGCTATCCTTCGTCGTTCCTAAAACTTTTTAATGCTGATTTTGCAAGATTTCTTAATTCATTAATTGTCGATGAAATGTCACTATGTATATTACAAAATTCTAAGAAACCCACTATTTCCGATTTATTTAATAAATTTATCCACGCAACTGTTCGCTGGGAAATTATAAATTCAAATTTCTTTTGTGCTGGTAATTGGTTAAAATCTTCCTTTTCTAAAGTCTCAACTACGTATAGAGAGCACAGTGTAAATTTTTGAACAAGTTTTGCTGACAGAGGTATCTTTCCAAACCTGGAATTTGAAAAATAGTTACCTAAATCGACTTCTTCGATTTGCCGTAATAAATTTATTAGATTAATTTCGTTTATTTCGGAATTAAAAGTTTCATTCAGGTATAATATATTTGTTCTATCCACTTTTGTTATTTGGTTATTCACGTTACGTTTTATGTAAAATTTGTTGTCCATTAAATACTTTTATTTTCTCTTATAATTTCTCTATTATGTACTAATATGTAATTTACTCCTATTCTTAAAACTTAAAATCTCGTAACTATCCAAACAAAAAATTCAATTAGGTACTTAATTTTTATTTTTACTATATAATTTCTCTGATAACAAAATCCCTATATGTAATTTACTCCTATTCTTAAAACTTAAAATCTCGTAACTATCCAAATAAAATTCAATTACCTAATTTTTATTTTTACTATATAATTTCTCTGATAACATAACCCCTATATGTAATTTACTCCTATTCTTAAAACACAAAACTTAGTAAATATCCAAAAAAAAAATTAAATTAAAATTAAAATTATAAGGTACCTATACATAAATTGTCTAATCCCGTAATTCTTTCAATTCTTTTACTCTTATTCTTAATACTTAATATATATCATGTATATCATTAATCTTAAATAATAAAAAAAAATCGCAATAATTCTTAACACGGCTACACTTTAATTTTATTATTTTCCTACGGTTCAATTCACCAAACTTAATAACTAATAACAAAATAAAAATCTAAACCAATCGTAAATATCTGTAACTTCAACTACTTAAGAGCTCCGGCGCCTCCACCAATATGTAACGTGGTCGGGGATGAAACGTTAAATATAAGATATTCAGGGAAGAAATTAATTCTTTTGAATATATTTTTACCGTAGCTCGCGGGAGCACGAATGGTATTAGGATCTTAATATTACAAATAAATAACGATTGATCTAAATTATTATTAATACAAACAAATTATTTATTACAACTTACAATTTACGAACAAAGTTACAAAAATGTAGGATTGTACGGAGTTCAGGTGCACGTGATGGACTCGCGGTCCGCGGAGAACTGGTATTCTCTTACATATGGATATTGGCATGAGCCTTACAATCATAAAATATATATGTCACCTAAACCGGAGGGGCTTAATATATTATTATAGTCAGCGCATAATATGCCTAATGTGCATATTATAATGCTTATAAAATAAACGTAATGATGTAACATACGTTACACTGTCTTATATTTCTCTCGTTTAGTATTCATGTAATCTTGTATAAATTTCATAAATATAATTTCTTAATTTCTACTCAAAAACATCAAATTTTGCATATTGTAAACATTATTATATTACTTATGACATGCATGTTATATTATTTTAAATGGGTTACCAAAAAGATAAGTCATCATATTAAAAAGATTTTATAATTTATTTTAAAGAATGAAATTTTATTGCTTACAGATATTGTTCAGTTACAAATGTACTACAATTTTTAAATAAATGTCGACTGCATGAGATCATTATATCACTTTATGGGATATTAATACAATAAAGTGGTGTTTTGATCTTATTCATTTGAATTTAAAATGTCTGTAAAAAATAACTGTGTATAACTGTATATTTTTTAGATTTTTTGGTTACAGTATGAACTATTTATGAGAACTTTGGTTTTAAATTTAGTAATCCTGAAACTGAACATTTTATAATTTATTAATTACAATGATTGATAATTTTCGATTAATTTTGATAAATTTAGTCAAAATTCGATCTTTATATGCTTATGAAAAAAATTGTGCCAATGTATTATATTATTGTAACAATATATCAGGAGCCTTGTATTAAATTTGTACACTTTTTGACCCAACAGATAAAACTTTATTGATATTTATAGAATATAAACTAAAAAAATTGAAAGCTGTAAATGTCCGTAAACAGCTCAAAAAGAGTCAAAATATTTTCAAAATTGTATGGTGTATAGGAAATGCTAATATAAACATTCAGTGAAATTTTCATGTATTTACAGTTATTCGTTTTTGAATTACAACAAAATAGGAAATCGCTACATGAGAAATCGAGTGAATATCAAATGTTGTAAAAATTTGAATTTAAAGCGCTCATAAAAATTTAATTTGACTTTCTTATAGAAATTTTTTTTTTTAATAAAGGTAGACAAACTTATTAGAAATCATGTATTACATTTTAAAACTTTGGATTTAAAAAGAAAAATTTTTACGAATTTTATTTCAAAATAATTTGCTAATTTTCATGATTTTTCCATACTTTGTCAATTTATGAACTTTAAATGCTTCGAAAAAAAAACTGTGACTAAGGGTTTTTAATATGTTTTATCTGTCTTTGAAACAATATACTAGGAGCCTTCTATTAAATTTTCAAGTTTTTAACCAACAAATTAAGTTTGTTTTAGAAAAAAAAACTAAAAAAAAATTGAAAATAAAAATGTCACTAAACAGTTAAAAATAAATCAAAATATTTTGAAAATGTTATCGTGTATAGAAAATGCAAATAAAAACAACCAGTGAAAATGTTATGTATCTACGGTCATTTGTTTTAAAGGTACACCAAAAACCAAAAAATTCGTAAAAAATTGGGTAAAAATTCCCGTTTTTCCTTAATTTTTGACCTCCCAAAAGTACCAACTATCTTCACTTTTGCATCGAACAAGTTACTGAAGTTGAAAATCGAAGCATTATTTCGACTACAAATCGTGTACACAGACACAAAAAAAATAAAAACAAATAAAAAAAAAACACATATAATTGTAAAATCAATACATTCATCGTTCCACTCAGAATCTAAAATAATAAGAAAAATTGATTAATGAAAATTATGAAAAAATTATAAGAAAAAAAAAATTCGGTTATACATATTTATTTATAAGTAAATTTAGTAAAGAAATTATACTATTAATTGTGCGACGTTTTCAAGATTATTTATTATTTTATTTGTACCAATGTTGTTTGCAATTTATTTGTAGTAGAATAAAATAAACGAAGAGCAGGGAAGTCGGGGAAATACGCAGTGGCGGCAAACTATAAAGGGTGTGAATGATTGAAGTGTTGCGCTTATCGTAAATTTTATCTCACTACAGAATATTTTTATTTGAATACCGAAATAATAATTTGTTCTTAATTAAATAGTGTATGTGTTTTCACTTACCTTGTATTATCGTGAATAAAAATGTGTAGACTCTCGTTGGAATATTGATTGGAGTACCGTCTC
The DNA here is from genome assembly GCA_949089665.1 of Macrosiphum euphorbiae. Classification (NCBI taxonomy): domain Eukaryota; kingdom Metazoa; phylum Arthropoda; class Insecta; order Hemiptera; family Aphididae; genus Macrosiphum; species Macrosiphum euphorbiae. Next base: position 15,841,408 of record CARXXK010000002.1, on the reverse strand, counting down.
TAATTGGTGTGAGCACGTTATTTATACTTTACGATTTACACTACAATATAATATTGCATTTCTATATTACACACTGTTGGCTCTTTACGATTGTGATAGAATGGAGTTTGTAAGGATATCTTTTGATGGGAGATGAGGATATTATGAAGATAGTTTTTTTTTTTTTGTATTGAATTGTGCTGATACTATGAATCCATGCATAGGTGTCTGTTATATATTGCTATGGTATTTGTCTGTTTACTTCAAGAAGTATTTATGAATGAATTTTATTGTTCGTTTTCATTTAATATTTCTATAACATTCATTTCAACTACCTATATGTTCGAGGTTTTAGTCGCTTAAGAGGAAGGTACTTTCGGCACAGCGCATAAGTCTGCCCGGTTCCTTGCTCAAGACTTAAACTGCAAATATACTTTGGCAACCCAATGTCTAGTAGAGACAATGAATTGACAAACAGTAATTGAGATGAAATTTATGTAGATACTTTACGAGTTAAAATGCATTTCATGTATGGTACAATTGATTTAAATCTAATATTCTTAGGGATATAGGACTTGGATACGAGTATGTGGATGTCTTCCCTACATAACTTAACATTACTGAAGGATTGTTAGGATTATAAAAATTGAAATAACAATGTTGTTATGGTAAAATAGCAAAGTGAATATACCAAAAGTGAGCTTATACCTGGTTAGGTAAATTATAAATTATATTTTTGCACTTTGTCGTTAGTGTTTCTGCAATATTAATATGAGAAAAGTAATTCGTATGTTAAATGCTATCGTATTTGTCTTGTTGCGCATAGTCTTGGTATCGACATTTGGTTGTTTCACCAAATGTTGTGTAGTGCGCATATGTGCACATTTAAGTTGAGTTTTGCACACCGGAAGTGTTTCTGTGGTGTAAGTTGTATAAGCTTATTGTGTTGATGAATGAAATATTTGGTATTATGATTTCGTAAGTTAGTGCTATATCGAATTTTGATGAGGTGTTATCTTTTGATTTGCGTTATGATATATTGTTGCTATTTTGTTATTTTCCCTTCGTGTAATTTTTAGTAGTGATATTTTGTCGCTTAGGTGCTTGAGTGAGTACTGAGTAACATACTTTGATCATATGTCATTGTGGGTTTATTGTAATTTTTGTAGGAGTTTTTGTTTCAATAGGTTGTGTGTTCATGTGTGTTTAATGTCCTTTTTCATTTGTGTAAAGTTTTAGCGACAGTTTTGGCATTCAATTAATTTTTGTATTTGTGCGCATGCGTCGGTGTTTCGTATAGTATGGAATTTTCGGTTACGTAATGATGTACGTGTGTTGCGTAATGTTTTATTATCTTGTTGTTTCATTATAACCATATATGGGCATGTTTTTTAGTGTATGTACGTCTCGGAAATATTGATATGTAATCGTTAAGGAATGTTGGTTGCCTAATATTTCTTGGTGTTGCGTAATATATTTTAATTGCGTTTGTGTTTTCTACCCCCAAGTATGAACCTACCTGATATATTCATTTTACAAGTTTATTTAAATATAAGGTGTATTATTCATATATTACATATTAATTTACCTAATCATACAGCTAATAACTATTTAACTATATATTATATATTATAGAAAGAAACAACTTACGGTAATATTAAAAATTAACAGCCCCTAATAGAATGGAAAAGAATAATCTGTGTGGTTACATACAGTGTTTAGAATAAATAACGAATACCTAAATCTAGATAAGATACAGATAATTGTATATACATTTGTCTAGCTACAGATAAAGATAAATAAATTTGACATTTATCTAGATTGGATAAAGATTATCTAACTTTTATCTAGATAATATGGTAGGTAGAAAAAACTAATTTGTGTTATACTTAAATAACAAATATATTTCTTTACCTACTTGAACATAAAGTAACTAATAGTTAATAGGTGCATACAGTAATTTAATAATTATATATGTACTAATTGGATAGTGTTCTGATAGGGCAATTTCAGTAAAAAAAATATTAATATGATTTAAATAAAATGTATATAGGTAAGTAAGTATGTCTTCTAAGATAACAAATAGATAGATCAGACAAAGTGGGGGAGGGGGCTGGCTAAAAAATGTAAAAATTCGTAAAAAATACAAAAAATGATTTAAATACTCGATTTGCAATTAGTTGCAATTAATTTGCAATTATTTGGCGGTATTTTGAAATAAATCGGACAAAGTGGGGGGCTACATGAAGTTTGCCCCCCCAATTTTGAATTTGAGTTTACTCAAAACTGGGTGATTTGTAATTAATGAAACTCGATTTGCAATTATTTGCAATTAATTTGCAATTATTTGGTGGTATTTTGAAGTCATTCGGACAAAGTGGGGGGGCCAACTTCATGTACATTTCCTGATCAATGTTCTAGACCAACCAAGCAAATATGAATAGGTACCTAAATATATATTTTGTTAAATTTTAGAACATAATATTATAATGAATCAACCACACCTATGTACGCGTTGACCACAATATAATGCAATACAAATTACAATAGTATTTATATAATATTATAATATAAAATATATCCCAAACTTACTTGTCTCGAAATCAATGTATTATGGTTGTCTGCTTTACACTTTACAGTTTACGAAAATAAAATAAAAATTAATTTGCGTTCAGCGTTGTACCAAATACTATATATGTAATAATACAGACATAGATTTATAGTACCTACAGTAGAATCCCGCCTAATACGCTAATTTGTTTCTGACAACGTTCAACATAACCCGTATAATACGATTTCACTCTTAAAAAGCAATTTTTAACTGGTCCGTATGAGAACGTAATACCTCTAAGAGGGTACTACACGTTAATTAGTCTTACAAGTGAGTAACATAGCAAATTGTATGCTCAGCAGATCCTGTGATAGCTCCGTTAGTTTAATAATTAGAATGAATTGACTTCCTATACAATTTTAAGGTAAAATTATTATCTAAGGCGTCTCATTAGCTTTTTATTATATTTTATTTTTAAAGTGAATTATGAGTATTTTAAAATTCTAAATTGCTTGTACATTTTAAGATACTCATTATGTTATTACGTTATTTACTGCTATTAAGTTAAGACATTAAATTCGACAATTTCGGTAATAGTTGGTACTTGATAATCTATTTTTTATACATGTTTGAGTTAGAACTGGATACGTGGCATATTATAAGATTCAACGCCTTAAAATGTTACCTATAAGTTAGCAACATATATGTTTTCGGGAGGACAAACTTGTGACGCGGTTTTTAATTGGAACTGTAAAAAATATATTCTAGTATTGCAAGACACTGTTAAGACACCACTCAATTGTAGTGGACCAAAATTGGTCAAATTCCGTACATGACACTAATTAAACACTAATGACACCAAAGACGCCTCTTTGACACTGGTCCAGCATCGGGTCAGGACACAGTCCAAACACTAATTTTCAATCAATTATTTCTACCCGGGTAACGATTGCGCAAACGTAGGGAAACATGCAAAGATCAAGCAGATGCTTGTTGAATTGAAAGATAATCGTTGTTGTGTTAACGATGATATCCTTATTATGGAAACATCTGTACGCCAAGGAACTGCACCTACTGATGTCACAGATAACACCAAAAAGTGTAAAAATGTAATAGAAGGCTCCTGATATATTGTTACAATATCAGTTGAAAAATATTAAAAATACAGTTACAATTTTTTTTTTTATAAGCATTTAAAGATCGAATTTTGACAAAATTTATCAAATTTAAAATTGAATAACTATTTTGTAGTTAAAAATTTATAAAATGTTCAACTTTTATATCTAAGGATTGAAAATTTAAAACAAGATTCCACGTAAGTAGCTAATTCTATTACCAAAAAATCTAAAAAATACATAAGCACAGTTTATTTTTATAGCCATTTTAAGTTCAAATTTTGATGAAAGTGCATATTAAAAACCTAGAATAACTATTTTAGTTATTTTGTTGTGATTGTATAATTGTATTCGTGGATAATGGAAATTTCTAAAGTAAACTATTACAGTATTAAATATCTATTTTAGTATCACGGTCTGTTGTTGATGTATAACAAGTTATAAGTACCTAATATTGCGATATGATTAATTTGGAATTTATTATAGGTACAATTTTTTTTTTAATACCATAGATGATAAGTATATAATATGGCTTATACCTAGACTGACATACCGTCTCCGCTCAGAATCATTTTTCTTATTCAATGATATAATACCATTGAATTCAAATTTAATACTATACATTATACAGACATACAGTGACCCACTTGTAACCTACTGTACAGCAGAGCACATTTTTTATTTATATTTTTCACATCAATGAAATATTTCATGAAACTTTAAAACTCTACTCATTTTGTTAATTGGTTTTATACTGCATTTTAGAAAGAGACCTTAAGTGGGTGACAACTAAATATCCCACGACTTTACCCATGTGAGCGCTGTCTGTCAATTATTGCCACCGCCGCTAGGCTGCACAGCATCGGCATTGTATACTTGTACAAGTCCCCATGGTGGGAAAATGTATAACCTCAGACAGAATAAACTCATTTAGATGCGTAAGAGACTTGAGTTCTCTCGCCAATCGGAGTATAAATCAATTTCTTTTTTCATTAATAACATGAATTTTTTGTACGATTTGTCATAAGTTTTTAATTTGTAACTTTAAAGTGTAATTTTTGGTTTATTTAAAAACTAAGTAACCGAGAATTAAAGAAATACATTTCAGTAAATAAAAAAAGCTTCAAACAAATTATAAATTAATTTCTCTACTTTCAAAAAAAAAAAATGTATTATGCTTCTGCAACCGCAGAAGTGCATAATTTTATTTTTAGAATATGCTGATAATTATGATTTTACGTTAGTCGTTTATTGACTATTTGGGCGAATTTAACGGCATCGTCCAAGAACTTTATCTATACATCAGACGCCGGACTTTAACTCTTTAGAATTAAGTCGTAATAGTGTAATATATCATTGTTGTCATGAGGAAATTATCATCCCATATTACTCATAATACTTTAGTGTCATTATGATATAACATTTATGATATCCATTCCAAATTAAACTATACCTTGTTCAAAGTAAATATACAGTTCAAATATATGATTATACTAAATAAATTATTAAGAAACTTTTGTTTTATTTATTTTCTTTTTTTAATACAGTAAATATTTATAAATGTTTTACATAATTTTTTTTACATAATGATATGTTCTAATGATTGTAATTTAATTTAAGTAATTTGTGTTTCTGAATTTACAGATAATAATTATTTTCGAAAAAGTAGTCATGTTTGTTTGTATTGTATACCAATATTAATATTTTGATCAATATACAAGAAGTTAAATTACAATATTAAATCAATAAATTATGACTTTTGTAAGCGTATACATCATCAATACTCTTTTAAGTTTAAATTGTATTCTTATTACAACTAAAAAGTCTATACATAAAATTATGAATATAAGAAATGTGATAAAAAAAACATAAAATGTTGAATATTTTTATAAAAATCTTAGTAATAATAAAAAAGAAAAATTTCCCAAAATCTAAAAAGTAAACGTCTTGATAATTATCGGTCTACTTATTTTTCATACAATAAAGATAAAAAAAAAAAATTAAAAAATTAAAAAATATAAATTATTTTTTGTAGGTATTATTATTATTATGCTTGCCGAAGAATTTCTGTACATTATTTAAGTAATAAACATTAGATCATACACCACGTTCCGCTTTTTTTAATATTTTCTAATTGTAAAATATCATGTATTAAAATATAAACTCTAAACAACTTTTTATATTTATCATATTGTTATGAAACGTGAAAAAAAAATAACATACACAATTAAAGGAATTAAACAATAAGTAATATTGGTATGAAAATGAAAATAAAAAAATATATATTTATATACCTAAACTTATTTAGGTTATACCTATATTATTATACTCATAAAAATTAATTATACTTTTGATTTGAAATATGGTAGGTATGAGTATTAACAATAGAAAAAAAAATTGTAAGTCAAATCCGCCGTGCAAAATAAAAAGTACGGAGGAGCGCAGTCTCGGAAAACTATAGTTATGTACAATGTACAAAATAGGATACATAGTTTTTCCTCGTAATAATAAATATTATATAAATATCGCATCTAGGTACGTTCTCGGACCACAAACGTTAATAACGAAAACTGAATAAAATAGGGAAATAGGTAATATTAGGTATGTATAGTGTTAGTGGACGATCAATGGACAAGAACCCAACAGTATGTTGTGAAGACCCGCCATGTTTGTCCAGTCTGTACGTTCACCACCAATGACAAGGTTTCGTATGCAGCCTTTGAAGTTTTCTCTGGTTCCTAAGGTACCACTTGACGCAGCGTCTGTAAAACACATTAACACATTCGTTACATATTCACAGGTAATTTATGTTATAATATTTATAAATTATAAACCAATCACATTATGTTTTAATGTTATTACGGAGCCAACTACCACAACGGGCACACGTGTGCTAATCGCGCTCCGTTATCTCTAATGTCAAAATAATCGCACAAACCATTTCGCATATTACCAACCTACATAACTAACTACGTTACGATTACACCACGTATCGAGTATCTCAATATGGCACCGCCTCGATCATCACAATCAAAAAAACCAAATCCTATCCTCGCCCTCAAGCACTTCACAACAAAAGGAAAAAAAATCAACTAACCAATGCAGACAGCGAGATCAAAACCTAGGTAAATAAACTACAAAAAAAACTATAAACCTACCTAACAATAACTCAGTTGACTGTGAACAACTACCTCAAACTGACGTCACACCTAAGCCCACACGAATTCCGGCGATCTACATAAAGAACGTCACCAATTTCTCAATATTCAACAATAAACTATAATTTCACTCACAGGTACTAACAATATTTCATTTAAGTCTACAACGTCATTTCTTATAGTCTGGTCCAAAAAATGAATTACCTTCAATAAAATAATTGAATACTTAATCGAAACCGATGCAACATTTCACTCCTTTCGGCCGCATTGCAAACGCCAGGATAAGGTACCTCGTAATCAGAAATCTCCATCACTCTACAATCATAAGATTCATAAGTCATAACTGATATTTCAGACTCCCTGACCGAACTAGGACACTCGGATAGGGTAAATATCAAAAATAACCATCGCTCTTTACCACTGTTTCACGTAAAATAACTGGCTTTTAAAGAAAACAACAAAAAAATCTTCGAGATTAACACTCTGCCTCACACCGTAGTGGCAATCGAAAAACCACGCAATATTTCCCTCCCCCCCAATTCTACGCTTCTCAAGCTTATGGCCATATATGCACAAGTACTGCAGTCAACAACACAGGTGATTTAAATGCGGAGATGTTAACTTAACTGAAAAATGCACCAAAGTGAGTTAGATGTCTCGGCTAGATGTGCACTATGCTCTGGTGCACACACAGCTTCATAATATAAGGGTTGTATAATTTACAAAAAATTTAAGACTTACAAACAAACCAAAAAAAGGTAAAAATTAAAATACAACACGTCCCCACGTATTCAATTCACCCTCGTCCGGCCCATCATACGCCAGCATAACTGCCGCCGAACATCCAGTAAGTAGTCCAAATTCAACGTCAATAATTTGAACGAATTCAAAACATTATTAAACCTTCTAATTTCTCTACTAACAGTAATTTTAAACAAACTCACAACAAAGTTTCTATAACAGTCATTATTTTCTATTAAACTTCTTATCCTAAAACCTCATTCTAATTATCTATTAATTTTCTTGCTATACCTATTATATAATATCTGAAACCGTAATCCCGATTGTTTTGTATACATTAGAATCATAATATGTCAAATGTAGCACTCTATACTTTAATATTAAATGTTTGTAATAGAATGTGATATACTGAAACATTTTAATTTTAATAAATAAAGAAAATCTTTTTATGTTTGATTGCATTATTTACGAGAATCAATTAAATTGATATTACGCTATACTATTAAGCGGTCCATATACGATAAATGTTATTGATCAATATTCAATATCGACTATACTATTGATTATGAATTGGTTATATTGAAGGTTATTCAATAATACTGAAAATATCAAAACCGTTTTGATATTCATTGAAGGGGTTTTATTGATATAAATTTATATAGACCGCTTTAGATAGAAAATAGAAAATACTAAAATAGTTTTTACAATATTATAAATACACTCAAAAACAAAACAATTAGGTACCTGGTAATCCACCAATATACAGAGGACTGTGTGTACGCGCTCCGGTTATGTGTCCGTTGTCAAGAAGCCAATACTTTTGCTCAAATTGATCGACTTTCAGGGTGAGTTTATCTTCAACGTAGAACGCTTGAATCTGATGCCATTTGTTATCACAAATCGCAAATTCTGATTGGAAACTCTGTTCGACACGGAATGGTCTGCGGTCGCCCATATCACCGGAGATAATTACTTTACCTTGGTTCAGTTCCAATGACAGAGCTGGATAGCCTTCTGGTTCCGACACAGACAGTAGGACCGCAGTAGACTGAGTCGTTTTCAGTTCCAACGACAACTCAAGCAGTGCACCCACATAAAATTTGTTTTCTGTATTTTTATTAAAAAAGAACAATTAATAGGTACTTAACATTACTTATATTTCACAACGATATTTATAGTAGGTACTATAATATGTGAAGCAATTTTAATTGTTTTAATTCCACATATTAGTGGTGTAATACTCTGTAGAGAGACGAAAATATATTAATCATAATAAATTACTACACACACTGTCAACGGATTACCGATATGTCACTGTCCACTCCTCTATACTCGCAGCAGAATAAGAACGTACCTAGTCAGTCATCGAGCAGACGCTCACCGGTTTCCACGCTGTAACTTAATCATAGTTGGGTACCGGCGTACCGCTAATGTTCTTTTCATTTTTTGTAAGCCAGTTAGCGCCACAAACTTATCTTAGTTCACCAAAACAATTACAGTCACCGTTACATTATTATTCTGGGGCGAGTATAGTGGACTCATGCCACAAATTACTAGCCGTCATAGTATCCATGACAAATAAAATAAAATAGATAACAAAATTGAATCAAAAAGTAAAAACCGTATTTCTTTTTACATTAAATTATATACAAAACCAGTTTATGAATGTAACAGCTGGTTGAGATCCAAATATACATAAATACTCATCTAAATATCCCCAACAAAAATATTATATCTATTCAACACGTAAAAAATACCTACTATTGTGAAATTCAGTGGAGTTATTTTTAATAAAATAAGAATATATCACTAGTTATATCTTATACTTATAAAATCATATGGGGAAATTATTCAATAATCTAGTTGAAAACGCATCGTTAAAACTTAAATTTTAGTGGTTTTTAGAAATAATTTTAATATATATTTATTTTTCATGACTTACTATAAATGGCATATGCGTCACCAGGGAAAAATGAACCTTTTTCAACTTGTGGAAAACATTGGCCGACCTTGTGACGTATTGCTTTTTCGCTTACCAGTTCTTCTTCTTGGTGATTTATTGCAAAGCCTTGCATGCATCCTCTAAATGGTTGAACATTCTATAAAAACAAATTTATTAGGCCATTGAAAGTATGGGTATTGATATTTTAAGAATTGATTTTCATACCAACGATTCCGGTAGTTGAATATCTTTTTCTGGAATACCACCCACGTACATAGTATTGCCTGTACTTAATTTTTTGGTCAAATTTAATTTTTCCTGTGGAATTGAATCAATAACGAAATTCAACGTCTTATTCTCTTTCACTAATTGAATCTATTGTACAAAACACAAATTAAATATTAAATTAGAATCTATTCAATATGATGTATTTTTTTCTGTTTCATACTTTATGCCATATTCCATCGTTAAACACAGCTTGGGTTGATATTTCAACTCTTTTTCGAGTCTTCAATATTAACTGCACACGCCCATTATACAAATGCATTAATAAATAATTTGTCTGCTTCCCACGTGTTCCCTAATAATCAAATAATATGCTAAGTAAAACACATGAACTAAAATATAAGATAGTTATTTCTTTACAATCAACATGAATATCAGCCCGTTTGGATAGAAGCTCCTAAATCTGAAGTCCATTTTAAAGTTTTTCTGCATATTGTGGCGTTTACCAAATGTAACGTGCACATAGCTATTTGGATTGTCTCCAAATTTAACTGCACCAGGTTCGAGTGAAAAGCTTCCTTCTTTCACGCAGCCTACTGATTTTTCAGCTGATGTCATTGAGGCGATCTCACTGTAAACATTATTGTCTTTCTGCGGCACTGGCCCTACTTGCCCAATAGCAGCGTGTTCGAACTCGATTGGTGAATCGAAAAACAGTAGTCTTTATGAAACAAAATAGGTGATAATAATATTTTGTTATGGACAATTTTAATTTGATATTTTTACTTACTGGTCATTGAAAATAGCATCTTTGATTGTACCAATCAATGGAACGCTAGACACCGCTTTTCCAGTGGTATTTATTTCTATTGGCAATCCTCCTAAAAATAGCCCTCCAGCTGTTCCAGGTGCCTTGACTATATTCGTCCCTTCAGGCAACGACGAGGACGAATGCAGAACGTCATCGATGCGTAGCTCTAACTTTTTTCCGTTTTTGGTCACCATAATGGAGTGATACTTACCATCACCAAATTCAAACCCTTCACTTGCAAGTCTAACTTCTCCACGTCCTGCATTTATTCGAATGTCCACTTGGCCTCGCCTTAAGCTGACCGAGTAGTAATTTTGCTTGTTCTGAAATAAAATTACAACCTTGAATTAGTATCATATAATTTTAGAGAAATAGAATCCAAAATTACTTCTTGGTCGATATTATTATTTATTTCTTCAGCGTTGTCACTTGTATTAGTTACTCCAGACTGAAATATAATATATTGCAGTTTTGATAAGTTAATAAGTTCAAAACGTTATTCATAGGAATTCAAAAATATTTATTGAATCCATAATTACTTACAATTAATGATTCAGTTGTAGATAACATTAATAACACGTCTTGTTGTAATGTGGCAAACATGAATCCAAATGATGCTTTCTTTTTGAGCGTATGTGATACAAGCTCCAAATAACCATTTCCATAGAATCCCACTACAGTCAACGGCTAAATGTTGTAACATAAAACTATATGTTAAGACAGTACTTTTTTATTAAAGTAAACAAAAATTATACTTTATCTGAACAAGTCGGTTGGACGCCCCAAGATATTCCTCTCATTGGATTGTATCCTTGTTGAGCAATTTGAATGTCCGACATACAACCCAAAAACGATTTGGGTAAACCACTTATAGATTTGAAACCAGGAGAAACGCCACCAACCATATATTCCGACTCAGATAAATCTGGTATGTCATTTTGATTTGGCGGAGGAGAGGGGACACCTTCTTTTGATTCTCCACCCACTTTTAAAACACCTAAAATAAAATAAATTATCATTCACTCATTAATTTTAAATTTTAAATCAATTAAAACAGTATTCTATGGAACACATTCATGAACAATGTATTCTGTTTACCTTTTTCTAACTTCTTTTTTCTATCAAAGTATCGAGTAGCTTCTAATTTAGTCCAACTTCCAGTATTGTATCGGCTTGTTGAGGATATTTCGAGAAGGGAATACCCAGAGTAACTAACTCGGAATACTACTTTACCATCGTGTATTCGTATTTCTATATATTGATCCTATGATAAAACAAACTCCATTATATAAGTATTTGTTTTAGTTGTAACAACTATTATGCTCACCGGCTGGGAACCTTCGACAAGAAAGAGTAGAGATCGTTCATCAAATGTTTTGAAACTCAGAGAAACACTGAATAAATACTTATTGTACGTAGTCGTAGTATCGTAGTGTAATACAGCGTAGCCATCCCCGAAAAATCTATAGGAACCATCATCCACCAAATCTTCTGCCCTGTAATATTAATTTTGGTTAATAAATGTTGTCTATCTGAGTGCATTAAAATGTACCCTTCAATACAGGCGGAGCAAGTCCCTGATGGTTGTGATTTAAAATTCCACAACCCTACTGGCCGACCATCAAGCCAAACTTGATGTAAACATCCTATTAAGCCATGTTGTCTAGAGTGTAAGTACGATGGTAGTGGTGCTTTGTCTATCCCCCCTATCCATATTTGATCATCAGAATTTATATCCAAACGTCCCATTCCTGCACTTGACATGTTTGTGTGTGGAGAACCCATGGCTAGAGACGATCCATTTGGTACTACTTGTGGTCTAATCAGCAATTTACCTAGGTTGTGTATTCTTTCCGCTTCAATTCTATACCAGTGTTGGTCATTGTTTAGGTCGCTGGCTGTCTGTATATGCATTGGATGTGTAATCTCACCAATCCCACCACCCACATCCCAAACAAAACGTATTTTACGATTCACCATTTCGATTGCTACGAAATCACCCTGTAATAACACAACAATTATTGTACATGGTAATAGTTGAACCAATTTAAATTGACGTACCGTGGTTTTACTAGCAAGATAAAATAACAAAGCGTCTCTTTCGTTAGAGCTTATAGCATAAGACAATACAATTGTAGTTCTTGTACTAGGCTCCAAGAACTTTGGCTGATATGTACGAATACACGCATTGTCAGTACCGTTTTCTTGACCAGATATCGATATTCGAATCTAAAAGAATAAAGATATTGCATACTTAAAATGTAATTAATTTCATACGAATATCAACTTACACCATCAGCGATTTGATGAGCTTTCGTAATTTTATTCCGTAGAGCTTCAAGCTTAGCATTCATAGAATGGTTAAAAGCAGCTACTTTCTTACTAAAATCTTCAGAAGTTTTGAGGATTCGACTGAGCATATCAATGGCTTTTTTCCCATGTTCTTCAGTTTCATCAACTAAGAAATATAAAAGTACTAAATTATTTTTACAGTTAAATTGAAAACATAAGTTGTTGAAACTATACTCCTATCCTGTGCAATTGTTAGACTTGGTTCTCCTTCTTCATTCAATTGAGCCAAAACTGGACGTAATTTATTGTCAATGTTATCTTGAATATTTTTTATGTTAGTCTCAACATTACTCGAAGCAATTACTAACGGATCAACGTCTTCTTTATTGTTTAGTTCCATGTTCATTCCTTTTTCAAAACAAGTTAAGCCAAATAAATTTAGTTAAGACACCTAAAATGTATTTAATAAAATACCTTCGGATTGTTCAAGTTCTGTTATTTGTTTTGAATTTAAATTATCATTTTTCACAATTTGTTTCATGTCATTTTTAATGGATTCTATTTCATCAACTTGTATGTCAAAATCTGTCTGAAGCGAATCAACAATATTCTTGATATCGGTCGTACTTGTATAGGTTAGTTTGGATAACTCTTCAGCTGTTTTTGCTTTATCGATTAATGATTCTTGATAAACTCCTGGGTACGCCTAAAACATACAAAATTAAAATACGTTATGTTTATAAAATTAGTGATACTCATGTTGATACTTAATTTAACATTTGTAAAAATGTATTAGAGTTTGATTGCTGTCCGTATAAAACGGGAAACCATACTGTTATTTGTAATAAAAATGAAATTGATAATGAATATAAATATGATATATATTATCTTTATTGGTAATATATAATTATATGAATCGTTTTTATACATTAATAACTTATAATTAATTTGTACACTATATACAATATAGAATATATGAGTTTAGAATAGATATAAAGTTATTGATTATTGATAAAGTAACTATTGTTAAAATGATTTAAAACTTACTGTTTTGAACGATGTATCAGCTAATATACTAGCATTAATAGCTGCATTACGAGCTAGTTGGAGAGAATCAACGATATTTAAATATGCATTACTGGCTTCTAGAGCAATGTTTGCATCATGTCTAATTGGTTTAAATAGCCTAATAAAATAAAATTATAAATTATTAAGTATTTCATTTTTATACTTTTTATTTACATATGTGTAAATAAACCTTACTCTGCATATTTTTGAGCAGTCTGTAAAAGATAATTAGCATGTATTTCAGCCGAATTAACCAAAAGTTGATCGTCGTCAAATCGAGGATTAAAGTCTTTTCCTTTATTCATATTTTTCTTTATGTTTTCCAATTTTGGTTTGATTAATAACAATTCCTTAAAAAAAATTATATTTAAATACCGTATGATAGCAATTTCACACATCTGTATAGATAGGTACCTCGAGTTTATTTAAAGATGAAAAATAATTTTCTCTAGCTTCTTTCAGTAATTCTTTAGTATCTCCTTGTATTGTGCTAAAGATTAAATCAAGATGATTTATATCTTCTATCATCTTATTAAGATCGTTTAGAGATTCAAAATTCTGTTGTTTCAATTGCACCGTCTATTTATTTTTGAGAAATAATGTTTAAATAAAATAAAATATATTTTAAAGAAATTATAATTACTATTTCTGAAGTATCTGAAAGATTCAATAATATATTATCAAAATCCTTCACTTGATTTAATAAGGTTTCAAATTTATGTCGAAGATTAATGGTTTGAGCTTGACTTCCTGTGTTTAACTGTAAATTCTGCATTGCGTCTGAGCATGTTCTAATTAAATATATATATTTATGTATGTTAAGTATAAAAATGTTTCCCAATTAATAGATTTATTTAGACATAAAAAAGGGTTTAAAATACTTGAGTATCGCTTTTGGATCAATTGAAGGGCCAAAATCAATGTTATTTATTTTGCTCAGATAATTTTTTGCTTCTCTCATAGTACTTATTATATTTATATGAGACCTATCTTCAAAGCTATAACTCTGCAAACTGTTAACTAATTCTGAAAAATAATCAAGTTGATCGAGATTTAAGTTCAGTAGTTTAATCTCAAAACAGTAAAATAGGAACAGAAATAATTTATACAAATACACTTTTTTATAATTTTGTTTAATTTAATATTACATGTATATTCATGTATAATATATATATATATATATAAATATATAATCATTAAAATCATATTTTTTGTATTGAACTTAATTGAAATTAATTATAAAAGTTTGTAGAATTTTGTATTTTTTAATAAATTAAAAAATTCACAGAAAATAAGTAATTACAACGTATACATTATAATGAATTTTGAATAAGAAAATAAATGTATCAAATATAATTCAGAAATACATATGTTTTTCAATATATTTTACACGGTATATAAAAATACATTGAAAAGAAAAAAAAAATCAATAATTTCCTAATATGTAATTCTAACAATTTCACATACCATCTACTTCCCTTTCTAGAGCAATGCTGTTAGTTAACTTGTTTTCAGCTAACTCGTGAAGAGGTTGTATTTCATTTTCGTTAGTTTGAGATGACTTCAATAATTTCTTAGCCTGGATAAAAAAAAGTATTTAATAGTTAGGAAAATAATAATAAAAATGCACTACCTACTAAAATTAAAGACTATTATGTATTAATTGTATACTTGACATTTATGGTTACCTTAACAAAAGCGTACTTAAATTTCTTTTTAAGATTTTGGTCAACTTCATCAGAAACGCTTACTAATTTTAGATTTTCCTGACTTGACGTGTTTATTATGTTATTTAAAAATGTTATATTTTCTCTAACAGAAGATAGTTGTGACCATGGTGGAGATATCATTCCTTCAGAGAGATGAAGAGTTGTTTCATTCAACAATTTAATTTGTTTAAACACATGATCTAACAATGTGTCAATGCATTTATCTTCACAAGCTATATGAATTTTAATCATAAAGAAAATAGTAAATTAAATAAGTAAGTACAATTATAGTGTTTCAAATATTTATTAAAAACATAGTATTAACAACTCACGTGTGCATCCTTTACTCGTCAGAACATGTTTATCTTGACAAACCGAACAATCTCTACCAGTTATATTTGGCATACAGTTACATTGGCCTGTCTCTTCATGACATTCATCACTTACTATACCAAATTTGTTACATTGGCATGGTTCACATTTTCCACCTTCTTCCCGTGGATATCCAAACCAACCGTATTCACATCTATAATAAATCTTATTAGAACGTTTATAATATATAAGACATATAATTGATTCTTACTGATCACACATGATTCCTTTATAACCTTGTTTGCAATGACATATTAATTTCCCATCAAAATCGATTTCACAAGATTGTGCATAATTTTTTGTAACTGACGGACAGGGACATGGTTGACAACCATCAGTAAATGGGTCTCCATAATATCCTTCAGCGCATACATCACAATGAGCACCTCCAGTGTTATGGGTGCAATTCTATAAAATGAATATTTATTATTTTGCGTTATGAAACATAAATCATTGTAAATAATTTACTTTGCATATTCCAGTGTCAACATTACAAATAGATGACCTTCCATTGCATTCACATTGCCGAGCTTCACCAACAGTCTGTATTATTATCGTAGCACTTACTGAAGTGTTGTAGTAACGAAAGTATCCCAAGCTTGGGTCTTGACAAGATGAAGAATTATATTCTGGTGGACAATCGCATACTTCAACAATTTGAGAAGCAGTTAATTGGTTAGTTTTTTTTTGAGACATTGTAGCAGTGTCTAAAGTTACATCTTTTAAACTGTAAAGTAAATCATTATTATAGAAAATAAACAATAGTTTTACTAAATTTCATTGACTAACGTTGCTGTTGTGAAATCAACTGAATCAGTAGCTCTGATAAATATATATTTTATATTTTGTAGTGCAAGCATAAGTATTTCTCGGCTGACTTTGGCGCTAGGATTGTTTTTGACTTGCCATAATGACTCGTGTAACCTATAAAATAAATATATTATATATTCTATACTATGTATCTACTTATGTATAATATATAGATACTATATGTATTTTTTGTAGATATTTATTAATTCTATATTTATTATACTTAATAAAATATTTATAGTTTCATTTTAACTTACCTTACTTGATGGCTTGTCCCCACATTGATGGTTGATGGGAAATGTTCTAATATTATGTGGTCGTTCCCTTGAATCTGAATCAGTGGGTATGAAGTAAGAATGGATTGAGGGAAAAGAGTGTTTCCTCCTTCGGCATCTATGGTGAACCGTATGTAACCACCATACGATAGTACCTAATTTCAAAGTATTGGTAATTATTTCAAATTCTTATCAATATTTATAAATACCAACCTTATCTCCACAAAAACGTTTAGGAAGCTGCCAATAAACAGGTGTATCGAATAAATATTTCACTCCAATCTCAACATTACTAATAGTTCCCGGTATAACCCTGAGATTATTAGTTACATTAAGTTGATTCCGTTCGTCTTTGTTAGGTTTTAATCCTGTACTATCTGGATTTGCTAGCTATAGAAATAAATAAAATGTTTCATGTTTATACTCATATAGTTACTAATTATGTATAACCTATGACAATATTATTCATTCATAATATACAGATGCTTAAAAAATATAACTTTAGTCTTACATTAATATAACATATTTCTTGAGTATTGACTGGATAATCGCCCTCTCTATACAGAGTATTATTATTTGTATCATAGTTTATGGATAAAGTACGTGTTTGTGATAATCTGATTTGATTCCATGTTAAGCCTGCTGCTGTGCATGAGTTACTTCTCCCGAAACAGAAACAAGGTATACATCCATCCGAATTTATTGGATGAAGTCCAAAGGTTCCATCTTTACATTGGTCACATCGCTTACCATAAACATTAATCTGGACACAAAACAGATAGCGTGTTTATAATCTATTTTATAAATCTTATAGATAAAGATTATTACCTTGCATTCACACTGCCCAAATTCATCACAACCACATAAAGTTTCGTTGCATTGATTTGGTTCACTTCCAGCATAGTTACAAGCACATGGCCGACATCTTGGATACCCATAGTAGCCAAAAGAACATTTATCACATTTTGGACCGTCATAGCCAGTTCGACAAACACAAGATCCGGTTTCGTTATTGCATAACCCGTTGAAAGCCCCGAATGAATCGCAATGACATTCCTGAAATGAATAGTTTTATTAAAATTTTTAATTAGTTTCGTTCAATAAATCGTCAAAAACCTACTTGACATCCTTTATTGATTTCCCATCTAAAAGCATTGGCTGTACATTGACTGCAATTTGGTCCTTCCGTTAGTTGAGGACATACACACCTGCCAGTATCCATATCGCAAGTGTGTCCAGGTTTTTCACATACTTCACATTCTGAAATAATATTAAACGTTATATTTATCGAGTAGTTGTTAAAAGATCATTGCATTTATAGTTTAGTTTAATTACCTGAACAGCCTAATATAGAAAATCCATAATAATTTGGAAGACATTGATCGCAGTTTTTACCCCCTATGCCAAGCTTACAAGTACACTCTCCGCTTTCCGAATTACATATATCGTTAATAGCACCTATTTTGTCACAACTACATTTTTGACATCCTGTTTCAGAAATATTCCAAAAACCGTCCTGTAATAATAAATCATTGTTAGGCACAACCAAATTTAATAATTATGTTTTTCATAAAATTTTCTATTCTTACGTTGCAAGCATCACATTGATTTCCAATCACATTTGATCGACAATTACACTGACCAGTAATAGGATCGCATATATTATTATTGCTTCCTGTTTCGTTACATCGACATTCTATGTATAAACAAAATAATCATTAAAATGTCAATATATTACAAGTTATATTATAATAACTATAGTTATTAGTTATTACGTATGATATTTAAATGCGCTCTATTTATCCACTTACCGGTGCAACCTTGATTTGAAAATAAATGAAAACCATCGCTGCATGTATCACAATTTATTCCAGAAACACCTTTTTTACATGGGCATAATCCTGATCTAGGATCACACAAATCAGATATAGAACCAATGTGATTACAGTTACATTCCACGCATTCTGCAGTTATATTACCCAAACCATCCTGTAATCAATTTGGATTATAAAATATTAATCTTCCACTAAAAAAAGTGTTTTACATACCATACAACGATCACATGTTCTACCGGTGAAATTTTCTTTGCATTGACATTGGCCAGTGTCTACATTACACGAATCAGTTATAACTGAACCGATAGCGTTACAATCACAGGCTGTAAACATAACATAACATGTGATAAGTAATAGTCTTCGATAAATTATAGAAATAATAATATAGGCACATACAGTTATTAATCATGTAAATAAATAATGAAAAAAGTTAGTGAACAAAATTAATGTAAGATAATTTATTAAATGAAATAACGTTAAATTATAAATTAATATTTAATTAACAGTTTAAAAGGATGAACATCAACATGCCACTGCATGTATTATTTTCATACAATAATTTATAAATAATTAAATAATATATATAATATAATTATTATTGATGATACCTACATGTTACATAAACATTTACTTTTTATTATTTTATACCATATTACTGACTATTTATAAATTAAAAACAAAAAAAAAAAACAACTTAACTTAAATTGATAAGTTAATTGTAAGTTTCCATATAACTATTAACTATTAACTACAAAACTTTTTAAAATATTTTCTATCAACTTAACTTAACTCAATTAAAAATTATTAACTGGCCCAGGCTTGCATAAATCAGTTGGGTTAAAAAATTTTATTTCGTTAAATTATTTTATTACCACTTTTTATGTGCAATACTTACGTCTGCAGTCAGAAATAATAGGATTTCCAAAATGACCAGGTTTGCATTCTTTACAATTCCACCCAATTGTGTTTCCGAGACAATTAATGCATTGCCCGGTGAGGTTATCACATGGGGCTTCATTACAATCACATGGTTTACAAGTAGAACCAATTACTAATGGATTTCCGAAATATGTTGGAGCACATCTATAAATGAAATAAATATTGTAAACATTTTGTCAATTATAAAAGTTGGTCTGAAATTTTACATTTCGCAATGATCGCCAGAGTATCCCTCGGGGCACTCTGTACAAATATAACCTCCTACACTATTCGTTTTACAAGTAGGACTAAAATTGTTCGAACTCTCATCCAGGGGACAAGCACATTTTTTGCAATCGTTCGGTGTGCCCTCAATTGCATTCCCATAGAAACCGATAGCACATTCATTGCATTGCGGTCCAGTTGTGTTGTGTTCACATATCTATAACGTAATAGATTATATTATTATACATAATTATCATTAGTTATTAACAGCTTAATATAAGTATACATGTTAAAAACATAAATTTATATTATATTTACCGAACAATGACTAGATATTTGGTCACACTCTGGTGAATGGTTGTGACAGTTGCATTTTTTACAAATTATATTTGTAGAAAATGGATCAATTTGTTTTACATAACCATAGTCACAATTTTCACACGATAGTCCCGAATATCCTATTGGACATGTGCAACTTTCTATACCATCAATAATTTGTCCACTTCCATTTATATCTCCCATATCCATATAAGCGCTAATCAAACTGAAATAAATTGAAAGTTTGACTATAATTTCTATATTTTACTCATTATTGTGTATTGTGTTACATACTTTGATTCTACTTGATTGGTGTGGTATTTTGCTTTAATAAGTATATGTTTAATATCAGACAAGATCGATAAAAATTCATCGCGTGAAACTTCAGTGTTATCAACAGGTGTTTCGAGATTTTTAAAATCTCTTGTCACATAAAACCAATCATTTTCAGTCAAATTCACGTTACCAGAAATATTGTTCGAATATCTCAAGTTCTTGCCACCGTATGCGATCAGAATGTTTTCCTTGGCCTATAAATATACTCATTCAATGTAAAACACTAACTGATTCAGAATATAAATTAACTTCACACATATTAAATGTAAAAATAAAACATTTAGTATACATACCCACGTTAGAAGTTCAGTAACTATCATAATATAATTACCAATGTTAATACTTACAATAATGATGACATCTGGATCAAGCATTTGTCTGCCGCTAGAATCACCTCGCATTATGACCCATGATATACTGAAGTATAAACTAGAACCATACGCAGACAGCTTATTACCAGTAAATTGACTAGGAGACAGCCAATAAAAGCTGTCAACATCAACTGGTATATCAAAGCTGCTTATTAACGCGAGTCCTGTACTCAGGTCTGTTGATGGAAATATGGTTTTGGTTAATTTTAAATCAGTTATTAACCATCCTTCAGTTTCGTTGATCTACAACATGGAATTATATGTAAGCTACTGAATAGTATTCAAAGTCTATAATATATATATATATATATATATAAGACTTATATGACTTGAAAAATTATCAAAATATCAAATTACCCTAGTTGCTTTTAAATTTGTAGCCGTCTTGCATATCGATGACACACCAGAGCAAAAACATTTCTCACAGCCGTCTGGGTTCGTGGATTTTAAATTAAAATAGCCCATCTTACATTTATCACAATTGTCTCCGGTTACATGTTCCTAATTAACATTATACATTTATACATATATGATAAATTGTTTATACATTAGATTTAAAAAGTGTCTAATAATAATACCTTGCAATCACATTGGCTTTCACAGGACAAAGGCACTGTTTTAATTCCACGTTCGTCACAAGCGCATGGCTTACAGTTAGGGAACCCGTTGTAACCAGGTGCACATTCATTGCATTTGGCACCGCCGTACCCTTTCAAACAGTTACATAGTGCGATTCCCTTCAAGTGAAATAAAAGTAGTTTAAGATTACGAGCGATTCCGTTCAAACTAAACGTTAAACTGTAATAAGTAAGACCAGTAAATACTTACTGTTTCTTTGTCGGGAATACACACATTGCCATCGGATCCGTCAGGGTGACATTCACATGATAAACATGGTTCAGGGTCATCGGGTTGAACGTTTATTGGTCTATACCACCCAAGCTCACACACTTCGCAATTTGTACCCATTGTATGTTTCTATAACATTTTAGATTTTTCAATTATATGACTATAATATAGGCATAAATAACGGATTTCCGTATTTCTGGAATTATCATCCCAGGAAAAACACACATATATATATATATATATATATACTTACTGAACAGTTAATACAAATTCCACCACCTGAATACGTTCCGTAGATGTCCAGACTAGACTTCTCTTCGTCAACAATTGGGTCGTATTGACATTCAGTAGCATGACCATGACATTGACATTTTTCACATATCACCGGACCTGATTTCCACGGGCGCTGGTTGTACATTGGACAACATCTGTCACAATTTGGGCCACACGTGTTATGAAGACAATCGCAGCTCGGCTCCTAACAAATAATTTATGGAGGTCATTGTTAAGCAAATAAATTATAAATAAATAATTTAATGTGGTTAAGTTACTAATACCTAACCCAGACATAGCGTTAAAGGGGGTCATAGGTACCATGCCCCCCACCCATAATAAACTACCTATAAATAATAATTTCTTTCAGAAAGTTCAGTGTTTCTAAATTATAATCACGGCCTAGACATTTTTATTGAATACACGTTTTTCCCTCTGTACAGGCCTAAGTGGGTGTAAATAGTTAAAAATAGAATTTTTGTACCAAAACGATATTGCCCCCCTCCCCCTTTCCCCAAAAGACGAATCAAATCCGCTACTGACATATCTTAAGCATCTAATACTGATCAGTAAGTAAGTATATTATAATCTAGATATAGAAGAATTCATCAACGCTATTTGTTCCAATGATCTAAGAATTTACTTTTTGAAAAGGAAGGCTTATATTTTCAATTATTTATTGCAAAACAATTAGGTAATAAAAAGAAATAGATAAAACTTACAGCATTTTCTGACATTTCCTTGCATTTTTTTGCATGTCCATTACAAACGCACCTGCCCCCAATGAATATATCTTTGATGGAATAGAACAGTTTGCGTTTAAATGAATTGTCCAACATCGCCATCTTGTCATTGGGTAAAATTATTTTTTGCATTCTCAGTTGTATGTGTTGAGCCGCAGAAAAGTCTAATATTTCAGTGGAAGTTAAGTTCATGCCGTTGTGTCCTTTTAGCAGATTGATGTGAATCTGTTAATATAATACATTTAGTGTTGAATTATATATATTATAAAAATATTAGTATAAGGTGTTGTTATTTTACTTCAGCATTTTCGTGAGGTTTGAACCGCGAAAATGAAGTAATGCAAGTAGCGTTTCGGTAGATTTGCACTATTTTATCTTTATTGAACGATGGCTGAACGTCATATTTCTGAATGCATTCCTCACCGTTGATGGCAAAATACTGCCATGGTTTGTATTTTATACCACCGTCTGTTGACCTCTCTAGAATCCAATTTCCGGGTCTTGACGAAATACCAAATTTCATAATAATGTAAGACACTTGATAAATCTACAACAATAAGCACAACAAGTATAAAAATAGTGAAATATTTAATCAGTTTAATTTTCTATAGGTGATGCGTTTTAAACAATTTAAGTCGTTCGAGACCAAGTCTTGTACACGCGGCCGTGCAAGAGCTGATGCTGCCACAAGTGCTATGGCCGGGAGATAAATGGATAATTAAATTAAAATAATCGCACGGTACGGGATTTGAACCAACGACTCACGCGCTGGACTGTCGGGCGCGTAGCAGTTATAATAGAAATTCGCTAGACTTAACCGGTGTGAAAAATAATGCACCGGGATGTTTGGACCATATCGTTTACATGCTTCATTATTCCGGTGCGGGATAATGTGGGATAATTTTGAACCAGTCAAGTTTAGCGAATTTCTAGATAGCCACAACGATCATGTCATATTATTAACCTTGATATTGTCCCAGAGTGATAGCGTGTACGGTTGAGGAGAGAACGCCGGCGTTAGGGCCGTGTCAGAGCTTTAGAATTCTGTTTTTCAAGATCTAAGTAAAACCATTTAAATGACGATGACTTTGTAACTTTTAACACTTAACTAAGTGCATACTTAATAAAATCTAGCATATGGTTATTGCAAATGAAACATGAATGTTTCTGAGATAAAACTGAATATTATAATATTTGCGCATAATCATTTACAATTTAGATTCTATTTAATGGTAAATACCAATGTATAATGACTCCACGTTTTGATGAATGAAAGAATTTAGATAACTAGCTTATGTTACGGAATTTAACTTTTTAAAATTTATTTTCTGATGAAATGGAGATTAACGATGTTAGTTATTTTTTTATAATTCAAAAATATATTATTCACCGGGAATTGAAACTTTTACATATATTTTTATATTTTACTATTCACAAAACAACACTCTTAAAATAGATTAGGTTTAAGGTACTATTTATTCTACATATTTATTCATACCTTTTTATGGTGAGTCGGTATTGATTCAAAAGTTAACAACAATGATATATGATTTAAATATATACTTTTATAATACAGACGAACTTGGTTAGCTCGAAATTGAAGGGACCAGCAAGAACGTTCGAATTATTCAAGAATTCGAGTTATCTAAGGATAATAAAACTATAGGCATTTACGTATATGGACCGGGGAAAAAGTTCGAGGTAACGATGATTTCGATTTAAAGAAATTCGAGCTAACCACGATCGACTGTAATTAAAAATATACCAAGCAAATAATTCAACCCACCATATTTCTAGTAAGTACCTAGTAAAATAAATGATTAAAGTATGACAATATAAATGTTTACAACAAAATATACTTAGTAATGAAAATATATACTGCCAGACCGTATCCACTCAGAACTACTTTTTGTGTGCTACGATTTATCATTAAATTCAAATTTAACATAATATCCATTACAGTTACGATATTCAACACCTACTGTACATCAGAGTGGTTACCTACTTACCCACTTCATACATAGGTAAACAAATAAAATTAATAAATCATGTTACTAACGATTTTTCTAAAATATAAACCATATGAAAGGTTACGGGGAAAAATGATAATAGTCAATATTCCTAAAATGTTCAGTATTGCAGTTTTTAAGTGGGACTCTGGCTTTTTTTTCCCGTTATGGTAATATTTAAACCTGTATTACATCATTGACCGTGATCTTTTTTCCATAACTCGATTCATGTGTCAATTCGTTATGAAACTAACCAAAAGGTACCTAATATAATTATTTGATTTTTGATTTTTCTTTTTTTACTATGATCGTTTTTCCCCGTAACCCTTCATATTATATAGGTTTTATAATAGTACCTATGTATGTATAGCTGGAAAAAAAAATTAACTAAAAACATTAATATAGGTGTTCAAATAGTAGGTAAGTTATTTTACTCCTCAATTGAGTAGTTTTAAAATTATTTATCTTATAAAATAATGGTTTGAGTATATAGGTAATAAATAATAATTATAATAGTTCAAATTATGGTGTTAAAAATACCTAAATATCGTAGGTAGTTTTAGTATTGTTTTAACTTATAACTTATTGGTACACAATTTAATTTTTACTTAATTTTAATATATGATATAATTGAAGTTATAACTTATAACTATAGTTACCATACGGCCACACTCAAAATTATTATCACCACGTCGTGCGCTGCGTTAAATGCGGAGCAAATGAGTGTTCCAAAGATCGGAATAGTCCAGCTAAATTTGCCCTGTGCTCCGGGGACCACACCGCCAACTTCAGGGGCTGCCCAGTTCTCAAAAGTGCTCAAAAAAAAAACTCAAGACTCCTCAATGTTTCTCCAACTAAAGTTCCGGCGCTAAACCCTCACTTC
The DNA here is from genome assembly GCA_949089665.1 of Macrosiphum euphorbiae. Lineage (NCBI taxonomy): Eukaryota > Metazoa > Arthropoda > Insecta > Hemiptera > Aphididae > Macrosiphum > Macrosiphum euphorbiae. The sequence continues at coordinate 15,815,600 of CARXXK010000002.1, read as the reverse complement.
AGACCAAAATCATACGCTGAAGCCACCCGGACTCAAGATTCTTCCACAGATAATTTTTCCGTCCTATTATCTAACTTTATCACTAACTTCAATTCTCTAATCAGTCCTCTAATTACTCTCCTCTCTTCAGTTCTTCACACATTAATCCCCAAAACTTCCTTATCTCCATAGCTATTTCTGTAAATTTTTTTCCCTACAACATAATTGTAATGTTATTTCATCATCTGTCTGAATAGTATATACCTTTTCTAACTTAATTGCTTTCTTATCATGTATAATGTACAATATTTTATTATAATATGTATGATATATAATTGTTGAGCTGTAATAGTATCCGACTAAAAGCTATTAAAAAAAAAAAAAAAAAAAAACTATAGTTAAGTACTCAATAGGACGCCACACCCGAATGTGTTGTCTCCGTCTTACAAACGCGTAACATACCAAATTTAGACTCAGAAATTCAAGTTTTATGCCATTAGCTTAAAAATTATAGTGAATCAACCTATTATGAAACTTGTTTTTAAAAACATTATCTGTGTTTTGTTGGACGTTTTTTTTATGATGGTTCAGTTTTTAAGTGAGTTATGAGTATTTTTAATTTACAATTACTATACAGGCTATAATTTACTTAAAAATTTAATTATAGTAAGTAACTTCGAACCAAACACAGATAATATTCTTACCATCAAGTTTCATAATAGGTCGATTCACTCAAATGTTTAAGTTAACGGCATAAAACTTGAATTTCTTAAATAAAATAATAAAATATAAATATAAAATAATATAAAATAATATGAAATATGTTATATAATAAAATATATTAATAATAAATTATATTTTAATATACAAAGTTATTTCAGTTTAACTTAGCAATTACCTTAAATGATTTTTTTATAATAGTAAATTTTGGATTATAATGCCTTTTTACATTTTTAGTTGGTATTTATAAACTAACTGCAATAGGTAAAACAAATATATGTGTATATATCGCAGTATATATCGTGTAGAATTGTATTGTTATTTTTAAGTTTCAATAAAGTCAAATATGAAATATTTTGAAAATAATAATAATATATATAACTTCTTACATACTTGTAATTAATATAGAAGTTCATAAAATATTTTAAGTATACTATTTAGTGTTTAAATTTTTTTTTAATAAAAATAAAACTATTCACGTAGCCAAAATGGCAATTATTGGGAAGAACTTATTGAAAAAACTAATAACCTACACAATGGGCTTTTAAATGTGGGGAGTTTTCAAAAAAAAATAAAATACTGGATTGCAATATTATTGTTATTGTTACTATAATGGTATTTTTTTTAATATTCATTTTCCATTTAATTTTAAAAATATACAATAATTGGTACAATTCTTAGCGTTTATTCATTTTTTGCTGATTTAAAAAAATAAATATTACTATAATAATTAATAGTACTCTTGCACTCATACGATTTCCTTAAGAATTGCCTCGTTTTCAAAGAAAAATCATACATCGGATGCAAGCATCAAGAAATCTCGATAAACACAAATTACTACAGCATGGCATAAGACGTAATATGACCGTATAATATTATTATATTAGACTATATAATAATATAGTATTATTATACTACAATAGTGTGTATTGTGATAACTGCAATATTATGTTTGTAGAGAAATCTTACCGCAGAGTCATATTACAGGGGCGCCAAACCTATACTCTGTTCCAGTTAAGAAACGTAGTTGGCGGCGTACTTGTGTGCAGGGGCGTGGAAATACTACACGGCGGGTATACAGATACTTTACTGGGTTGGGGTGACAAACGGGTGTTGCCTGACTGTGGCTCACCGAAAACTTGTCGCTACCGACAACGTTTTTTTAACTAGAACAGAGATTATACTGAACAATTCATGTAATCATTTGTATCATTATATTAATTCAGGGTAGGTGTATATCATATGGGTGGTTCTAAGTAAGTCCATAAATATATTTTGGGCTTCACATTGTTTTTATTAGTTTGGCGCCACCATCGAGTCATAACTTAGGTGATGTAGTGTGTAATCTGATACTCGAGTATCTGATGTATCAATTAAGAGGGCGTGATAACCATATAATATCTTGTCACCTTTTAGGTATAACCAACAATAAAGCAAAATTCTACTAAGCGAAATAAAAATTGTGGCACCCAAATTAATATTATAGTTGAAGCACCTAATTTTTCCATATTTGGGAAAAAGATATTTTTGAGATAATGAAATCTTTTGTAAAATGTTCTCTAGCGAAAAACTAAGATTGTACAATAGTAGGTATTTATAAGACGTACCTATATCAGTATCAGACAAAATAACTCTAGATGTCTATAGGTGCCACCAATAACTAAACATAACATCAACATCAACAGGATAATTTAAATTTTTTAGTAAATATTAATTATTGCATTTATTAATATGAGGTGCAGTAATCTTAATGTCAAAATTAAAATTATGTAACTAATCAAATTTGACTTTTAATAATTGTTGATAGGTGATAGGTATATAATACTGATAGGCATACCTTACTCGATAATAATAAAAAAAAATTATTAATTTTGTTTGGTCGTATTTATAAAATATATTTAAATCATTATATTTTATTATTATATTATACTAGGGGTTTTCCCCTTGTTCACTCCTCTTGCCCACCTTATATTTTCTGAACCGTTTTAAAAAAGTTTTATCAAATTGCTTTTAATACATATAACTGTAACTTTATTTTTATCTTTTGGATTTTAGATTTTAATGGTAATTATGAATGATTGAATCTTATAATAAATTTATATTGAGATATATATTTATTCATATACAGCGTCATATTTTTCTCAAATTTCTCAAATAAATATTTTTGCTAGACTTGGTTATTAGAAAGCCTATAGTTCCGAACTTGGATCATGTCATCTTGCGCGTATTGGGCTATATTTTATGGAACAGTATTCAATGATGGATATGTGATTGAAAACGCAAATAACACTGTTTATCACCACAACGAGTAAACAGTAAAATAAACAAATATAAACGGCAGATCGACAGTTTACTGATGTCGGCGACCACAGCTGTGGCTGAATATCGCGAATCGTGACCGAAAAGCGTTTAAATAAGATTCGTATGCGGATTGCGGAGTATCAACAAGAGTATATAGGAATAAATATATTATATTTTTAGGTATAGGTTAGGTAACCTGATACACAACCGAGTGGTAGGCAGGTATAGACAAATGTAAAAATTATGCTTTGTGTGGTTGTACGGGGGGAGGGGGGTGAAACATCAACGGTCGAGAATGACTAATGGTAAATCCTTTTTCTGTGCAGTTGACGTTTACAGAATTTTTCAATTTCGACGTTATCGCATTGGCAACGTGATTTGTTTTAAGTCGTTTGTTTGTTTTTTTTTTATGTTTATTTGTATTATTATTATTTGGTAGAAAAAGAGACTAATCGAGGGGTAGACACTGAAGAATAACTCCTAGAGAGCCTACGCACTACATAACTACACTAAACATCGTAATAATAACAATAACAAACAATGCTAAATACATAAACAATTGTAATATCGTATTGTGGGTCATGATTGAATTTTTCAATTGCTTTTAGTATTATTCTCGACGAGAATGAAATATAGTTTTTATTTGCAAGTTTCTTTTTCAACACAAGTTATTATTTTTATTTTTGCTATTAAAAAAGACAAATTTAATTTATACTACGCCACAATGCAAACCGAATACAAATTTGTTACTACTCTAGGAACATAAACAGGATCAGAAGAATCACCTTAATTTTTCCAGGCCAACCGTAGTTGTTTTCTTCATTATTTTGTCAATACAATTTGTTTCAAAATTCTATGAACTATAAAATAATACTACATTTTGTTTTAACTAGAATAGTATGCACATATTACTATATTATGTAAATAAAAATAAAAATATGTCAATAGTCGTGTAACAAGCAAAAATAAAAGAATGTAAATAAATAATGTAATAAATCAATTAAACTATTTTAAAAGCATTGAAAAAAACGTATATTTAAACAATTCATTTTATATTTCATAACCATACATATACAAAAAAAGAGTGATATGTAATATTATATAATATAAAATTATTTTATGATTTGTATCTTAAGGTCTTAGGAGCCTGAGCGTTTTTAGTACAAAAACATGTATTGCAAGAAAATCCATCACGCCCTATAGAATGGTAGCATTTCGTTAATTTTTATTTCATTTAAAATAAGAGAACATTTTGGCAATCGATCAGAGCCCGATTTTTAAAATTATAATTATAAAACTGAAATATGCATTTGTATAACATTTGTTATTTTTCGAACGCATTTTCAAACACTATTCAAAGTAAAAATTCGGGCTTTGATCTGAAAAAAGTTTTCATTTTTCTAATAAAAAAAAAATTATCAAAATATTACATATTATCAACGAGGCTTGAGAATTTGTCCAGTGAAATCATTTTTGTTGATAAAATACACCTATCGACCTCCTTCTACCTCCTAAATAGGTATCGTGAAGTAGATTAGTGGAAAAGTATTATAATTTATTAAGGTTGCAACTAAAATATAAAGTACAATCTTCAAAATTCAAATTGTATATAATTGAGGAAAATTGGAAAAACCAACAGCGAGCCCCTTAATTAAATGTCATTAAATATGACTATAATAATATTTAAATACAAATTGGGCATTCGTATGGCAGGTGTTCTAACTGGATAAGAATCTTCTAATTCAATACAAGAGATCTACAACGTAATAATATTAATTTAAAATAGATAATATAATTATACTTATTTATACCTATTTAATTATTACCTATAATATATATTTAAATATAAATATAATAGGTACGACATTATAAATAAATTATAAGATTTTATTTATTTACTCATTAATTCAATGTAATTTTCATTATTCTCATAAAATTAAAAATTAAAAAAATTAAAAATAATGACAATAAAATGTATCATTATTTTAATTCTTTATTATAATTATCGTTACTTCCCAAAATTTCACTTCGAAATAATAATATTTAATATATTATCAACAAATTCATTATTTTTTTTTTATTGTTTTTATAATCTAATAAACTTTATGCAAGTAAACCAATCACAGAATTAGAGAACTATCACTGTTTTTATTTTATAATATATTATTTATACTTACCTATACAATATATATTTATACGACATACATAAATGTAGTATATTGTACCTAGTATGTACACCGAATTACAACGAGGAAAAAATAGAACATAGAAAACCTGTTAAACGAGCGCCTAAAACAGACGAAATATTATTTAAAATTCACTTTAATTTATCACACTATTTTCTTCAGCAGAAACAAACAATTCAATTTATGAAAAGGTGAAATTTGTTTGATTTGCCTATATTAATATATTATAATATGACGTGTTCTAACTGTGAATATGTTATCATAATGTTTGTTCAAATCGGTTAACATTGAAAATATCATACATTAATCATATTTTATAAATATTATACAATTATGTTTCATTTTACTTATTGACCTGTATTGAACATGTTACTATGAAAATATTTCACAAATTCTATACAGATAAAGGCGTTAACCCACCATATAAAAAAATATAAAATGCTATATAATCGTGAGATATTGCATTATTTATTGTTTTAAAATGTATACAAGTCAACTTCGAGTTATGAAACTTCTTCCACAGCTGGTAATATTTTTCAAAGTTCAGTACTTATTGAAAATGGCAGTTTAATAATTCTGACAAATTTCCAAACCTTATTATTATGTCATTGAGACACATACTGCGATGTGTTTCTAGACTTATAGACGTATCTAAATACTAGCGTCAGTGGCGTGCTCAGAAATTTCAAGTGGAGGGATGTTCAATACAGTTTCATAAGTCAAAAAGTAGCTGGTTACAAAGTCATTACAAATCTATAGATGTTTTCAGTTATGAAGTTTGTACTTTTTTGTGTGACAGAATACATTTATTTAATTCCATATTTTGAATTAGAATCATTTTGACCAATATAAAATGTATGGTTTAAAATAATAAAAATGCGACTATAAGTGCACTGGGGGTAATCAAAAACTGTATTTTGAAGTCCTAATTTTATACACCTAACAAATATACTAGTTAAATACTTAAATATTTTAATATTTAAACCAAATTGTATTTTATTCAAGTGTTAATATGATTTAAGACTGAAGTACATTTTCTTGTTGTTATTATAATATACATTGGTATTTTTTTTTTATTTATTTTTTTACGATAAATAATTAATTTTAAATAATTCATCTTCAACTTATCTTAGTTATATTTCTTTTACATTGTCTTTAAATTGTAATTTTTATAATATACCAATGCCATAAATACCTATATTAACAACAATAATAAAACATGTCTTAGCTAACTGCACTTATTCCAGATTTTTTAAAGCGTAGATCTATATTTAAATAATGATTAATAATTTTCACTAGGTTTTTTCAGTTTTTTTTTTATTTTATACTCTATTTAATAAATTCGGAAAGTTATTATTCTTTACTCAACATTTATAAATTATATTCAATCATAATAACTGTTTTATTTATTTGCTGGACAGATGACGCCACCTGTTATATTTTTGCCGTCGAGATTTCCTAAATTTCCAGACAAACCCTGACAATTACGAACCCAACGAAAAATAAATCAGCAAAATTGGTCAAGCCTTTTCGGAGTTTATCCAAAAATCAATAATACGATTTCATTTTATTCTATGTATATATATATATATTATAATATGTTGATTGGTGATAAGTGATAACAAATATAAAATTGTATGCAAAAATTAATTCAATCTACCATAATATAACTAAGTAGCAATATTAAGTTTGTATTCTCACACAATCGTTTGTTATAATATGCAAGGATTCATATTTTTTTTTTAATTTAACATAATATAGACCGTATTACAATGACGAATTACACTCGACACCTAGTTTACAGTAGATGGATTACCTACTTGCCCAAATTTTTGCTGTTGTCATATCCAAATTCTTTTGATTACAATTGGGAATATATTACTTTTGACTCCCTCCTTCTCCCCTCAAAAGTAGATACCAATAAAATCAAATTTTACCATATATTTTTTATGTTATTTCATATAATTCAAAGTTAATCATTTATACTGCTTCAAAAGGCGATGATAGTCGAAAAAAATAAAAAATAATACATCATCATAGGAATACCAATAAGGGTTTATTTTAGGTAACAATGCATTTCATAATTCCGTTTAAAATAATGATAACCCGTGTTGTTTATCATGCAAATATTCTCATCAAGCTACTTTAATATAAAACAATAATTAATCGGGGAAAAATATGTCTTAAGCATTTATACTATTAGGTTTACTCCCGATTGTCTGAAAGTTAAAATTACGTAGGGGCAAAAGTTTTACAATTAAATCGTCTGGTATTGAATTTCTCAGTGGAACTCAACACTTTGGGTAACTATTACCATTAACTCTTACTATTTGCTGGCTCGCAATCAAGTAATTGACCGCATTCGTCGGGATTCATAGAAACTGTAAGTTGGTCGATTTTTTCCCAGTCTTGAAAATAGGTTAAATATATATCAATAAAATAATAGTTTATACAGTAGGTAATATGGTCCAAACGGAAGTCAAAATAAAACATTACATTATAATATAATATATTAAACGGATAAATATGGAGATAAATATATTATTTAGATTCGTTTAAGTTCATACAAACACAAGTGTGCGTACGGTTCATCCTAGGACATCAGTTTCTAGGCTTTCCCTAAGAATATATGGTTTATATTTTCAAGAAATGCATTATGTTCATAAAAAAGTAATATTATAACTATTATGATAAGCATGAGACAGCTGTCCTACGCCAAGGATAATTACAATTATAGTAGTACCTATAAACGATACCTAGTATCACAGAATAGATGATTAATCACAATTTACGATATCTTAAATCGAGTGATTATAATTAATCTAATCTGTGATATTTGCTGCAATCACCAAGTACTATTCAAGTGCATGGTCCATGCTAAGATGCTTTTACATAAATGTCAGCAATATAAATTTCTAGTGGTCAGACCTAATCGAAAAATTAATATTTACGACCCCACTTAAACTGTGTACAATACAAACAGTAGGTAAACATACGGCTCATTTATAAAAGCTCAGAGGACGCCTGGGTGTAATCTTAAATAATAAAATTATATAACATAAATATTAAATGTTAATATATATGATATATAAGTACATATTATTATACAGATATAAATTATACTGTATCCTCAAGTTATTTATTTTTGATTGATTTAAAATTGGATTTATTTTGTTTATTATATTTTTTAGATACATATCACTTATACTAATTTGTAATAGTTTATCACAATTCTATAAAATGTATTTACTAATTTATTTAAAACTATTAAAATTATTCAAATATCCTAATTAATTAATTAGATATGTTGATAACTATTATGAATAAAAATAATTTGTACATAAAAAATTATAAAAATTAACTAAGAAAACCTAACAATTATTGTTGTCTTCTTATAAATAAAGATTGAATATACCTAAATAAAAATGATTCCTTATTAATATTTTTCTAATATTATTCTTTGATATACTATTATCTAATAACTCGTAAAGTAATATTTTTTTAAATATTATTAATATTATTACAGTAGGTATATTATAATTATACTAAGGATATTATGACTTACTATCGTATTTTGGTAAGAAAATTCTATTATTTTTATTCCTTATGATTTATTAGTTCATATTTTTAAAATATCCTCTGCCTCCGAGTTTTTATGAATTAATCGAATATTTATAGTGAATTATTCGTATACATTTATTTATAGCGTATTTAATTAGGCATAAAGTGTAGATTAAGATTCAAGGCTTTAAATAGTTTTGGCAAAGTAGTACAGACAGTTGTCTTTTTATGCCAGAAATGCAGTCATTATTGGCTGTATAAAGATATCTATCCATGATCTACGATACAGACGATACGTCACTGCACAACTACATAAGGCGAGTTGTATGGTTTTAGTTTTTCGTACGATTTGGGCTAAGTAGAAAGTACTAAGTAAACTGTTTAAATATTGTGAAACTTTATGTTTCTTAAGGTTTATAATATAACATAATATATTTGAATATTAGGTAAATTTCAAAAATTATATCGATAAATATAAATATTTATAATTATTAATTAACTATTCAATTCAAAATAAATGCTTAAATTTTCATTATTACCTACCTATTTACTATTTAGTATATTTATCATAAATAACTAAATAAGTCTATAGTATTTTTTACACTTTCGAATTAGTAAGAAAATATACATATTATGCTATTATAATACTATCACCTAGTAATTTGGTTTCTATAAATGCCATCAAATGCTATCTAATACGTGGATTTTTTTTAGAACGTAGACTCGTGTACAATACAGTATAAATGATGGGTAAGAAACGTCACAAAACCATGGAACGTTGAAACGTTTTCCCCTGGACATTCTGTTATTTTTGATACCATGCTAAAGTTAAGTTTATTTAAAAAAAAAAGCTTTTTTGACAGAAAGAAAGTTACTAATTAAATGATAAGCAATCTTAAGCATTCATTCATTCATTCATTCGTGGAAATATTATTTTGGTAAGGTTATCACGTTTTGTCAATACAAAAATATTATGTCAAATTATGATTTTTTTTTTTAATTCGACGAATTTATCTCGTTTAACAGATATAAAAAAAGCTAATCGATGTAGGTATACCCACAATATTATATTCAGTCGCACACACCGCGTTGTAAGGTATTCAATTTGACGAAATTTTTTAAAATTTAAAAAGTATGGATGTTACCAATGTTTGTTGTTGCGTCTTTATGAAATTTTGCAGACAATTCGATTGAAGCAGTTCAGTTTTAAATTCAGATTTGTGATTTCAGCCATAGGAAACGTCACACCCGCATGTGTTGTCTCCGCCTTACAAGTACGTAATTTATTATGACTATTATTGTGAAACTTTATTGTAAGAAGTAAGAACATTATAGTATGTTGATTTTTTACGATTATTTAGTTTTTTCGTGAGTTATGAGCATTTTTAATTTACGCTATATATATACGCATAACTTGTTAAAAAATTGAACTATCGTAAAAAGCCAACATAAGAACACAGATAATGTTCTTACCATCAAGTGTCATAATAGGTCGACTCACTCCAATTTTTAAGCCAACGGAGCTAAATGTGATCTGCTGGGCGTACAATTGCTATATTACGTACTTGTAAGACGGAGAAAAAACATGCGGGTGTGTCATCCTCTTAATACAAATATATTATAGAACATTACAACCTTAATATAATATTATATTATAATCGAAGAGGATAATATTATTTTGGTGAAAACGGCGTATCTGTTTTTGAATGTATAAAGTAATGATTTTACTATTATAGGTATACCTATGGTACCTACAAAGAATCATTTTTTTAAAAACATTTTTAAGCAGCTATACTTTTTTGTGATGCACTACTAATTTGCTGAACAGATAAATATCTGTTTATGTCGTTATCTCCAAAATATCGTATACTTTAATAAAGGTTTGACTAGTATTTTTCTGCTAAAGTATAAGGAATAGAACGAGTATTGCAGGTTATGATGCATATTCTCTAAGCATGTCTCATAATATTATTTTAGACATTTTTCGAGAATTCTTTATATCCAGTATTATAATTATTATTATTGTTATTATTAGGACATAGTATGATAATTTATAAACATTTTAAATTATCCATGCGGGTATAGATCTCATAATTACATCACGCGGTGGAGATGCTACGAACAAGTTTTTTTTTAATATAGTACTACTTTTAATCAACAGTATACGTTTAAATTTTTGTAGGTAAATATGTAATTTTATACTATAGTTGAATGTATTTTGACGTTAAACCGGCATAAACGTTTTCAATAATTACATTTAAAAAGTAGCTATACCGTTTATATACTATAAGTAATTATTACATTTTATAATTTAAAGTATTGTTTCGACGTTATACTAGCTATTATAGTGATATTGATATAATAATATTATATTATAATTTATAGAGATGCTCGTATACGAGGTAAGCCTTATAAATACGTCATTATCGTATTGATTACATTTCGATGGATTTAGGTAATCTAAAATAATATATTCATTTTGTTTTGCTAGAAATCAGAATATTTAACTTTTGGCGGAAAACTGTCATGGTGTAGATAATAGTCGAGGCCCGAGGGTCACTTTGGCGGAAATCAAGCCCATTTCGCATCACGTGTTTTTTTTTTTTTGAAATTTGCGGCCAATTTTCTCTCACCTGTTTCAAGTCGATCGTGAACGTCACGTACTGGTACCGGTCACCGTTGTGCAGAGACGGGCTCTGCCACCACGTGCCAGCCGTGGCATTGTCCACCGCGTAAGCTGGGCCGTGCGTCTTGGCCGGGTCACCTGACCGGGCGTCGCAAACGCCACACTGCTGTCCCGCTGAGCCAAACTTGCAATACACTTCCGGTCCTTTTTCCGTCTCGCCACAGGTCGCGTTCGCTGTCACCACGGCCCGGGACGCCAGGTTGAATATTTGCGGATAAACAGGTTTGATACCACCACCACCATCTGCGCATAAATAAATAACAAACAAATGTCACGATTATAATATTATCCAAAGGCAATACGGTAATGGTAATACCTATAATAATAATTCACATGCGGATTGCGGAAAGTACCTATCACATATGAAACACATAATAATGTACAATAATGTGATCATAATAACATATTGACGGTAAACATATTATCATAATTGGAGCTGAAAAATACAGGGAATGCTATAAAATTATAATTAGAGGGCCTTTTTTTGGTGATAAAAATTCGATGTGTAAACTGTGACCAGATTTCTTAAATTATACCTACCAATATAATATGTAAACTGGATATACAAATTATTTTTAATAATCGGTAGCCAGAAGACACCAATATCAGGGTACGGTTTTGTTTATTAAATTTTAATTTCCAAAATAGTTTTGTTTTTTCTTTTTAATAAATTGGTTATGAAAATAGTTGGGTAACTTACTCTATAATACAGTTAGTATGCGGTTGTATACACAGTGTTTTAATTTCAAAATAATAGTTCTGTAACTTATTATAAAATGATAAACGGTGTAAAAAGTCATGTTTACCTTACGTAGGTGTTGTACCTAAAACTTACCAAGGTATGTATTAGTTCATGATTCGTAATTTATGTATCATTGAGCTAAATTGGTCACTTGCTGAATAAACTTGGTTATACAAAAGACAAAACGTATTTCTATCAGTATTAATCTGGGCCTAATTTACAATCGAAATTGTTATTACAACTGATATATGTAATATGTATATAGCTTATATTTGCAGGATGCCTAGACGCCATTCCATTGCTCTTGTTAAGATATAATAAGTTTGTTTAACCTACCTTTATCTAGTTGAAAAAAAAAATTCTTATGAAACACAATATTTAGCTACTTTTATAACAAAAATATCGAATAGGTATGCCTAATTTATAATATTTTATTATATAGTATTATAACTCGTATTTTTATCGTTACACGTTCTTTAACTTTCGATGAGAAGCCAATTAACGATCATACATAACCTAATCAAAATACCAAATAACCAAATAATATAATACATTGGTATAATAATATATCTGCGAACCGTTTTTTAATCGAACAAACAACGATTTTGTGATAACTACCTAACAATTAATATAAATAATATTACTGATTAAGCTATGTATACACTAATTATTGTTTACAGTAATTGGACCATCGGAAATCGCACGATTGTTAATTTATAATAACTAAAAAAAACGCAGACTATGCAATTTTAGCAATTAACCGATTCCGTCAAAATAATTACCGTTTCCACACCAATATCAGAAAGGGTTGGATTCTTGTTACGGCTAATTTGCCTCCTACCTATTATACGTAGGATCCAAAATATTATACTTCTCAACATTAATAAAGTGCGAGTTTTTCTTTTTATTCGATTTTACAATTGCATCATAATTAACATACATACATACATACATACATACATACATACATACATACATACATACATACATACATACATACATACATACATACATACATACATACCATACATACATACATATATACATTAGGAATGCTAAAAAAATAAAAATGTTATTGAGTCGACTTAAAAATAAGAATTTTTATTTATAATAGAATAAGCAGTTATATTTCTATCAATAATTATTATGGTACCTTGGTATTAATAAACAAAACATAAATTGTACTACTTTACTTTTTAAGTTATTTTTATCTTAAGAACATTTTTTTTTTTGATTAATTTTTATGTATATACCTACCTAATACTGTGATAACTAATAAATCATATTTAAATACAAATACACTGGAAATCGTTGTAAATTGTAATAAATGAATATCCGTTGTCGGTGACGTGTGCACTAATTTTAAACTTTGTAAATTATAGCTGTCCACTGGATGATTACAACAATTAATATATTGAAGTTGATTTAATATATAATATTAAAAATAATTAACAAACTCCGTCAGATATTAAGCTACTTGTAAAAATAACTAACGACCTATTTGAGTAAAAATGTAAAAAAATAACTTCAACTTTTTAACTACCTACCTATATTATAATGAGTGCCCACCCTTTACTATAAATATATGTGCAAGTTATGTATAGGTATACTTTTCCGACAATAGTATTTAGTATTTTTGTAATATATTTTTATAACTAAAATAAAGTTGGTTTTAACTAATTAACAGTTTGACCTATCTTGACTAGACTCAGTCGTTTTTAAAAATGTTTACTTTGTTTAACTAATCAAATTATTGCAGGTGAATTGGTAGAAACTAGAACCATTACCTAATTTTAAAATTTAGGAAAACAGTATCATCACGATATTTCTTTTATTGTTATTCTAAAATACATTTTGAGTAATTTTTATATTTGTCTTACATTATTAAGGAAATAATATTACTATGCAATTTATGAATATCAATGTTTAGTTATAATTAATTAAAACATTTATTATTTCTGTGTATGATTTTAAATTTTTACCATTAGTAGGTATCGAACATACTGAATATTATACATTTAAAAACTAATGTTTGATGTACAGTAAAATTAGATTTTCTTTTTCCTCTTAAACGCCTGATGTCGTATTTGTCGTAACATAAATACATTATAATCAAACATTGGCCAAAAGCCAATCGTACAACATTTGTTAAGGTTATAAAAAATATTTAGTTATATCTGAAAAATTAATTTAACAGAAGTAGATTATTTGTGAAATTTGGATGTATTTTAGTACAATAGTTGAAAATTATATAAATATTAATTTTTAATTTTCGTTAAGCCACACTTTGAGTTATCGATCATTATTAACTCTTAATCCTTAGAGTTTTTCCTAAACATTCTATAATTGTAATATAGGTATTAATCAAAGTTGATAAAAAACATGTTTTAGATTCTGGGAGGAAGCTAGTGGTTTTACAATGGTGTTAATTTTTTTAATTTAATATATCCTGTACACAAAATTTCTACCAGTAGTAGGGCTTCGATTTCAACATATAATACCTTACCTTTTAACAAAGTGCACCAATCTGGTACTTTAAAAGGTCATTTTTCGATTTTATCAATAGTTATTTAATGCCACGGGAAAAACCACTGAAAAATTACGAAAAACCGCTAAAAATGGGATTTTAATTTCTAACGCTTTATTCATCACTATAGAAACGGAAAAAAAAAATAATAATATTATATTATTAATTCCACTTACATGATATAATAAATAATAACAATATAAAATATCCAGACTGACAAACCGTCTCCACTCAGAATCGTTTTTCTTACACACTGATATTATATCATTGAATTCAAGTTTAATATCATCCATTATACAATGATCCACTTGTAACCTACTGTACAGCAGAGCGACATCCACTTACCCACTTTTTTTATATTTAAATGTCTTCTTTTAAATGATTTTTAAAACTGTTTTAAACATGTATAAACATGATTTAATCGAGTTTAAAACAAAATATGTAATTTATTATGTACAATTAATGTGTAAGTACACTGTACTTACAAAAAAAAAAAATCAATTAATTTATCATCTATTTATTTACTTAGTGTAATTTAAATATTTAATTTTTTTTATTAAAAATTGATTTATAGTCATAAAAATAAATTATTATATTTAGGAGTTGCCGGTAGATACTTTAAGTTATATGCTCATAAATGATATTTTTCTGTTTTACACAACTGCTTTTTATGTTGCTTAAATTATTTGTTTTAAACGTAAACTAAATAACAAAACTATGTTTGATTAATATTTAATGTAGATGTTTAAACTCTGGTATTAATACATATTATATAATACGTTATAAGTCAACCAACGTTAAAGGTTATTTTGGGCTGGAGCTCTATTGAAAGTCCCATAACCTAATAATCTAAAAAAGGTCATCTATACATCTACAAAAATGTTTTATTAGATATTCAAATCAAACCTAAAAAAGCTTATTATCCTGACATGGAAATTCTGTGAGAATAATACCACCGATAGCTGGATGTTAAATGTTTGATATTAAATTATTATAGTAGACATCAATAATTGTTGTACTTACATCATAATCGGAGCTTTATATATTTTGCAGCGGCTCAAGGCTCAGCTTTATTTTCTAATAAACGTTATAATTCGCATTGGGATTTAATAGGTATAAGACAGTACCGTATTATTATTATGTTATTGTTGTTAAATATATAAATATTTTATATTTTGCATCCACTCAGTAAATGGAAACAATGGGGGTACCATTATAATGTAAACATTGAATATGGTCAACACAGCAGTTCACAACAAAATTGTGTCAACTGTAATAAAAATAAACATTTTTTATTTAGTGTTTCAAACAATAAGATGCGATATTATTTAAACGACGTAATTAATTGTTATACCGTATCGTTTTTAAGGTCATGTCTAAAATAATTTTTTCAGCGTAAGGATTTTTATTATTTAGCATTTTAGATGCTGTCGAATTATGATGAAACTCCCGACATGCAATCATACTAAATAATATGTACCAAATGTTAATTTGTCAAACAGCCGACAAAGAATTCGTTCTAATTAAGTACTTATAAAAATTTAATTATACCAATTAAAAAAAAAATCATATGAAAACATAAATGAGTGCTTCAAATTGTCATTACTTTTCTAACACAACGAGTAGTAAAAAAAAATCATATAATAAAATAAGAGAACCAGAAAAAGTTTTATCAAGTGGAAAAATAATAAATAAAAACACCCACTTGAAATATTGGATGTATAGTTGAAAATGTATTTTAACTTATAAAAATATAATATATTTACGTAATGTAATAATAAAGATCATATTTTTATCACTCAGAATTATTTTAAATATAGGTACGTAGATACTTCTAACATACATGTTATAGTATTTTATTATGATATATTTATGACACTACTTTACCAGTCACTTTAGCAATTGAACCAAATATGGAATTTAAGTTTTGGAACAGACACTATTAGTAGCGGATCCAGGGATCAATTTTGGTTGGCATGGGGGGGGGGGCGCAAAAGTACAAAATGACAACAATTGGCTACAATGGCTAAACACAGTGTAAACCCAAGGGCAACTACGGCGATTGAGGAGGGGGGAATGCCCCCTTTGCTCCCCTCGGATCCACCATTTGACACTAAAAAATCTAATAAAATTTATTCAAACCATTATACGTAGGTATTGTCCATATCAAATTGAATTCATTATACAATTAACATTAAATTATTACTAGTTTAGATTATAATAAACAAAGCTCACAATTAAAAACTATGAATTAAATTCTTATAACTGGTAACCTATTGGATCTACCTACGACTCATGGTATTCTGATAAACGAACAGTAGATTAGTTATATTAGGTATTAAAACATCTCTGAATGTGGATTCCAGCTTAATACAACTTATGTTACGAACCAACTAAGTGAGTGGAATTCAGTGGCGAATTCAAACGGTCAAATTTATTAACCTAGATGCTAGGCCAATGAGGTGGCCGGGTCCCTCCCCCATCCAATGAGTTACACAATGTTCTAAGTACCTAGGTACTATTATATTTTAGATTATTTCATTTTAATTTAGTGGTTCTATGCATTTTTTTAACACTTTTCTTAGTTTGGTTAACGTCCGTCTGTGATCAAATCTTGCGCGCTCATTTGAGGCACTTTTTGAAGAATGAAAATTCTGAAAACTGGTATAGACCTTGGTCTGGATGACAATACAATAATCCGTAAAAAATTTTTAACAAAAAGTAGAAATAAAAATAAAAATTTTTTTTTTAAAAAACACTTTCTAAAAAACAAAAACATAATGAACAATTTAAAAGTGTGTGGCGCTCTTACACTTGACATATTATACCACACACTTTTAAATTTTTCATTATTTTTTTGTTTTTTTAGAAAAGTGTTTTTTTACAGATCTGAACAGTATAATTAAATAATATTATAATATAATACTTATTGAGCCAACAATTCGAGCTATAAACTGACGATAGCTTGAATATTTAGTTTGTTTACATTTGACAACAATAAATATGTTTACAGTTTACTATTAAAGACAAAGTGTCTTCACTGGAAGGCTTCTTAAATCCGTCCTTTCCTCAAGCCACTTATTCATTCAATTATCTATTTTACTTATTGTTCATATTTTTATTGTAACAGATTGTAAATAAAAATTATAAAAATAAAAAAAAAAAAACTATTAATGTTTGAAATGTTTTTTCTATTATATTTTTAACCGTTAGTTAAAATAAATGGTCATAACCTATGATAATTTTACATTATTTTCAACATAATTTATTTATTAATTTATTATAAAAACTACAACAGTAAAACTAGAATTAAATTAATTTAACAGGTAGTTAATACCTACCTAACTATATTTAAAATAAAAAAACTTTTTGTATGGCAGTCAACATTTTCTTTATTTCAACAATTTTCAATATAAAACATTTCTTATCATATTATTATTAAACAAGTAGATATGGCCTTAAAAAAATGATATACTTGTCATCATGTGAATGTTTATTAAAATGCATCGAGGGGGACGAAGATAAATAAATGTCTATGGTAAACACTATAATACACAATATTAGATATTAAACAGATTAGATATGGTTTTTAAATTATCATAAACTATAGCCACAGAATAAAATAGCATTATTAGTATTATATTATCTTTTTAAATACATTTTTTTCTAAATCTCGTTCCGTCAGACAAAGAAATTACTATGAATTATGATGCAATGTGCGATTACGCGATAAAATATATTCCCGTGAATATAGAAATAACGCATACCTATTGGGATTTATGTGATATCAACATGGTAGAGACAATTTCAGTCTATCAAATACCGTCATTGCCTACAAATTAATTTTATGCATTTATACTATTTATTTACCTACAATTTATAACCGAGTTTCATACTCCTAATAATGACTATACTATATTTAGACATATAGTACATGGCTTATTATTTTTATTATTACGTTTTTTTTAGTTTATAAACATGTGAATTATGATAAAATATTATATTAACAAGAAAACATATTATTGGAATAGTTAATTTTTTCTTAATTGTTGAGTATTTAATGTGTAGGTATATAATATATAAATATTATCTAAAGTGTATTTGGTAAATTTAAAGTATACTGTATAATATTTATTTAAGGTAATTTTTTTTTACTATTACAACTATAGGTAATATTAGTTAGGAATAGATTTAAATTTATTAAAGTTATACAAATAGTTTAAAAAAAACTGTGAAACGAATATCATCATTGAGTTTGTTGAAAATAATTATGTTAGTTCTTTCCAATGTGGCAATGTATACGACTACGTCGGTATACGATCATTTCAATAAGTATACACGTTTTAGAAGTTGTTTATTTATTTATGCCTAATTTATCAGATATGTGCCCACCTAAAATATTATGATGGTTTTTATAAAGTCTTATAGTATTTTAAAATTTAACTTTTGCAAATTAAGAAAAATAGGTACATACAATAGTTAAAAAAAACATATTGTTGCAAATATAAATACGTCGTATTTTGAATAAATTTCGAATTACAATTGGATATTGGTATATTTTTATTTCTTAAAAGAACCCATTAGTTTATATTTTATTTTACCTAGCCAGAAGTAATAAATTTTTGTTTATCCCAAATAATGCCAATCCATAATTTTTAAACCAGGCGCTATACCTAAGTTTATCTTTGAAAGATTTTTTCGAATAAAATGTAAAAGGTACAAATAAAGCAAAAACAATACAAACTATTATGATTCATTATAGGAGCTTCAAATAAAATAATATTATGTAAACAGTACATTTTCTTATATTATGGTAGCACATTTGATATTTTAACTGTTAATTTTAGGCATAGACATAATTACATAAATAAAAATATGCACCTCACGCATACCATATAATATAATATAATATATTAATTGAACTATAACAGCTACGTGTTTAAATCATATTTTTTAAGAATAAATTAAAACGGAGTTCTTTTGGTCGATAACAAAATGTAAAACTATCAATAGGTACCTACGAAAATTAATCTTTAAATTTGTTTGTCGAATTGTAAAAAAAGTTCTCTATAAAAATAAAGCATATGTATTTTATAACTGAGAAAATTTAATATTGTTTAGGTATATAAAATGTAATAAATTAAAAGAAATCTGATTATATTAAATATTTTTAACGAGATTGAGTTAAGTAATTACTGATAATCGATATTATAAAAAATAATAAAAACATCTGAGAGTACTTATGTCCTATATTGATACAATGATACCTCAATATTTGCTAAGTCAAAATGTAACTTGGAATTATTTGAAAACAAAAAAATTCAAAAGAAGTAAGAACGCATTTCTCATTTTCCTTTAAAGAATTAATTTTAATACATTTAATAAAATAGTACTGTAAAAATTAAAATAAAAAACATAATATACACAATAGAAATTATTAAGGGGAGATGAAACAAGTGTACAACTAAATTAAGTTCTTTACATTTTTTTTGTATTCTTATATGTGGAATTTTTGATTGAATCCATGGTTGTTGGCCATCTTAGTATATTTTATATTATTATTCATTCATCAAATTTGATTAAATGATGAAATTAGCAAATGGGACCAATCACTTCTAAACAATTCTTTTTTTTTTGTATCAAAATGTTTTTTATTATAATATAATAAAAAACATTTTGATACAATATTATATTATTATCTTTAAGTGCGTGTGTGTATTATTAAATTATTAATTATTAATGTTGTGTATTGAAATGTCAAGGGCCTGTCCCGTTTTTTATTATAATAAATAAATAAGCAATAACTATAATATCAATATATCATAGTATTATATTTCTCTGAAAACGTCATATTATTTTGTGGACAAAAAATATTTGTTTAAACTACAGTTGAGCTTCAGAGAGTAAAATTCTGAAAATTAATTTACATTAAATAAAAATATTACCTATGTGACAAAATTATGTTAATCCATTATATTTTATATTACCACCATACCTATTATAATATTTTTTAGGCAATTTTTTTTTTTTATATAAGATTAGTTTTCAGTCAAGAATTTTATCTTCACAATGATTATTTTGATTAAATTTAACGATTAAATTTAAGTGGATATATCGTTGTCATGTTAATTACATTTCTAGACCTAAGTATGTAAAATTTAATAAGGATAATAATTTATTTTGATTTTCACATTAACGCGAGATAAAAGCGTCCCAGTCCCCAGTACAATTAATTACGTTTTATAATATGGAGTCATCAGTAAATAATTTATAGTAAACGTTTTCGTAGAATTTCCATTCATTTGTTATTATGAATAATTTAAAACATATTGTAATAATTAAAAGTTTTATTAAAACAAATAAATTAAATTAAATTATTATAATTAATAAGACACAAACATTTTATACTATTTTCTGAGTCATAATTTATTCCATTGAAATTTTATAAAATATAATATCTTAGATAATGAAGAATAATGTTGATAATAATCTAAATATTAGGTAATAGGTACTTTTTACAATTTTCTTGCACATTATTAATTGTTCTGATAAAAAAAAGTTATCTTACTTAGGTAGATACCTACTTATTACCTATTAATAACTTGTTCATTTATTCAAATAAACGTATATAAGTTTTTATAAAATATATTTTGATTTTTGAATTAGGTACAGACGTACAGAAGTAGAAGTTAACTGTTAAGGGTAAATACAAATATAAAATATAATATACTCTGAATTTAAATTGGTACCTTTATGGCTATATTGTTTTAATAACAACTAAATGACCACTATCTCAGATGTACCTAGATATCCTCAGACTACAGTCCACGTGGCTTAACATAATTATGTACAGTTAATTTAATAACAAATAGCCAAGTACAGCATATTATAGCATAATAAATCAAATTACAAGTAGATACTATATTTGTTATTCTACGTTGGTTTTCTAAAACTTGATATCACATTTGTGGTTTTAGTGATATTATACCTATACTGAACATAATATTATGTTAAATTAAACTATACATCCCAGTTTTAATAGTTAAGGTGTTGCACAATTTGGCGAGGCAAGTACAATTTAATTCATAAATTAAATCTATCTATATTGCTATTTAAATATTTGATTACTTGCTACTGTTAATACCTGTTAATACTTTGTATTATTTTCTACTATATATTTTAAAATCAGTGAAATCATGCATTTTTATTTCAAATGATCGGTTAAGCAATACTTAAAATACAATTGTAGTATTTTTAGATTCTGAGCGGAGCGATGAATGTATTGGTTTTACAATGATGTATGTTTTTATATTTTAGATTCTGAGCGGAGCGATGAATGTATTGGTTTTACAATGATGTATGTTTTTATATTTTTATATTTTTATATTTTTATATTTTTATTTATATTTTTGTGTCTGTCATCACGTTTTAGGACAGTAAAAGTGCTTGGATTTTCTTCATCAGTAGCTTTTCTGGTAGGAAAGTGAATCTAGTTGGTACTTTGGGGGGTCAAAAGTATAAATTTCCCAGTAGTTTTCACAAGCGCCGGGAAAAAACAACATAAAAATTAAGGAAAAACGGGAATTTTTACGCAAAATTGGTTTTCCAAAAAATCGATTTTGGTTATTGGTGTAACTCTAAAACAAATGAACGTATATACATGAAATTTTCACTGGTTGTTTATATTTGCATTTTCTATACACGATAACATTTTCAAAATATTTTGATTTATTTTGAACTGTTTAGGGACATTTTCATTTTCCATTTTTTTTTGGTTTTTTTTCTAAAAATATCAATAAAATTTTATTTATTGGTTGCGAAAGCTTGAAAATTTAATAGAAGGCTCCTAATATGTTGTTTCAAAGGCAGATGAAAAATATTAAAAATCCTTAGTCACAATTTTTTTTTATAAGCATTTAAAGTTCAAAAATTGACAAAATATGGAAAAATCACGAAAATTAGCAAATTATTTTGAGTTAAGAATTCGTAAAAATTTTTCTTTTTAAATCTAAGATTTGAAAATGAAACACAAAATTCCTTATAAGATTACCTACCTTTATAAATAAAAAAATCTCTACCGGACAGTCAAATTAAATTTTTATGAGCGTTTGAAATTCAAATTTTTACAACATTGGATTTTCACTCGATTTCTCATGTAGCGATTTCCTTATTTTGTTGTAATTCAAAAACGAATAACTGTAGATACATGAAAATTTCACTGAATGTTTATATTAGCATTTCCTACACACCATACAATTTTGAAAATATTTTGACTCTTTTTGAGCTGTTTATGGACATTTACAGCTTTCAATTTTTTTTAGTTTTTTTTTCTATAAATATCAATAAAGTTTTATCTGTTGGGCCAAAAAGTATAAAAATTTAATACAAGGCTCCTGATATATTAATCCTGGCACAGTTTTTTTTTATAAGCATTTAAAGTTGGAATTTTGACAAAATTTATCAAAATCTCGAAAATTATCAATCGTTGGAATTAAAAAATTATAAAATGTTCAGTTTTTATAACTAAGAGTTGAAAATTTAAAACAAAGGTTCTCTTAAATAATTCATACTGTAACCAAAAAATCTAAAAAATATATAAACACACTTATTTTTTACAGACATTTTAATTTCAAATTTAGACAAAATTTCATATTTAAACCAAGAATTACGATTTTAGTTATTTTGTTGTGATTGAATAATATTATTCGTGGGTACTTGAAACTTCTAAAGTGTACTATTATATATCTATGATAGTATCACGGTTTTTGTTGATGTATAACGCGTTATAAGTATCTAATGGATATTGTGATATGATTAATTTGGAATTTATTATAGGTACCTATTATAGGTCAATTTTTTGTTTAATACCATAGATATGTATATAATATGCCTTATACATAGACTGACATACCATCACCGCTCAGAATCGTTTTTCTTATACAATGATATTATATCATTGAATTCAAATTTAATACCATCCATTATACAGTGACCCACTTGTAACCTACTGTACAGCAGAGCGACACCCACTTGCCCACCTTTTTTTTTATTTATGGTGAGTAATTTATATGAATAACATGAATAACTTCCAAATTATAAAAATATAAAGTAAACGACTTCGTCATATAATTGATAAACTAAATTGTTTCGATTCATAAACGTATGTGGGACAACTATTGGAACATTAATTATTGTAGTTATTCAAATTTTACGTAGGTACCTAAGTGTTATTGTGGTATATTATATAATATACCTACAATAAACAGATAGATACAGGTTTAATACAAAAATATAATTCACATACTATATAATATAGTACTTAATATGATAAAATATATTATGACAGAAAATATTTAATAATTATAAAACTGGGGAAGTAGCTATGCAGTATAGTGGTGTCAAGTGCACTATGTTATTGAGTAGGTCACTGTAATGGATGTGTTAAAGTTTAATTCAAAGATCGATAATTGCAATAGCGTTATTTTTTGTTTAAATATCCAATTCCATCTGAATTTTAATTTAAAATGGTCATAAAATATTTCATGAGTGCATGTAGAACTTTTTTTTAATTTCATGGAAAGTTATGGAAAACCTTGAATTAATTTTTTAAAGCTTAAAATATTTAAATAAAAATTATAGTTTTGATTGCTAGTACCTTATGTAGTTCATATCAAATAGAGTGTATTAAAACATTAAAACACTCAGTATAAGAACACCGTTGTTGTATGTGTTTAAAAAATAAATAAATCAAAAATGAATTAAATTTTTATTAAGTTGAATTATAAAACTATAATATAATATTATTTGATTATCATAAACTATTGTACATATATAGGTAGTCACCGAATAAACGAATTATACACCGAGTAAAGTAAATCCTTGGTTGTTTTTTAAGTGCGAGACGACCCCACCGTGTGAGTTTTCAATGTAGGATTTTGATTGCGGGTTTATGTGTTTTCAAAAGAATTTCGGCATTTATATTGTTGAGGGGTTTGGGGTGTACAAAAAATAATACACCATTTAGGTAACATCGTACACGGAGGCGGTGGAGCATATCGTTAATAATTCAGTCGAACATGTCAATAAATTTAATGAACCTTATATGTTTTGTTGGCGGTAGAGGTACCCTTTTATACTCAGTTTTATTTTTATCATTCCACCGGTTCATGGGGTTCACATACCTACCAAATAAAACCATTTACAAATCACCGAAAATCATGACATTTGATCAGTTAATCTTTGTTCCCATATGTATAGTAACATAATAATACCCATATAAGGAATAGGTACATATTATAATAATATAATATAATATATGGGTAGGTGTATATTCAATAAATTACCAGTGGTCTTTATCGTCGGTCGTAAATTTTACGAATATAATATAATAGGTTTTTAATTTATTATACAGACTATTATAATTGGCATTCGTGACAAAAGAATTAAAAAGATTAAAAAGAACGACGTAATAATGAAGTCTGCACCCTAACCCCTATACTCCATAGGTATTATGTAGGTATACTATTTGTACTTAAGACATTTTTTCATAGTGTACCTACATCTGCAAAATACACTGAATGGCAATTGGCATTGTGTTTTGATGAACTCTTAAATTAAACATTTTACTTTGAGATCAGTTAAACACGCGTAACAATAAAACACGAGAACTTTATATATATAATATAATACATTAATATATATTGCCGGCCATCATCACAATGGCGTCAGACTTTTGTTGTTATGTCTCGTATGGAGAGCATAAAAATTAAATTTAACCTCATTACTACGAGTTTTAAAAATACAAACAGGTCGTAAAGTTTTCGCTACGTGGTAATACGATGCATATATTATTTACAGTGGGATAACATTTATAGATATTGTTTTTCTGCAACGCCTACAGGGTCGTATCTTGACATGTTGTAATTACCAAATACAAATTCTCAGAAAAAGACAACTTTACCATTAATTTTATTTGTATGGTTAACTTTCAATATAAAATGTTCCTAAAGGCGCGGGAGCATCAACTAAGTATACTAAATGTATAACTTACAATTTTAAATCACAATATTGTTATTTGTTATTAGGTAGGTATTTAAATATTCAAATATGAACTAAATTTGAATTTTAGAAAATTAATGTTTTTACCCGCATTTTAGATTTTAAGATTAAGTTTAATATTCAAAGTAAAAACTAAAATTACATCAATATCATTTGTTAAACTTTCAGTCAGCTAGTATGTATATACTATAGCTTGAATATATATACACTATAAATACTTGCATATAAGTAAACGATTGTTTGATTGCCACGTATGGTAATAACTAATAAGACTATAATCAAAATAATAAATTGCATTTTGTTTCAACATGGTGTGAATCAATCTCATTTCAAATAAATTCACAAAAAAACAACATTTTGAGTGAAGTTCAAATTTTATGTATAATATATATCTATATTATTATATATGGTGCAAAACCTTTTAACTCTTACTGAACAAAAATATGTCACTTGTGAAACAATATAAAAAAAGTACGATTAATTGAATTTGTTTCAAAAACAGTGGAGTATAAAATAAATGAGAAATGCATTTCTATAATTGGTGTACGATGAAGTTTAATATTAATTGTTCGAGCGTAAACGAAGTATAATACACATTTTTGTCTTTAAAAATGTTATGGTATTAATATAGTCTATTTTATATACCTGTATCACTAACTTAAATCGACTGAATAAAACTTTATAATCGATTAGCACGCTCGATATCGGTAATAGATGTTTGGGTTATCATTACCTATAACTATTTTATATTTTTATTTTACATTTGTAGATAATATTATATTATAATGCATATCCGGACGGTTATTGAATAGGTATGTCAATATGGAATAGTAACGATTTGAAACGCGTGTACCCGCGTGACGTCGTGACACATAGGCACATAGCATTATTTGGAGCTAAAAAAAAGTCGAAGGGAACAATCAACACTGTTACATTCCTGAGGCTCAGACCAGGACATTTGTCGGAGTCAATAATATTATGTTATTAGATGATGAGGTTTTTATGTCAAAGCCGTATATATTTGAACTGGGATGTGTAACAGCGGTGGCGGGTGCAAATGTCGAGGAATTACCATCTCCGTGACTCGAATATTCCTGTCGGCGGTCACTTACGCTCCCAAGTTATTTCAGCGGTCCGAACCAGCTCCACCGGATTCTTTGTATATACGTATATATACATTATTCACGTAATATAATATCCATCCGTAGGTACACGCACACGCCGACGGAGGGTTATCGTAATTAAAGCGTCTCGAAAACGTGTATTCAGTGTACATGGCAGACGCGCTGTTTGGACTGCCCCATATACACACATACACATAATTATATATATTTATATACACGAATATGTATTCGATTGTTTACATTATAAAGGGTTTACGTGGGAAATAAAAAAAAACCTAAACCAAAGTTTTCCTCTATTGTTGAGGTCAAACGATGACAACATGTGGACTACTACAGACTACTCACTGCTCTACTATTATTACTGCTATAGGTACTATTAAATACAATAATACCTACCATACAACACAGCGGCATTAGGTATAGATCGGTTCGTTGTTCCGTATTACAAATGAATATTCATTTTTTAAAACGAAAAAGTTTCGTGAGCAAAAAAAGGATAACAAAGCCCTGTGCATTTCCGTTTATGGTTTTTTTTTTTTTGCCGTTTTTGTTGTTTATATATTATTTATATATATATTCCCATATAGCATCACAGTAATGGTCTCACGGGGTTCCCGGAATGCGATCCGTTGTTAATGGTCAGAACCTCATTTTTTACCATTATAATCGGCCGCATGTGTTCGAACCGGTGTTCGTGACGGTGAGTGGTGAGGGGGTGCAAGTGGTGCGATGGCGTTTTAAAAACGTGGAAAGCAGAAACAATTTGTCTTTTGGCGGCGGCCGAAGTAAAAACTGAGTTTTGTGTTTGAGCGTATATTGTATAATATTATTATAAAAAATGCGGCCCGAAGAAACGCGTATGTATAGGGATATTATATTATTAAAGAGAACCTGCGAAGTACCAAGTGAAAAGAAAAAAAACACACGGGCGCGCGCGCATAAAAGCGTCTATACACTATACGGGGAACGACGAGTGGTAATAATAATTCGTAAGAGCGAGTACAGTATTTTAAACACGTGTTGACAGTTATCCCTGTTAATAAACGTCTCTGCGCGACGGATGATAATAATAATAATAATATTTAACTGGGTGCTGCACACGCTTTTTATTTTTCCTCATGTGACGGCGTTCGCGTGTATACCTACCCACATGGAGACGAACGCACCGCCGCAGCACAAGCATATAATATTATGTGTACACGTTAATGTGTTATACTATTATACATATATATATTTATACGTTTTTAAGTATACTATACAGGTATTGTACTACTATACTACCACCGGCTTGGTCGGTCATTCCGTTAAGTGGTCCGGATCTGAGCAGCGGTCTACCGTCCAAAAATGGAAACCTTCCACGGAGGAATGTGCCGAAGACACGTGTCGTTTGTGGCCCCGTATGACGTACGCGGGGGGAGGATTTATGTCAACAAGACTCGCGCGTGACAGAAGTCGTAGCCATGTGTGTACGTACGTATATGTGTGTGCCTGAGTGTGCATAAGTGTGTTGTGTGGTGTGTGTTTAGGTGTGTGTGCGAGCGCGTGTATAATACATTAATACAGCTGCTGCAGGTATGCACCGCCGCTGTGGCGTTTAGAGCATTATAATAATATCGTCGTATCATTATATCTATCCCGGTCGGTGGGGAGAGGGAGTAACCGTATTAGGTAAAAGGTATATAAACCTACTTGAAATGTCGACGGAGGATGCACGAAATTAATTTTTTTTTTCCCATCTATTACCACCGAATTTTTCCCATCGTAAATATTACACTCGTCGGCCCGTCTCCACGTACCACCACCAACCGGTACGTGGCGGCGACCGCGCTGACCGAACCGTATATAGGTATACGGCAATGATAATAGTAATATAACTGGCCGCTCTACTAAAAAAAAAAATAAATAAATACCTATACTGTACCTATAACCACACGACGACGTTCGTATATTGCTGCAGTGCGATCGTTTCTGGCCGTGTGAAAAACGTTAACGTCCGATTTTTATTACGCGTCCAAACGTGTACTGTATAGACGCGGGCATATTATACAGGTAGATGTATATATAACATTATACAAATGCGGCCGAAGACTATACAGATACGACAACGAAGTTTACATGCAGTCCCCGCTGCATCTGTATATATTTAATGACTGCAGCGCCGGTCTCTTAATGAGGAACCGTTTGAAGTTTTGCGGTAAAAACGGTGTATAGGAGGTACCTATCCAGATAGTAATAATAAAAACGAATATAAAAAGATAAACGTGCATCGACGGACGACCCGTCGGCGGTGCACGCACGGTGGCGGCAGCGGTCGCCGGTTAGTATTATAGGCATATACTATATACCATGGTGCAGGTTGTAGTTATAATAATATATTATTATTATTATTATTATTATTATTATTTTTATAATATTATACGCACTGCATGGTAGGTGCGTATAATATTATGTTTAGCGAACGAGGGATATAATATCATATTATAAGTTCGTGATTCACGACTTTCAGCCGTCGCCGTCCCGCAGCAGGTCGTTAATTTCGTCGCGTTTCTCTCCCCCGTCGCCGACAACGAAACACGTTCGTATGGAACATAGGTATTAGGTACACAATAATAATATTATTATTTCTGTTTGGTCTTACGAATATCCTATCGAACGATTATAAAACGTCATCCGTGTTTGTCAGCCGCCCGCAGCGGCAGTCGTTACGACGGACCTCCCCGGAATTGATGATCTCCGAGTCGTATATATGAGTGTCTGTGTGTGTCTGTGTGTGTATGCGTGTGAGTGTATCTAATGAATAATGATATTCAAACCGGGCAACTCGGGTCTATAAGGAATTCGGGGCATTCGGTCGGCTCGAAAATATAGGTACGTGACGACCACCCACTAGGTTAATTTTCGCGAGAATAAATAAATTTTCCACGTTCTGTCATTAGGTAGGTACGCGCTGCCGTAAGGGAATAATAATATATATTGCGAATATTATATTAAACTATTTTAATACCATTTGCAGATCAGGTGCGCGACGCACGCGTCGTCAAGTCGATTTTTTCAAATTTTTGGTACGAGAATTCCGAATATTTAAATTTCTCGCGGCGTTCAAATTTAATATATTATGCGTCCCTGCGTTATCGGCATTTGGCGTATTTCGTACGACGCATAGTCCATTATAATAATATCATCATTATACGATCCGTTTCTTACATATTTTGTCTGTATATTATAATCGAAACACGCGATTATGCAGTTACGCAGTTCTCCGTTCACGTACGATTTTGTCGGGGTGATTCAGAACGTGTGAAAGATTCAGCTCTCGCTCGAAATGCCTTTTATTCAACTCGTACAACAGCTACAACAGCCGTCGCCTCGGTTTTTACCACGGCTAATCCCAATCGATTTCGTCCTCGGCCGTATAATCGGATTTTATGATCATACCTACATATACTGCAGCTGTATACACTAGGTAGGTACCTACCTACCTACCTATACTACAATAATAATAATAATCATATGATATATTGCCTACCTGAAGATACATCTCATGGTATTGTTAAAACGAAAATATAATGCAATCGAACGAAATCTAAATCCGTGTGTGGCAC
Source organism: Macrosiphum euphorbiae (assembly GCA_949089665.1). NCBI lineage: Eukaryota > Metazoa > Arthropoda > Insecta > Hemiptera > Aphididae > Macrosiphum > Macrosiphum euphorbiae. The sequence goes on along the minus strand of CARXXK010000002.1, from coordinate 15,785,114 downwards.
CGATATATGCGCCCGCAGAGAGTTTTTATAATAATATATATTATAATATACGACGAGGACCACCGAAAAGGAAACACAACATCATGTACCGCCCCTGCGGTCGGAGCGCGCGTGCGTGAATGTAACATGGGCACGAATTATTACTATTATACTTGTAGGTCCGACTGCGTTCAGGGTGGCTCGGTGGTGTAAATATATCGTTTTATTGTATATATTATGTTCAGTGTCGCATTGTTTGTCCCTTGTGCGACACGGCCGACCGTCGTGTTTGGCCTGCACGGTACACAATGCAACACGGACCAGCGCACGTTATATTATTATGTGGTACAATAATATAATAATAATATACGAGCCTGGGACGGCGGCATGCAGAATAATATGAAGAGAAAAAAAATGAAAAAAATAAGGGAAAAAAATAATAACAATAAATACACCCAATATTCACAAGTCAAAACCCAACCTTCCACTGCAGGTCCAATATAATAAAATATTATAACGTATATACGCGTCTATTGTGCTTGTGCATATACGGTTTCGTGCGGTGTTCTCGAAACGAATGAGCCGTTCTAAATCTTATTTCTTTCTTTTCTTCCCCGAAGTGATCAAATTGATTTTATTATGTTACGCACTAAAAGTCACGTACTTATATATAATATACTCCAGCAGTGTTCGTATATAACATTGGATGTTTACGACCTTCGGACAGAATTTCACTGGTATTTAGATGATATTATAGTATATATAGTCGCTAAGATACATAATATTTTTTTTCTTATTGTGGATGCTGTGTAACACCAACGAAGGGCACCGAGACATTTTACCAAGTTTGAGATTTTAAAATGTTATTTTTGTTGCATCTTTAGGTATACATTTACACACGCCTACGCACAAGATCACACTCACATTATTTTCAATACCACACTACAGCACACACACAATCACACAGGCACAAGACTCCTTAACGGCTGATTGCGAGGAAAAAATGTAAAATGTATTTATTATTATTGTCACAATGTCAGATATCACGAGACTTTTCGCTGGTAAATCGTACCTCTACTCACACAATCACCAATAAATTATTTATAAATTAGCCATATAAGGATACCAATGCCTCCCGTGTTAGCTATTGTTCCATTGCTTTTCTAAATCGTGATCGTGGGGCGTGGACACTAACTCGATTCTATATCAAACACATTATCATTATTTGATAACTGTAACATAGATAATAACTGTAACTTGCAAGGAACCTAGTAAAAAACCGTTTATAATTCAGATAACTATTGACTATACAAAATCCAATGGTCATTTGTTGTAAATGGTGATGCACATTAGCTAATAGGATATTATGTTATTTAAAATGAAGAGCACCTCCCACAGAAATTAATTACTTCCACAGAACAAATATGTGAGTTCGAACTCAGCAATTAAAACAGAAAACGATAGGTATTAAAATGAAAAACAAATAAGTGTTGGAAAATCAATGTCTTTTATTATTGTTCATTGGAGCTATCCACGCAAAACAATTACATCTCATCGGTTACGTAATTCATACAGGATTTAAACAAGTAGGTACCTATACTATTCAAATGATGTAAAAATCATATTAAAAGCACTAGGTATCTGTTTTCACTCTCCTACTTACGCGCATCACAACAATCATGCACACGTTCAGCAACATCAATATAGTGTTGATAATATAGGTAACCACAATAAAAAAAACTAAAAAGATTGAATTGACATATTATCGCACAACTTAGAGATAAGAATACTATTTTAATCACCTAACAGGATTTTAGGGGATATTTCTATTTAAAAGCTAATTATAAACATTTTTAAAGTGTACTATTGTCTATTCTACATAAAGTTATAACGTATAACTCGCATTAAAATTAAAATATCAATACAAGCTTACGACGTGCCCCTGTCAATAATATTCTTATCTTTTAGTTTAATAATAGGTATGTCAATTCACTCTAACATCAAATCATTTTAAAGCTAACAAGTAACAACACAAGATACTGAAAGCAAATTTGGTGTATTGGGCGCGAGACAGAAGGATAAAACAAATAGTGAACCGACATCCTTTTAGTAACATAATATATGAATGTAATCCAGTAACAAAGATATTTATACTAAAGAGTTATAAGAAAACAGCATACAAATTAAATAATTGTATAGCGTGTTGAATTTGTCGACAAATATTCTACAGAGAAAAATATCTTATTTAATAAGGGGGATTACAGTAGACATATAAGTGGGTTCTGAAATGAACAAGGTATTAATACAATTTCAATATTTAAACGTGTACGGACATTATTTTGAACTCCAGAAGTAACCTTGGGACCTGAGCATGGTACCAAATTGGTTTTAAACACATATGAATTTGAAAATGAGTTAGAAAATTCACCCCAAAAAGTAATTGGATTATAAGTGGTTATTCAAATAAGAAATATTCTATTAAATTTATAATAGGTGTATGATATAAGATAGGTATCATAAAAATCATACATTCATACCTCTCGAAAAACTATCAACTTGCACTGTGTAACATTAGATACATGTACTAAATTGTACTTGCATAGTTGCATATAGTAAATAATTAAATAAACAATGATTAGGAATAGGTTATAATAGGTATATTTATTACAAGAGCATAGCTAGTAAAGTAATATAGTACCTACTTTCTAGAATAACAACTATCTCAAGATATTATATATCGAGATAAAAGTAAAAACATTTTTTAGTTGAAAATCATTTTGTTTGAGAAAATTATGATTTTGAAATTATGAAATTAGACTTATTGATAGTACATAATACAATTGTAGTATTATAAGATGTGTTTTTAGTAGATACATGCTTGACGCGAACATATTTTCCGTATGTTATATGAAATATACCAATGTATTATTACGAGTATTATCATACACTATACAGAATACATAGGTACAAAATATAATTCAATATAATATGATGAAATTACTATTTTACGGCTTATTGATAAACTTTTTTATAAGTGATTCTACGGAAGAAATTCATTTCTACTTTGATGTGTACAACTTAAACGAAAACAAAGTTTTTCGTAAACCATATGGTTTCCTCTCTTCCACCATAATCACCTTTCATCCAAACAACCGCATACCGAACAGTCCACTAGGTAACAATAACCGGTACGAAACAAAACCGTTTACCTCTTACATATACCTACTTAATACGTAGTTAACTAGTAACATTAGTATCATTTTTATCGTTACATTGTCGCTAGCATCGACGAACCACAATGCAGGCGCTAAAAGATACAATATCAAACACAAAATATATACATATATAATAATATAATATACCTTCAGTCCTTACTCAAAATAATTCTTTATTACATTGTACCAAAAATAATAATATTATAGACTATGGTGCATAAAAAAAACTTGTTTTGTGTACATTTATTAAGTTTTATTTAGTCTTTTCTACTTTATGTAAATTGTAAACATTATATTTCACTAGGTACAACGATCGTGATACAGTGATGATTTTAGAAGACAGATAATAACAAAAATATAAAGAATTCATTAAAATTGTTGGTACTTTGAAAATACAATGGATGTATACATATATTTATAAAACTTTATTACAAATAGTAGGTACTTTTAAAATTTGTTATCCTGGAACTCCGAGTGGAACTCTTAAGTAGGTAGGTAAGTATATATCATGTTTTTAAATTATTACCCAATAATTTTGTTGAGTTAGGCATTACATTATATTTTACAAAAAATCGAATAGAAAATGAATATGTTTGAAACAAAATATTGGATAGAAGTATAGAACTAAGTGAAATTTTTAAAATACACCTACTAAAAAATGATTGTTAATCGTAATAATATAATAACCTTAAAACTTAAACATTTAATAGAATATTTCGTTGAATGTATAAAACTAAAACTACACAGAATATAATATACATGGTTATTAGATTAGAAAAACGAAACAAAATAAATAAAAATAAAAATACAATTAATTAGACTGACACAAGAAAAACCTGTATACCCGACAAAGAAAACGATCTTAGGCAACATCGAGAAGATTGAATCAACTGATTTTAAAAACAGCTTTTTTGACTAGAAAAATAAGTGTTATTCAAGAGAAGTAGGTATATAATACTGCATACCTACTCACAATATTATACTTAATATAAGTATACATATATTATAAGATATTCAAGAATTATCGAATCTCAGCTATTTAAGTTAAAGAAATAAAATTGTATGAATTTAAGGTCTACGATTCTTCGGCCATGTTATTTTTTCTTCTATACTTTTAGAACAATATTGTTTCATGTCTGTATAATTTTAATACATTGAAATAATAAAACCAACTGTGTTTTAATTCTATTTAAATATAATATATATAATGATCAATGACCTTTAAGGATACTTATATAGTTACCTATAGATACCTAAGATCTGAATTCAATACTGTTTTTGCATTGCACGTTTAAACGTAAAATATCAAATCCGATGACGTATATAATACTATGGTACCTACACAATATATTCATTATGAATGTTCACCATCATTAGAGCTGTTTACAAAAACATAATTCTATGTACCTAAGCTACTATACAATCCTTGTTGTTTGTCCATATTATGCTCGATATTATGTTAGTAATTTAGTATGACATATATAATAAATTATGACTCGTATAGAATATTATCTTAAACCTTTTAATTAATTGTACCTAATCAAAACATAATAGTTAAACATTATTTAGGCAATCTGATTCCATTAACAACCGCTAAATAAAATAAATAAGCATCACACTCAGGGTAACCCGAGTGTAACCGAAACAATACATTTTTCAATAAATATTTTTTAAATGATTTCCTGTCACCTGTGATGTGGTAACTAACACTACGAAACAGAATTCAAACGGCTAGTACAAAATACTAGTGTTCTAACAGTTCAAGCACGAATACAAATATTTTTTTCTTAGTAAAACAAAATCATATACATACCTAGTTCTAACGACTACCAAATACGATGTACAAACAACTATAGTTGGTTCTTCAGTATTCGGAAATATAATATAATAGGTATTAGGTATATGTGTAAATGTGTTATGTACATTGTACTTATTAACATAGTGCACGAGTCCGATGGATGCCTAGAACCCTCTCGTCAGTAGGAGGGACCTTCACCATGGGTTACCAATAAATATGTACATAACTGAAACAGGATTCTTAATACTATAGGTGTAGTTTAACGACGACGACGACATTACGACGTACCTATGTGCACTTAAGTACACGCTGTCGTTTGCGCCGTAACGCGGTCCATCGCAAAAAAAAAAAGGTAAAAACAAAAACAAATTTGACCAAAGGCGTTAGTTTTGAAGGCATTTTGCTATTTTCAAATGAGTTATTTAGAGGGGTGGGTTTTCAGGCACTTAACAGTATAATAGTAGTTAAGATTCCTTAACATTGTTTTGGTGTAATTATGATTTACTCGGAGAATAGGGTAGACTCGTATGGTGTTGTAGCGGTGATGGATGAAGTCCCTACGGAAAATAATAATTAATTATTACTGGGACGCTTAGGTATAGCTGGTATACTAGGTATAATATATGAGACACACATGTCTATCTATGCCATGGAATATCAGCTAGGCGCGGCTTCGAAACCCCACCCCCCAAACTTAGTGGTGACATTTTCAACCCTTCTCTCTTCCCTGGATCGAGACTATTTTACCCAAGACCAAACATTTTTATGGTTCAATATCCATTCATATTGGTATTTGTTGGTATACGGTAGTATATTGCCATATTGTCAAATTATGTATTATATTTTTCAAAATAAGAAGACATTTTTCTTCGATATCATCAACAATTATTGTAATATCATTGTTTTCCGTATACTTCCCAATGTTATTTTATAGTTTATACCCAAACATATTGTTTTATTGTTATATTATGCGGTAATTTATTTGGGCCCAGAAGTAACGCTTTGATAGATCCCTTCTAAAATACTATTACTGACAAGGAAATCCACGGGCAAAATCATAATGTAGGTATTTTTAGAATAGGTAGGTACTAGGTGTACAGTCGAGTGTACGGTTTTGTCGTACTTGTGAATTGTGGAGCAATGCAAAACAGATGATATTGTGATATTATTTAAGAAATTATCCTTATAAGTACCTTTACGACAAATAAAAATATCATCGTCCAAATAATAAATAAACGGTACCTATTTTAAACGGAAATTCAAAATATATAATATCCCCCCGGGGAGCCGCGCCTGTGTAGTATTAGATAGGTATTAATATTTGGGCATTATACGGAGTTGTGTATTTTATAATAATAATATTATACCTACACGCATAGAGGTATATACCTAGGTTGATGTATATATACCGATGCCGCTGGAACCCGTTTCGTACACGAGTCGCGGTCATCGGCGCGCGACCGGCGCCCGGCGCGTGACGAAATCGGAAGACGACGATATTGTTACAACCATAATACGTTATTGCCGCGCGAATTTGTGATAATAATATTATTGATTAGGCAAAAATTAGATTATTAGAAAACCGCAAGACAAGTTACCTGAGGCGGAGACGATCTTGGACGTTGACACCAACAGCACCATCAGCAGCGCCACCGCAGCCAGCGCCGACTTTGGCCGGAACCGGGCAAGGGCCCTGGGCGCATCCTCGGCCGGCATGATGATAATGATAGGATCGTTACGGATATTCGTCCGTCGGCGGTGTGTCTTTCGCGAGCGCTATCGAATCCGTCCGGCGTGTGCCGAGCTCACGCGGTCATTGCACTCGGGCGATCCGTCCGATGCAGGGAATGGCGTTCGCGAGCGATATTGGTGTACGATGACGATGACGCGATGGTACACGTGAGGTGAACAAATCGAACCGATCGACGGTGGTCGGGTTACTTGACTCCGTCCGGCCCCGTCTTCGGGCAGGAACAAGTCGCTGGTAGCACGCTTGGGCAAAACCAAGAAGAACACACCTCACGGGCACACGCTCACAATCTCTCCCACACTAGCACACCGCTTACCGTCCGCGCAGACACTAGTCGCACACCGGTACAACGCGCGCGTATACTACCGCCGCCGCCGCCGCCGCAGCCACTACCACCACCTCCCACTCCACAGCCATCACCACCACCACCACCGTGGTAGTCATTACTACTACGACAACCGAGTATAATGCACTGCCACCACCACCGCCGCCGCAGCCACCGCCGCCCCAGCCCGCCGGACTACCATTATACGCTATTACAACACACGGCGCACACGGTACGGACTGCATAATATTATTATTATACAATATAATATCATACTATTATTATTGTCGCGTCCCGATGATAAAATATCCGAAAAAAAGGTCTCTCCGAGGGTCTCTCTCTCTCTTTCACACTCCGGTGTAACGAATCGCGTAGGCATATCGGATTATTATTATTTGCTCGACATTCCGAGTTCCATCCCTCGGCGATAGCTAGCGGCGATAATTCGTACACGCACGGCGATGACACGTACCTATAATAATAATATAAATGCGTGTAAATAATATGCCATCAACAATAACTGTCATCGATTGAACGGCAGCGAAACAAAAACTAAATTAAAAATTTACCTATACATATACTATAATTTTTTTTTGGTTTCGAGGTAGGAACGAGTAAAAAAAACCCAGCACGATATAATGATAATATTTTTATGACCTATGGGAAAACGCCAGTGACCGCCGTGCAACTGTGCAAGTCGCATAACATGCGACGAGCGGTCGTGTATGCACCACTCTAATTAAGTCTCCGCAGTAATACGTTTCCCTTGTGACTTCGGTTGCAATCATTATTATTGTAATATCGTATAAAATCAAAAAGCGAGATTTAATACCTCCCGGGCCACTGCAAACAGTGCAACTTGTAACGATTTTTTTTCCGTTGGATTACCGCATAATAATAATATCAGTACAACAGTCGTCAGCGCGGTACCTTCACGACGTTGTCATTAATTAATACTATTGTAAAAAAAAAACAATATTATTATTGTTGTTGTTGTTGTTGTTGCACGGCGTCGCGCGTATACGGCGCGGCAGCAGATCGGACGCGCGACGGCCGATAAAAATCGGTCTCGGCGATGAGGAGACGAGTGCAGCGCCGCCGCACACCGGTGCACCGTGCAGTGCAGTGAGGTGCGGCGGAGGCGGAGGCCGTTTGCGTGTGTGCGTGTGACGGAGAGATGAACCTGAAATAGTTGTACGGACGGACGACGGACGCGACCGTGTTGGCGGCCGTGGCGCGGGGCCTCGCGGCCGGGTCGGCGGGGCGTGCAGGGGGATGGTCGCCGCGCGCGCGTTTATCTTTAGTCCGATCACAGCCGCCGCCAACCGGCCGGCGACGTTGGCGCGCCGCGTGTCGGTGCGTGCGTGTGCCGTGTGCGTATGCTTTTTACCGCGCGGGCACGGCCCATGCCAGCGAGCGACGGCGGCGCACATAATAATAATAATAATATTGTTATTGAATTTCGTTGACGACTCGAAACATGATCGGCGCGACTACGTTTCGATCGCAGCCGTACCTGTACGAGATAACGATAAAATGTTTTTTTAATATAACGATGTGGGTGCGGACAAACGAGCTGGCTCCTCTCGGACGGTGGTATTATACGGACCCCTTCGCAGATATCATCTGTGATATTACCTATATGATTAGTTTGTAAAGGTACCTACCTAATAATATTATTTTTCTTGTCGTTCGATAAAATAATTTCACTTTCACCGTGGGAACATTAATAATCCGACTGACGCTTTTACGTATTCCTGTAATCGTGGGTGCAGCTAGTCGGCGGTAGGTAGCTGTACGCACTACAGGTCAGGTTATAGGTATACTTATATACATACGTAGGTACGTTAATGTACAATACGCACATAGTGACAGGACGACTCCACGACGGGTGGGAAAAGATCAAGATAAATCCACTCCAATACCTACCAAAAAGAAATAATCCGATTTAAAAGTTAAAATTAATTGAATAAAAATAATATATAAATACTTTACATTATTGGAATGTGAAGAGGAGCAACCAGAGACATTTTTGATTTTACAATGATATGGTATATTATTTTTATATCTGCCATCATGTTTTTGAGCCTAATATATTTTGATTCCAATAACCTAACAATGTTTCTCAATAGTTAGGATAAACTAAAAAAACAATATCGGAAAACGGAGATATCATCATAATATTCACCCAGCATCGGTCTTCGACAACATACATTTTATTTTATTTTTGTAATTCATGAAAAATAATTTAACCTATAGAGACTATCATGTCACCTAATAATAAATATTGAGATTAGCATTTTCTAGACATGATATAATTCTCAAAAAAGTTTGGCACTTTTTGAGCTATACCTAAACATGGGCGTTTTGAACTTTCAACTTTTGTTTCTTTGCCAAAATGCTTGACAATTTTGTATGTAATACAAGATATTATATACACGTTTCCGATTCACAATTGGTTTTGTTATTTATTTTTAAAACAATATGGCAGCTGTTAACGCATTACAGTTATAAGTCATTTAAAATGAGGATCACTTTTACTAAGACTTAGAAAATATTCTATAATATAGTACCTTTCAATGGATATTTAAAAAAATATTCCACCAAGAAAAATAACACAAATATTTTTCATTCATAATTAGAAGTGTTTGGAAGTATTTTTGGGGCTAATCCCCCTACTCCTACGATTAGATAGGTACAGTCAATGAGTATGGCATATGATAGTACTAATTATGGTGGGTGAAGTTTTCTCATGAACATGTGTCTGTGTCATTTAAATCCCCTCCCAGAATTAAATGTACTATTAATGCAGCTGAGCTGAAACCTTTAATATAGTGACGGATGTCCTGTCCAAAGAAATGTGCACGTTTTTTGATACCTATACCGAGCTTTAAACCATTATACCGCCACCCCAGCCACTCATTATTAGGAACACACCACATGCTAGAGCCCTCTAAGGATATAAATATCAGCTGTAACTCCATATTGTATATGTATAGGTATATGCAATATCCACTCACCTCCATCGCGTCACTTAAATTATCGAGGTGAAATCACACCGCTCGCACTCGCATCGTATATTTCGGGATAATGGTTAAACGTAATAGAAGATAGTATAATATGGTAAATGTGAATTAGACCAACAAGATTTTGAGTCCAATTCAAACATCTCCTTAGCTGTGAGTGCATGCATAAATTAAAAGTTAACGAATTTACTTATATATCATAATATAATATCGTCTATATAGACGTCGTAATACGTTATTTTCGACGATTGGTAAACAATATTAAATCTACACATATAACTGCAATTTAGTATCTATACGACTATTAATCTTTGTGGTACCATGATGGCAAGCTATAGTCCGCGGTAATGTAAAATAATAATGTGTTTTGTTGCCGCCACCAAAAGACATACAATCCACATGGCTCTCCGGCGGTAGACCCAATCGGCCGCAATAATATTTCTCATATACCGCTCGAACGCCCACCGTAGGCACTACAATAAATCGTATATTATAATAATAAGGACCGCGACCATACGATAATAATAAACACTAATATAATATAGTATATACGGTTCTCATTGTTGTGCGAAACGTTTGTCGCGGCCGCGCTCTTACAGGTGGGCTGCTACGGTGCCTGAAGATCGGCGAGTAGGTATAATATAAAATGTACCTATAATAATATATTATAGTGAATGTATACTGATTTACAAAGGACCCACCGGTTTGAACGCACACAAACAATGATTACAATTACCGAACACGTAAAAAAAAATAATCGATTTCGATTTTTATAGGCCCACCTACAACTCGCTATAAGTTAGGAAGATTATTGTACAAGTACAATATAATATCATTTACTTATATCCATTTTTATTTATCTACATGCCGTGTACTTACCTACAGGCTATACTGAATACCGGTGTCACGTACCGGTGTGGCTACATATTATATATTCAGAAGTACCATAAACCTATAGCCTACACAGTACACACTTACCTACTTCGATAATACAGATAAGAAAAACTATTAGACCAGTGGCGTACACAGCTATTTTCTATGTGTGGGGGGGTACATTAAAAAATTAAAAAATTATATACATTATACATAAATACATCAAAATATTATATTGTTTAACAAAGATTTATTTATATTATCATTAAATTCAGACTTGGGGCTTTTTTACTTTTATTCGTCAAAAAATATTCATTTATTCTTTTAGTTTTTATTATTTTAGACATTTTAACAGTGCTTATCAGGATTTTGAATATCAAATGATATAGTATTATAATTTATAGCTGTCCAAATCCAATAGCTTGATAATTAAAAAGTATACATTTAGCTATAGCCTTATATGCATATTATATTAGATCATACACAGATGACAGATCTATAATTGATATTCGTTGATACTCGATTGTCGACCCTCATGTTTGCGTTTGAACAAATTTCCTAAAAAAATTCACTAATTTGTAATGAGTTATCACTTTATCAGTAACGTGTACAATAAAATGCATCGTTTATATTATAATGGAATATATAATTTTGATGTATAATAATATTATAATAACTTCGGTGTCGAAGGCCTTCTCATCGTACATTTTAAATCGAAACTCGACGGTAATGACGGTAACACTGTAATTCGTTTATTTCTAATTTTAATTTATGTATTTTTTCTGAATATATTATGAAAATAAATTATAACATTTTTAAAAATTTTATTCATTTTAGATTCTGAGTGAAACAATGAATGTATTGATTTTACAATGATGTGTGTTTTTTTTTATTTTCGTGTCTGTATGTACACGATAAGTACTCGAAATAATACTTCGATTTTCAACTTCCTTATCTTGTACGATGGGAAAGTGAATATTGTTGGTGCATTGAAGGAGTCAACATTTAAAGTTGCCAATAGTTTTCGAAAGCACCGGGAAAAACAAAAGAAAAATGAAGGAAAAACGGGAATTTGTACGCAAAATCAGTTTTCGAAAAAATCGATTTGGGTTTTTGGTGTACCTAACTCTTAATAATACCTTATGTACATGAAATTTTGATTGAACGTTTATATTCGCATTTTCTATATGCCATAACATTTTCCAAATATTTTGAGCTGTTTACGGACATTTTCAGTTTTCAATTTTTTTTAGTTTTTTTTTTTTTTATAAATATCAATAAAATTTTATTTTTTGGGTAAAAAAGCGTGAAAATGTAATGCAAAGCTAATGATATATTGTTACAATAGCAGTTGAAAAATATAAAAATACATAGGCACAATTTTTTTTATAAGCATTTAAAGATCGAATTTTGACAACATTTATCACATTTAAATTTTTTTTTTTTTTTTAATTTTAAACGTAATACACAATCTGTATCGACTAGACACAATAAGCCTATATGAGGAGAGTTACAAAGATTGACATGAAAATTTGATGAAAGAAGCCACCCATCGATGGCACTTTCTAAATGGAAAATTTAATAATAATTTTGTAGTTAAAAATTTATAAAATGGAAAATTTTATATCTAAGGATTGAAAATTTAAAACAATATTCCACTTAAATATGTTATATATAAACTGTAATTTATTCACATAAATATCATCAAATATAATTCGTAATATCATAGGCTGACTGACCGTTTTCGCTCAGAATCGTTTTTCTTATACAATGATATTATATTATTGAATTCAAATTTAACACCATCCATTACAGTGACCCACTTGTGACCTACTGTGCAGCAGAGCAATTTGTTATTATATATTTTTACGTAATTATGTATAGTGAAAAAATTACGAAAATGGTGGGGAGGGGGTTGAACACCTTCCCCGCCACAAGTGTGTTGTAATTAAGTGGTAGGTAAGTATAGGTACGTCCCAAATTGATCGATGGTTATACGTTACACCCGTTATAATATAGTAGTCAGTCTAATATTGCATGCTGCCGGTCATCTGGTGGAATCTATAGAGTATATTAATTGCTGATGTAGTCTGGTAGTTGCCGTCAAAGGATGAATTTAAAACGCTTATGTAAATAGTACTAAAATACTAAAGAAAATATTATCAATTATTATCAAACAATTTGAATTTAATTATATCTAATATTAAGTGTATACCACCTTTTACAGTGTGTAAACGAAAAATATACCAAATATGTACCTAATAATTACTATTGGCTATCGTATTATTACATACCTAAACCCTCGTTAAATACACGTCCGACATTTATAGGATATATGCCTGTATATACCTATCCACTGATATAATTATTGAATTATTCACATATTATTATATAATAAAAATACAAATCTATTATATACTATAATTGTATGGTAACTATGGTCTTATGAAACCTAGAATATTATAACTTAGCACTAGCTAATTTATTAACTATAGCATTCCTAATTATTTCCTAGTGACGCGATCACGTGATGTTATTAATTTTAGTATTTAAACATGTCGCTTTTTGGTGTTACTATTCTTAGGGAACGCTCTGCAGAAAGAATAAATTAAGCTTAATGGTCTCATGTGAGGATTGGCTGTATAAAGTCTGTCGTCTTAGTGTAGGCTTGATCGCATAGTTTACGCTATGACTCAGACGTTGGCCTAATCCACGATGATAAGCAACTTTTCAAAAGCCCCAAACGCGATAATCACTTTTTGCACGCGTGCGTGGACTTAAAAATATTTCTAACAATACCATACCAAGTAGTTATATCATACATGAATATCACGGTTGTAAATGCCAATTGTTCAATACTGGATCTTACGAAATCCTGGCTCCTCGGGAATCAATAATTTTTTAATGACAGCCACGAATCATGATGGGTATATTATTTGTATACATAGCTACTGAAGTACGTATAATAAATTGGCTTAACTTATATAGTAAGTTTACCACCTATATAATAATAATATGCTACTTTTTACAGGAACTATCTGTTTAATGAACATATTTTTTTTATATAATAATATTATAAGTTTACCTATTATTATAATATTGTACCTATAGGTACACTGTACAAGTGTAATACAGTGAAAATACTTTGTGAAAATTCCAAATTGTGTATTATTTTTTATTCAAAACAAACCGTACCTTAAATATTACCTTTGATTACCGTAAGTTAGACTCAAATGTCATACTATATATCTATAATATAACTAAGGCTGTCGGCTGCGATTTTGAGGTCCTAAAAGTTATACAAAATTCATTAAAAGTGTAAGAAATATGACGTATTGATTCTCTCAACAAATTTACTATAAAAAATATTTAAATTTAGGTGGTTATTATTTTTCATTCTTTTCTTCAAATTATAAAAAAATAGATGGACATTTAATCAAAATCCAAGAATTATTTCTTAAATACTTAGTAATATATTCGAAAGAGTTAATTAATATAGAAGATAATTGGGAAATATCGGTCACTTAAGCTACAAATTCATATGTCTCTGAAAATAATAATTGAATTATTACAGTTCCGTTGAGAATTGAAGCATTAATGTGATGGCAACATTGCAACCAAGTTAAAATGTTCGTAAAAAATATTAATTTTTTTTCATAATCGAAAATGTCCGGTATTACCTTATAACTCCGAACTCGTACATTTTGACAGTTATTACCGCACTATAGTATATATATTTTACAAAATAACCATATACGATATACGTTCTTTAGTATAAGACTATAAATATTTAACTTGTGTAAGGAAAAAACATAATATTTTGTGTGTATTTTGGATCGTATTATACTTAAACTAAGTAAAAGTGTCGTAAAAAATCATAGTCATCTATAAATATTGTTGAAATTTTATATTTCTGAGGTATGTGAAATTGTGAAATGTTATAAGAAATTATGATTTTTGCCAAAAAAAAATAATATTATAATGAACACTTGACGATTTTATACTACGGTGCCATTATTTATAAAAGTGCTGGTATATACCTTAAAATATGATAGTTTTGTAGGAACATACGTGACCAGTATTCTCCAATAACCTGTATCCTCCTTTCTACCCTATCTACATATAATATGTATATAATATGATATTATATTATTTACTGTATATTATAATAGTGTAATAAACATTGTCACGCACCGTTCAAAAAGAGTAATACAACTATAAAAGCCTTACATTTTATCTATAATAATAGGTGGTACCTATTGTATATACCCAGCAATACGATTGTAAACGTATACCACGATTAATTTTCAGTTCAATAAATAAAATATGTCATAGAATAAATTATCATTATTTTATTATTTATTAATTATTATATATAATTTTTTTTATAAGTAGGTTATTATAAATATTTTATTTTTGTTGGATAAAAGTTGAAACATATTTAAAATTACACATTTAAAAAACAAAAAATATTACCAAATTTAAATAATTTATAATATTAGGTATCTAATTATATTATAAACTAAAAGTATTGGAGATCCAATAGAAATTTTTGAAATAGATGTAACAAGTTATTTATATTATGATTAAAATACAATCCAATATTCCAGTATGTACCTATGTCCTATATTATTATGTATGCGAGCAGAAGAAGTGCTGGATGTTACTACCAGGTAACAACTTACTTTCAAATTTTAAAAATGTTCATTGTTATTATTGTCACTTTATAGGGTGTCCTTCCTAATCTTAAGATTCATGTCAACCTATTTTTACTGTCTTTTATCAAACCTACTTGTTGTACAAAAAGTTTATTATTTAAAGATTGTAGATTTATTTCAATAAAATAATACTTAATAATAAAAAAAATTGATATGTATGTAATTTTAAAGTAATATTGTAATCTATATGAGTATAAAATATATGATGTAACACTCAATATTCAACATTTAAGCTCTCAAAAACTGGAAAATTAGTACTAGCAAATAATATTAAGAAAAAGGTCGAGAATGTCATGTCAACCGAATACTAATTTTGATAAAACTAAAAAGAATGATGAAAATTAAATTTGAGCATAATTTGTAAAATAATAATTTCTCATTAGGGGGGATTCAGCCGGTTTTGTCAAAAGTCAAAACTAATGTAGATTTTACCAATCTAAACATTAATTTAGTTTGTTATAATGTTCTTCAATATATTTAAATTCCGTATTTAAAATGAACCAAAGGGGGCTGGAGGGTGATCCAGTCAATGAAAAAAGTGACTTTTAGACCAATAAGCTAGACAAAATTATGATTGATCAACAAGTTTACTAGAGAATGATCTAGGCGATTTTAAATATTCCAATTATTGTAAGTGTCTTAATGAATAATAAAAATGCAAAATATCATATTTTTTCGATATTTTTATTCTTGGATATCACAGCTGAAAAAAAAAATATTCAAAATCGCCTCGATCTTTCCCTGGTAAACTTGTTGATCAATCATAATCAGTTTTCAAAATTAAAATCTGTCAAACCAAATTCTTCCAGTTTTGTCTAGCTTATTGGTCTTAAAGTCACTTTTTTTCATAGACTACAACCGCCTTAACTGATTTTCTTTCAAGACAAAAAAAAAAAAAGGTGCTCTGCTGTACAGTAGGTTACAAGTTAGTCACTGTATAATGGATAGTATTAAATTTGAATTCAATGATATAATATCATTGTATAAGAAGAACGATTCTGAGTGGAGACGGTAAGTCAGTCTAGGTATAAGACATATTATATGCTTTTCGTTAACTCGTTAAGTTAAAAATTAATTTTGAAAAAAAAGTAACATAAATTAGTGTAAAGTTAAAATTTGGTAATTTGCAAAAATAAAAAATTCCAGACACATAATATGGGTTTATTAGATAGTTTTTCTTTACATCCAAGAAAATTACTTTGGAAATTTAAAATGATACATGAAAGTAAAAACACATTAAATTATTCTTCACGCATTATTCTTCGAAAGAAAATTAACTTAATCTAGATATTTTTGAAATAAAATAAAATTGAAGTTAACATGTTAATCTTTAAAAAAGATAACTTATTAAGTTAAAAGTTAATTTGAACAAAAAAGTAACGAGTTAGTTAACTTAATTTTAATTGTAAATTCGTTAATGCCCAGCCTTGTATAATAGTGTACTTTAGAAGTTTCAATTACCCACGAATAATATTATACAATCACAACAAAATAACTAAAATAGTTATTCTAGGTTTTTAATATGTAATTTCGTCCAAATTTGAACTTAAAATGACTATAAAAATAAACTGTGCTTACCTATGTATTTTTTAGATTTTTTGTTAACAGAATAAGCTACTTACGCGAAATCTTATTTTAAATTATCAATCCTTAGATATAAAAGTTGAACATTTTATACATTTTTAACTACAAAATAATTATTCAATTTTAAATTTGATAAATGTTGTCAAAATTCGATCTTTAAATGCTTATAAAAAAAAATTGTGCCAATGTATGTTTAATATTTTTCAACTACTATTGTAACAATATATCAGGAGCCTTGTATTACATTTTTACACTTTTGGACCCAACAGATAAAACTTTATTGATATTCATAGAAAAAAATATGAAATTGTCCTTAAAAAGCTCAAAAAGCTTCAAAATATTTTGAAAATTTTATCAAGTATAAGAATTGATAATATTTATTTATTTGATGACATTCAGTAAAATTTGATGAATCTATAGTTACTCGTTTTTAAATTACAACAAAATAAGAAAATCGCTACATGAGAAATCGAGTGAATATCTAATGTTTTACAAATTTAAATTTCAAACACTCATAAAAATTTAATTTGTCTTTCATCTAAAATATTTTTTTTTGATAAAGGTAGACAAACTTATGAGGAATCTTGTATTACATTTTAAAATCTTAGATTTAAAAAGAAAATTTTTTATCAATTTGTAACTCAAAATAATTTGAAAATTTTCGTAATTTTTGGGTATTTTGTCAATATTTGAACCTTAAATGCTTATAATTATAATAAAAATTGTCTCCATAAATTTTTAATTTTTTTCATCTGCCTTTAAAAAATTATACTAGAAGTCTTCTATTAAATTTTTTAACTTTTTTAACCAACAAATAAAATTTTATTGATATTTATTGAAAAAAAACTAAAAAAAATTGAAAACTTAAAATGTCCGTAAACAGCTCAAAATATTTTGAAAATGTTATGGTGTATAGAAAATGTTAATATAAACATTCAGTCAAAATTTCATGTACCTACGGTAATTAGTTTAAGAGTTACACCAAAAACCAAGACCGATTTTTTCGAAAACAGATTTTGTGTAAAAATTCCCGTTTTTCCTTAATTTTTCTTTTATTTTTCACGGCGCTTTTGAAAACTACTGAGAAATTTTTACTTTTGACCCCCAAAGTACCAAATAGATTCCCTTTCTTATCAGAAAAGATACTGTTGAAGAAAATCTAAGCGTTTTTACTGTCTTAAAACGTTATGACAGATACAAAAATTAAAAAAAAACCACACATCATTGTAAAATCAATACAGTCATCGCTTCACTCAGAATCTAAAATAATTTAAGGGGTTGTTGGATAAAGGTTTTAACTCACAATTTTGAAATTATTCAGGATTACAGTTTTAGTGGTTTAATTATATAGACGTTTTAAATTTTTTAACTGTTCAAATGCTAAGAAGTTTTTGAAAACAAAAATGATGTATTTTAAAGTTATAAACAATGTTCTGAAATTTTATAAATTTATCTGCTTATATGATCATAGGGGATATAATACAATAACACCTTAATCCACAAAACAATAACCACAGATTGTATAAATATTCAACACCTTTGACCTTCATCAATTTGATATCTCCATAAATATATGTTAGAACTTATAGTGTACTGATATTTGTATAGCTTATGTCTTACGTCATGATGCATCATTATGTATAATACCTATAATAACGATTTTACAAATTCTCGTTAAAAGTTCTTGTTTTGTGAATTAAGGTGTTATTGTATTATATCCCGTATGGTCATATGAACAATACAATTTATAAAATTTCAGAGTATTGTTTATGACTTTAAAATACATAATTTTTGTTTTCAAAAATGTCTTAGTATTTGAACAGTTAGAAAGTTCCAAACGTTTACATAATTAAACCACTAAAACTGTCCTCCTGAATAATTTCAAAAATGTTAGTTAACACCTTCATCCACTAAAACCTTCAATTGTGGTCAGGTACTTGAAAAGTTCCACCAAATAGGTATTTTAATAGGTATGTAAGTATTTTAAAATTTTAAATACACGGTGTAGTTTGTCTCTTTTTGAGATATTTATAGATATTTTTAGATTCTGAGAGGAGCGAGAAAGCTAGTGGTTTTACAATGGTGTTTATTATTTTTTTTTATCTTGTATACAACATTTCTACCAGAAGATTTCAGCATAGTATCTTATTCATTAATAATTAATAAATAGGATCAATCTGGTACTTTAAAGAGGTAATTTTTCGATTTTCTCAATAGTTATTTAATGCCACGGATAAAATCAAATACAAATTACCAAAAACCAATATAAAAACGGTATTTTAATATCTATCACTTTGTTTATTAATTATGACCATTGAAACGAATAAAAATAACGATTTTAGTTATTGTGATTTATAATAATAATTCAACTTACAGGCTATAATAAATAATAACAATTAACAATATAAAATATCTAGACTGACAAACCGTCTCAGCTCAGAATCGTTTTTAGGATACAATGATATTATATCATTGAATTCAAATTTAATACAATCCATCAATCCATTATACTGCGACAAACTTGTAACCTACTGAACAGCAGAGTGACATCCATTTAGGTACCAGTTTTTAGTTTTATTTCTACAAATATGGATAAAAGCTTAAACATTTAATACAAAGTTCTTCATAAGTACCTAATTCATATTGAAACCTTAAAATCTAAAAAAAAAATATAAAATATACTACATGTTTTGTATGTAATATAGACATTAGAAGATTACATTTTGACGGAATTTGATTTGTATTTAAACGAAAAACAATTATTATTTTGCTGTAATTCAAAAATAATTTTCGTGGAGATTTGAATCTTTTAAGCTTTACGCATTTTATTATATTGTTTATAGATACAAAATTACATGTTCAAAACATTTAAAAATTAAAATAAGGTTATATACTATTGCCTATTTAACCATAAATATATTTACACCATTCTACTGTAAGTTGGTATTGACTCAAAAGTTAATAATAATATATTATAGGTATAAATATAAATATTAGGCTTATACTATTATAACAATAATTAATAAAATATGCCAATTTTTCATCAACAATTATTTCAACCTATCATTTTACTAATAGTAAAATGTAAATAGTGAATATGAAAATTAAGTGACCGGTTGCTTATCCTATTATAGAAAATTGAAAAAAAAATTGTTAATGGATTTAATTTTTTCAACATTATTATAATTGTACATAGGTATATGTATATAATAATAAAGTATTTTCTACGTTCGTGAAGTTGGCAACCCCACATGATCCCACAGACTTCAAACTGGTATCAAAATTTTGAAATTTTTATCCAATTAATTGCATGTCTCTCCAAAAAATTTGCAATTCATCGTAAGGCCCGTAAATTCAAAAATAATTATGATTGGGGGCAAGTTCACGCCAAGTTCAAGGCCCCCCACACAGATAATCCGAAACAAGCACAGTTAGTAAGCGGATAAATAGCAAATAGTAGTTAATCTATTATTGAAGTTGTCGAATTTTCCATGTAACCTGTAATTGGTATAAAAATAATAATAAACATAATTTTTTTTTAAATATACTAGGTAACTACAACTAAAATTACCATAAGGTAGGCTACACAACCCCTATGGTCTCACTGACTTCAAACTGGTATTTAATACTAAACATGTAACGAAAATTAACTAATTTGAATAGTTGGCGTAATGTACCATCTAAGATGAATCTAGCAGATCATGCTTCTAAGGATCTGTATAACCATACATTTAAGTGGTAGGTGCTAGAATTCCTTAAAAAGACCGACTTATACCAATACTGCCGAGGTAGTAATGACTCCTAAAGTATGTCAACACGAAGAAGTAGAAGATTTCCCAAAATATTAAAAGTAATGTACCTACCTACCATAATCCTATACAGACTACAGTAGAATCCATTAGACCTTTGTTAGCCCAAGTGTAAATTTTTTTTTGGAAAGGTTTTTTCTGAAAGTATACATTACATTATAACATTTAGGTATCTGGGAGGTAGAGTTAAACTTTCTAAGACTTTGCCTCATGGATCATGTATTTAAGTATAAATAGTTAAATACTATATTTTTCCGGTGACAGGATCAACAGACTTAACTCCAGACTTCTAGTTGCCATGTCTTTCAATCCAAGTGACTTCAAAACTCTTATCGCTGGACACTTCCTCACAAAGGGACCATTCTTCACCTTACTATCACATCAAGTATCCATTATTCCTAGTGCTTTCATTAGCCAAAGTGAAAGATGGACACTCGTACAGAAATTCAGAACCTCTTGAAAGTCTGGTTGCGGTAAAAAATATAATATTTCTATACATCCCAATTGGTCTCGTCAAAGCTAAAATGTTCAGAAAAACGTTTTAGGTAGGTTTAAGTACCCATCCCCACCACTCACTTGGACTACTCAACAAGTAGTCAAATTGCTCCTTGGCACATATGGAGTCGTTATAGATACAAAGATAAAAATGGCACAGGGACAACTTCTTACCTGGCTGCTGTGAGGATTTGTCCACTACCATTGAAAGATTAAAGAAGCAACTCTTCAAAGCGGTTGATCTTTCAGCATAGCACTTGCCGATATGCTGGTGTTGATAACGCACTAACCAACACTTCTGACGAATCATATTTACACTTTTGCCACCACGTTTACCACAGTATATCTTAAAACCATGTAGTTTTCAAATCCTCTTAGAAATGGGGGCTATTTTGGAGCGATTGGTGTAAACTTGGAAATTATAAAAACTTGTTCGATACTAATTTTTAAAGTATAGTATAACATGGCCATGGATGGGTTACATGACGTTCCTTACCCTATCAATTTACACTATAGTAAGTTTGTAATTTAAGATTTGTAAATCTTAAAAACTAACTAGCATATTCTTTTAACCAACAACTAAAATGTAGTGTTGATTTGAAATTCGAGTATAATATAATATATTATACTAGCTGAACCCGTTGATTTCGTTGCCCATTAAGTGTACCAACTATATGTGACTCAAACTTTGTTCAATTCGTTATTTAATATTCGGTGTATGGTTTCAAAATTAATCTTAACTTTTCCGTTGCCTGGAATAAAAATTCTGATTCGCTGCAGTACATTATCAGGTAGGCAATCTACCTGCTTTAGATCGTGGACCCCGTGCTGTATGTAAGTTAGTGTATGATTTAACTCTAAAGTATCAAAGTTATACCAAGTTTATGGTTTTTATTTCATTCCACCTAACCTAACCTTACTAAAATCAGATGAATAAAAAAAAATGAATTTAACCATTTTTAAATTAGCCAATATTGAATCTACACACAAACATTCAATTTGATATATATATATATATATATATTGACAAAAAATAATAATACAAATCATCAAACATGCCCGATTAACCAATACCAACCAAAATATAATACACTATTATTATTATTTTTTTTTTTTAACCAGGTGTGCACTTAAGAGGCCATAACTCCGGAACGACTAATCGCACAGCGTACAAACTTCACAAAAATCATCTATATATCAATCCTAATATACTCTGAAATTTTTATCAAAATCGTTTTGGTTAATCTGTAGTTATAAAATTTATTCAAAATATACACTTATTTATATATATTATTGTTATAGTATAATATAATACATATACAATTTTATTTTTATATTACTGCACATTTTAATATAATATAACAATTATAATTTTAGAATTCTAATATTTCTGATTAATATTTTCATTTGCTACAAAAAGTAATTGAATTACCCATCTCTTTAACGTAACACGTAGTATTATTTCTACTTGTAAAACGTACATACTGTTGAAATATAAAAAACAAGTTGAATGTTTGAAATAGTGTATTTTTATGATTTTTAGTTTAGGCTGATAAACTAAGTAATACTGCTGTTGCTCGTTTTATCCAATACTCTGGAGGTTCTAATCCACTATCAAGGTACATCATTATTATAAACGATTCTCTTCCTTCTCCACATCGCGAAGGGTAATAATATATAGGGCATTGGTAGAAATCTAAAAATGAGTAAATATGTTATGTATATAATATGCATAAAAATACACGAGTTTTTAATGACTAAATACTTCTTGCTACTTTTGCACTGTCTATGGGCTTAAAATGTATAACTGGTAAGTTGGAAATAAATTTTAATGGTACTGATTCACACAAGCATGATTTTTTTAAATTCCAATCAGCCCCTTCTAAATAAAGATCTCGTACGTAAACTCCATCCTAGAATAAAATAATTTAAAATATTTATTATTTATTATGTAAGATGCTTGTTTAATGTTGTAATATTATCATACTATCTATGATTACTTTTGGAGGTAATGATTCTCTTTCTGGTAGTATAGGAATAAATTCCCAATATAGTAAATCTATTGCTATATTCGAACTTCTTGAATAAATCTAAAACATATTTTTTATTGCCATCAATAATTGTTAAAATAATATATTAGTATTATTTCTATTAAGAAACAAAAAATATTTACCTGTAGTACAGCTGTCAAAAAAGTAATTGGGTAAGTATAGGCTCCCAACCAAAATAAAACCGGTGGGTGAGTTTTGTTTGCCCAAGTTTTAAAATGATTGATTCTTTCTATTAAATCTTGAGTCCATGGTCCCAGGGACATTAACGAAGGATATGCTAAATGGTTTTTTTTTTAATGTATAGGTATATTCATAAATAATGTATTATGTGCAAGTGTCATCATTTAATATTACCTTTGAGCCATTGACCAGGAACTCTACCTTCATTTATAAACTGAAATATATTTTCAAGATCAGATGACATTACTGCCAGCCCCTTGATGCCTTTTTTTAGGCTAACTAATGACGTTTTAATTTCGCTCAATAAACTATTATAATGTTGTACCTACAAAGACCAATTATTTTTTAAAATATATATTTTATAACTAAATTTAACTGACGTGTATCGGGTAAAAAATTAATATTTTTTTATTTAAAGTACCTAATAATTATGTTAAGAGGATGTCGTACCCGCATTTGTTGTCTCCGTATTAATAACGGCATAACATAGCAAATTTTATGTTTAGAAGATTCTTTTTTACTCTGTTATTTGTTAAACTGGATTAAATTGATACATTTTAAATGTAATAACGGACCCCACATAGGGGTTTTTGATGTTTTAATTTTGATGCAAGTTGTGAGCATTTTAATTTTGTACATTGTTTTATAAATACGACATTCTCTGAGTTGAATTTAGTTTTTAATTATTTTGGAAGTAAATAGAGATTTATTATCATTAAGTAGAATACCTCTTGTAACAGTACAATATCCAAGGGGTTCCTTTTAATATTTTTTGCAGTAGTCTCATAATCTATTAATTCAGGTAGTTTTTTCAGAATTTTACTAGATAAATCTAAAACTTTGCCTTCAGAATTTTCTTCAGCCACTGTTGATGATTGTCCTTGTAAAATCATTAGAGCATCGCAAATTATACGATTTTCTCCCATCAATGAAGCCATCTCAGCATTAGAATGTTGTCCAAATATTTCGGGGCTATCCACGATTGGTAATGTATCAATGTAATTTCTGTACATATGAAGATCTCCATCTCTTGGTATAAAATAAGTTGACAACGGAGATAACCTTAAAATCCATAATAATATTTTTTAATTTCTCTATTTCAAATAATGTATTTCATTTTTAGTCAGTTTTTAAAAAAATGCCTACTTCATAAACGTTATATAGGATTTATATTTAAAATTCCTGTGGTAGTGTCACAATTTCTGAGAATTTTTTTAAAATAAATTATAATAAATCAAATCGTATCCAATATTTTAAATCATGTACTTACTCTGATTATATTATTTTACATAATATGTAGAATAGTTTTTTTTCCAATTAATTTATAGTTAAGAGTGAATTTAATTTAGAAATTTTCAACTGCTAATAAAAGCATTTTATATAACGATTATTATCAAAAAAAAAAAAATAAATTATAATGTTCAAAAGAAATGACAAATACTTTAAAGTTTAAACCATAATATATCAACATGTTTAACTGGAATATTCTTTTGAAATACAAACAAGTCCTGTGTTAAGAATTAACAAGCAAGCACTCGATCATATCACGCTATTTATAGAAACTTATAGGGTTTTAAAATAATTCATTAAAAAATATTGTGCATTGCTAATAAATGTGTTTAATAAGTTTCAATTAGTAATATTATACAAATATAAAAAAAATTAAAAATTAAATACATAATGCTTTAGTTCTTCTAAATGATAATGTTTATTCATAGTATTTTAATTGATAAATGACATATGATTTTGTAGACTTTTGCTCTTACTTGCACATGAATTATTTTTAAGCTATAATTTATATAGAAACTATGTACCTAATTTCATAGAAACTACTGAGGATAGGCCAAAGTAATTAAAGTACATTTTAAGTATCTACTATTAAATCGTTTATAATACATCATATTTATGTATACCTACACTGTTTTTAATAACTTATATTGATTACCTATGTATTCCTTGTAAATAATAATTGTATTTTTATAAAATATTACATTTATGCTAGGTATTTATATTGGTTATACCTAAAATAATTCGATTAAATAATTTATTATACTTGAAATGTGGCGTTGTAATTGCATCCTCATTAAAATATTGACCAATATAGGTATCTAAGAGTCTTCTGTCCATGTTATCAGTAACATGACCACCGTAACAAATTCCAGCAATCAAATATTTTAAAGCTTTCCAAGGAGTTTCTTCATATTCATCCAAATATATGGATAGCAAATTTTCTGATACCTATAAAATAAAACGAAAAATAAAGTTTAAACTATAATATTTTATATTATATTACATATAGGTATTAGATTCCTAAGCTAATAAAATATTTAAAATATAACCCGATATAATATTATTTACCTCAAAATCGGAATCATTAAAACTGTAAATTACGTTCCAGCCAAGATTTTGAAATTTTTTTCTTTCAATTAATATTGAATGAAAAAAGCAAAGAGAAAATATTAATTTTTTGTATTTTTCTTGTGAACGGCATTTATCAAATTGTTCATCTGTTAAATTTTGGTACAAACGTTTCATATTTGCTCTTAATCCCTGAGTACATTTAATATACAATCATTACATTTATGAATATTCTTTTATTTTTCTTAATTACTTTTGGTGGTTCGGTTGTCATTTTTATAGCACTTTGTAATAAAGCGATAGGAAAATCAGGATTAGGATTTGAACTTAACCACAGCCTGAAATCAGGGTGAGATTTACCATCTTGCATAACATCAACTATTTTATCTAGCTGTGGCATCCATGATAAAGAAAGATGACAATTGGCGAGGAATATCCACTTTCCTGTTTGTTGACCTTGTTCAATTAGTCTATCAAAATAAATAGATGTTATTAGTTATTACAAATTAAATTTGATTTCTATGTGATATTACTGTGTTGCAACTAATGATTGACCTTGACCCAGAGATAGAGATTCATAATGCATGTTGGTACTTGTAGCCAAACCAACTAATGTGTTAGTTGGATCCACTCCAGGAGATAACAAAAATATTAATGGGGTTTTGCAACTAGAATCTTCTAGAGCACTTTTAACATCCATAACTGGTGGTTCTATATACTTAGAACCCAGTTCATTGGAAATAAAATTTGTAATTGCAAATGATAATCTGTCTAATCGCAAAGATCTTACAAATAACATTTTTTGAAACGAATTGGTGTTCTCATTCCATTTACCTATTATATACATTAATCGTTTGAACTGATATATTAGTAAACATTAGTTAAAGAAATATTCACCAATAAGATTTGTTGATTCCGGATTTGAAGATATATACCATTGTTTCCATTCTCGAGAGAATTGTTCAAATGATTTTTCTACTCCAAGAAACCCTGGCAATTTGTTTAATTCGGATATATTATCCCAATTTGATTCTGACAACCAAGCTTTAAAAGAAAATGAATATTATATTTATTTAATTTTAGGTTAGAATAATTGTAACACACATACATGAACAAGGGTTTTCTGCCTGTTCTACTTTATTAACTACGATACCACCCTTTAAAAGAAACTCCATTTCATACGCTGGTATTAAGTCATCAGCCATTAACAAACTTATAATTATTTGAAATGAAAATAATAATTTGTGAACTTCGAACAATCCTCGGCAAGTATTTTTATAAACTGCATATGTGTGGTAAGCATTTAAATGATTTAATCTTTCGAAGAGTCTTTCATTTTTTTCACTCTTTTTTATTGAATTCTCGAATAGATTCATATAAGCATCCAATGAAAATTGATACATAGGATCGATTTGATTGAGTTCATTAAGAACAAAAAATAAAATTGATGCTCGTTTAGCACAAGTTCTATAACCCTACAAAATAAACAAATACTGAAATTAATTTTATAAGTCAATACAATTTTAAGTAATATGATCAATTAGTTATTAGTATTTACATATATATTTTTATTTAATTTAGTTAAAAATGTTTTAATGTAAAACATTGAATCATACCTCTCGAGCAACATCAATATCGATTTGAGTTGAAAAAGAAATTTCTAGTTGCTCATTTACTGTTACTGATGTAACTTTTGAAGAAGCTAATGTTTGGAAAAGTTCATCATTTTCTAACAGTGATCCCTCAATCTCATTGAGGAGTCTAAGTAGTTCATCTTCCAGTGCAACCAGTGTTTTTTTACCTTTATCGATGTTAATTATCAAATTATCTTTAAGTATTTTCAACTCTGGTTTTTCCATTGTGATCACAACGTCTAAAAGTTGGTCTTCAAGTCCTTCTTCTTTAATTGCAAAATTAACTACTGTTGTTCGTGTAAAAATTTCAGGAGGATAATGCGGGTTTCTTATTTTAGTGGTTATGAAAAATCTAAAATTGTCATTATATGGTAATTCCTTATCACCCATTTTAATAAAAAGTTGATTTCCTAAAAAAATTAATTGTTAGTGAATTTATTATACTTTTAAAATGTATAAAATCTTTAAATCTGGTACTTTGATAAAATATTAACCTTTTTCAATTATTGATTTTGATAAAACTGGCATCACTGAAGGATCGAGATGTTCAGAAGTTATTTGCAATAGTGTTGGATTTCCGTTTTGTAATGCCATTTCCAAAATAATCATGAAATTCGGTAAACAAAAATCAATGATTTTTAATTCGTTTTCGGCTTCCATGTTTTTTATCCATTTCAAAGCTTGACATTGTGGATCTATAATCAATGGCCATCGTGAGCCACGGCTGATAATGATACCATTTTCTGTACTTGAGTCATCGTTGGGTAAACCATGAATATTCCAGTTTCTTATAGTAGCCGGATCAGATAAAAAATCTTTATTGTCATATGCTGGATTAGTTGGAATTTTCATATCTTTTACTGAAGTTGTCCATAATTTAAAAAGTATATCTCTATACTTAAATAGAAATGGACCCATATATGAAACAAACGCTATACTCAGTAGACAATCGCCTGGTAAATAGTCAAAATATATATCTAATTGTTTTACAGTTTCAGTCCATCGTATTTTTTCGTTAGATAATCCTTCAATTAATGATGCTGCTCGATCAAGATTTCTTTTTAAAATATCTGCCTATAAATTAATTTCCACTTATCAACATTTCAATTTTAATTCAAAATTAATTTACCTTTTTGACCAGTTGTTCCTTTTCTTCCATTTTTATATCAAAATCATTTTTTAATTTCAATAACAGTTTTTGAATCTGGGATAATTTTTGTTGTGCAGTAAGTAATTCAGCTTGCTTTTCCTGAAGATCAGCCAGTGCAGCTTCTGCAGATTCTTTTTTGGGTGCTACAATTCTTATAATCGAAAAAATATTGTAAAAAATATTTATTCATGTATCATATTATATATACAATATTATATGTCATACTTGTAAATGATAGCATATTTTTCTATTGCGATGACCCACTGAGCAAGTGATTTAGCAGCTACTGATTGAGCTCCTACTTTATCAGGTTCAAACTCTGGATTTGATGTATACGCATTTATTTTTTTTAAAACTTTTTGTGACACATGATCTTTGTCAAAATCTTTTAGCTAAAAGTTTAATTTTGTATAATCTAAATTTATTTAACTTATTTCAATATTAAATTAACCTGCGTTAGGAAATTTGGATCTCCTAATTGTCTTTTTGCTTCATTCCAACTAGGTTCAGATTCTTTTAATATCATCACAGCTTCGAAAACTAATTTAACTCTATGTGGAGGTTTTGAAAAAGACTTTACTTCAGCAAGATCTTTTTTATTAAGTGCATTTAAAGCCTAAATAACAGGTACATATTAATAGTATTTAATAAATAATAATAGACAACGATTACAATAATTGTATGTTTTTTTTGTTATATTATTATTCACCTCCATAGCTTCCGATAGTGCAGGTAATGCTTTTTCTAAATCAATCATAGCCAGATTATACAACTCTTTACACACAATTTCTTCTTCTTTGATTTTAATGCTTTTAGCGTCAACTTCAATTTTTTGTTGGTCAGCTATTATTGTTTGCTTTGAAATAACTTCTAGAAATTGATCACATTCCACGGCATATGCCTGAACAATTTTAGTAGCTTTTTCTAAATCTACTGTCATTCCAGCAACTTTTTCACTGGTGTCGTCTATTTTGAACAAGCCATTTCTTAATTTATTCGAATTACTTGAAAGCTCAAATCGTTTCTTACGTAATGTTCTGTTTAAAACAACCAAATCGATAATTATATATAGAATAGGTTTAGACTTTTTTTTGCATACTCTTTATATCCAGTTACTAATTCCAAATAATTAGTAGGTGTAACGTAATTGTATCGCTTTAATTCTAAAATCATCAGCCTAGAATATTCTCCTACTGAGTGGTGAATAACGGCAAATAAATTTGCTATACATAATTTTAACTCACTCTATGAAATAAAAATACATAATAAATAAATTATCAAGCTAGTATTTGGTCCGGAGTATAAATTACCTCTGATAAAGAAACTGTGTCTACATCAAATACCTGGAAAATAAATTTATATTAAAGATCTTAATAACTGAAGAAATAAACAAAAGGTAATTTTATGAGTACAAAATATGTGTAAATAGCAATTTGTAATTGTAACCACAGTTATTTTTGGTTAATTTATGTAAATTTATCCAAACATTTTCCGAGTCCTAACTTAAGGCCTCTAACTTTAAAGGTGGGTCTTCTGGATACAATTATATTCCCCCCCCCCCATAGACAAAAACCTAAAAAGACACTGAATGGCTTAAAATAGTCTAAATATCATGTCATATAGGCTATATTAATTTTTGAGCAATAATAAAATAAAATAAAATTGGTTTTAGTACAAATTCCCGCTTTCCTTAATTTTTGAAGCTTAAATAATATATTATGAAAAGTATATATCAGTAATTTTTACTTTTGATTTTTTTGATATTTTAATTGATTTTAAACAATAATTTGAATTTAATACAATAATTTTATATTTTAAAATTTGTTTAGTTTTTTTTATTATTTTTGTAAATATTATTGAGAACATGTTTGATTCTCGGCATTATGATTTGAAAATGTAACTGATAGTTTTTTTTTAATAGTTTATCATACACAATTTACAAATATCGAAAATGAAAATGTCAAATTATTTTTGGATAAGCAGTTTTACTACATCACCTTTGATCGTAATTGTTTTTGTGTTATAAATGAGTTAACATTTAAATATTTAATTAAAATGTAATCCAATATTTTAGGTTTGGCCTACTTAGTGTTAAAGTGCATTCAAAACCTACTATAGTTAAACATGTACATATTTTATAGTACATATTATGCTAGTTCTACGTCTGTTAAATATTTGCAGACAAATTCAAAAAAATGTATTGTAATTGTAATTTCGTTAGCTTTTACTACAAAATATTTTCCATTCATTATTAATATCTATGAAAGGTATTTTGTACATTTAAATTTTTAATCTTACTCTTGGTACTCCAGTTATAGTTTCCAATACTTCTATTGTAGCAAGAGAGCTAAATGCCACCTCTAGTAAAGCTTCCTTAGGCCAATCCAAAAACCAATCAATTGTCGTACAATTTATCAATGAAGGATATTGACGCAACCTGGTTCTAATTTTGAGAGAAAAAAAACAAAAACAACATCAGTAAAATTATTTAATTATAAGCCTTATGTATAATATATATTAAACTTATTCTTAAAAAATATTTTTAATTTGTATTTAATATCTACCGATAAGTATATCAATTATAATATGGTTGGTCACTGTTTATGCCTAATATTAAAAATTCAGATAATTTCATAAGTAAAAAAGTTAATAAGTTAAAAAATATTTTTAATGAATCAATAAGTAAATCAAACTTACCGAAATTTGATTCCAATCGGACTTAGACATAGAATAATGTGTAGATTACTTCTGACGCGATCTAAGAAAAACGAATAAATGTCATCTGTTGTTTCTGGAATACCTTCTTTTTTAGCAGCAGGCGATAATTGTTCTTTAATCTAAAAATGTCAATAAAAAATTGCACCGTATTTCAACATTAATTAGGTATTCTAACCTCATCAAACTCATCTTCCTTGTACAGTTGTGGTACTTCACCAGTGCTTAGTATGTTATTTATGGTCTCCAAGAACATTTCATTTACAATTTGTGTGTCATTGAACAAAAATGAAGTTGGTTGATCCCTCACTCCTGTCTGATAGTACAGGCGTTTCAAGTCTTCTTTGAAATCTCCTATCCCATACGATTTATTTAATTCAATTGTAAACATTTTGTATTCGCATAGCCAGTTCGCAACTTTTGAAAGTGAGGTCCGTCCGGATCCACCTTTCAGAAAAATGATAGGAAATTCATTATATTATTAAAGCAGAAAAATAATGACGACTTGTAAACACTATACCAATGCCGACCAGCATTATATAGCCTCTTGGTTGGGATATAACTCTGACTATGCGACATATATGGTCGATGGCGTCCCTAAATAATACAAGATTCATGGTTATAACTCCAAAGCTTAAATTGTACTCTTTATTCTATCGTCGACAAATTCACGTAGATATTTTCGTCTGTAACTTCCTCGTACTGTGAATGCTTGTCAAAAATGACAGAATATTAGAACCTTGTTCTGATGAGCATAGACTTTCCGGGGTTTTAAGAGTTTCCCCCATATCCCATAATGTTTCCCGAGTTGAATATTGATTTGATCCATGAACCATTCTCGATCCCTGTAACGTGGTAATCAGAATTAATAAAATTATTAAATATACATTATTATACATTTTATTATTTTGAATAATTTACTTTTCGTCAATTAATTTGTCATTAAATACTCGGAACACTTCATTACACCAAAGCCGCAACATTGAATTGTCAGTTGTCTGGTAGTCAGTATTACTGCGCAACAGGCCTTGAATACCTACAATTTAAACTAACATCAGAAGACAGAATTGTACTCGTACATGTGTGGACAAAATTTAATTTATCATATACAGTTTAATCTGGCACGACTAAATCTTCAGTATATTTAAAATCAAGATTATAAGTATATATTGGTATTATACTAGTATATTTATTATACGATGAATGACGCACTTTAGAAATATCTCTCAAATTGAATAAATAGTGCATTTTGGCTGGTGTTGGAAGCAAGTTAGCTACTACACTTTTGTAAAGATTAATTGTCATATTGGTTAACCCGTTTCCTGCAACGAGTAAGAAAAGTGTCAACACAATGTAATATATCAGTGTAACATATTTAAATATCCAGATCATACTTAAGTTCCGTATATGTCCACAAATGATTTTTAGATGTTGGTTTAACATTGATACATAAATGTTTGATATTTGCGCTTCTTCGGGAAACGTCAAGTTTATCATGCTAAAGCAACTCAACAATCTGTTACTTATGGTGCTCCTTCCACTTCCAGGTGGTCCCATAGCACCGATCAACAGCATATTCTTCACGTACTTCAGTAATCTAGTCTGTCGGTCAAACCAAAACTCATAGTCTATCCACTGTCGAATCAGTTCTAGTGGTGCCTGAGCACCGTAAATTTCTTTTTCAGGCATATTCATGTCATCCAAAAATGTCACCAACGTTTTATCTTCATATATACAAATTAATAAAAAAATAAACAAAATTCCGTTAAAAATTGTGTATAGTTTTTAAGATGCAGAACATGTACACTTATTATTAAAAACAATTGGAGGTATAACATTATAATAGTTAATATAATATATTTAAATAAACAAGTTCGGAAAGCTCACACTGCGAGCTTGCTAAATTACCTGTTTTTTAAACATATTTTATACAATGCAATACATTATAGTTCCATATATAATGTATGTACGATGTACTTATACAGTAACTACAGACAATAAATAAATAAAAATGAAAAATCGAACCTAATGTTCTTACTACCTACCTACTGGTAACAACCGAATAGACAGACGATAATAAAATAATCTGTTAGAAACCTAAAATTTGCTCAGTCGAATAGAGTAAAAGTAATAAAAAAAAGTAAAAAAATATAGTAAAAATAATAATAAAAAAACAAATAAATCAGGTAAGTGGATGTCGCTCTGCTGTACAGTAGTTACAAGTGGGTCAATGTATAATGGATTGTATTAAACTTGAATAATTCAATGATATAATATCATTGGATAAGAAAAACGATTCTGAGCGGAGATGGTTTGTCAGTCTGGATTTGTTATGTTGTTATTATTTATTATATCATGTAAGTTGAATTAATATTATAATATTATTATTTTTTATTCGTTTCTATGGTGATAAACAAAGAATTAGAAATTAAAATCCCATTTTTAGATGTTTTTTGTAATTGGTGGGTAGATTTTTCCGTGACATTAAATAAATAAATAACTATTAAGAAAATCGAAAAATGACCTTTCTAAAGTACCATCTTGATCCAATTTGCTAAAATATAAGGTACTATATATTAAAATCAAAGAACTCCTTCTGGTAGAAATTTTTTATACAGGAAAAAAAAAAGTAAACACCGTTGTAAAACCACTAGCTTTCTCGCTATGCTCAAAATCTAAAATTTGAATTTTTAATATTTTATTCAGTATTTAATTATTATAATTATGTACTTGATAGTGGAACGTAGGTATCCTTTGTACGTTTTTCCAACCTTCCTTCAATGGTTTCTTGAACATTATGCACTGTAGTTTGTGCTGACATATTAATTGTTATATTCAAAAATTTATTTTTATCTAAACCTTCCAATGCTTTTTGAACAGTCAACGTTTTTCCAGTGCCAACTGGACCAACTAATAATACGGGCCTTTTTTTACTTAAGAACGCTTCTACAAGATAGTTGTAACGAACGGTGTCAATTGTAGGTACGATAATTTTGAAAAAAGGTAACCTGTAAATGATAAGATTAAGCAGATGCATATAAAAAATGATGTGATGTATACTCTGTTTTGTATATCCAAGAACTATCACGCAAAAAGTTATCCCAGTGATAAAATTGAGCAGTTTTCGTATCAACATAATAGTGATAAACTGTATCACTTATTGGAAATACTACTTCCTTTTCTCTAAAAAAATTGTCAATTTTTTTACGTCCATCTTCATTAACTACTGCACAAATGGACCAAACCACACTATAAAATTATTTTTTGAATAATCGTATTTTAATGGTTTTAATTATTATTCGTATCAGTTGTTACCAAAAGAGAAACCATAATTTAATAAGATGATCGTAGTCATCGGATTTTAATCCAGTGGGCATTTTAATAGCTAAATCATTAAATGTAAAACATTCTAGCAATGTGCATAACGTAATAATAGAACTCAATTCGGGTAAAGGAATAGTTTCAACGCAGTTTAACTTTTTAAATTCTAGCACGGCAGTAACATATTTGTCAAAATTTTTTTCTATCTAAAAATATTAATTTCTTTGTTAATTATTATGTATGTTTAAGACAATGATTCACTAGATACTGACATTAATTTTGTATGGTTCAAATTCACAGTTAGTCAACCATGATTTGTAATACAATTTCCAACCAAAATCTTTATAATCATTGTACACGATACCACATCTAGAAACAGTCGCTGGAGATGCAGCAGCTAAGTCTTCTACTTCAAAAAGAAGGGATACCTAATTTAAATAGTCAGTATGGCATGTCTCCCAATATATTTTCTACAATTTGTATAGTATAAAGTTA
Organism: Macrosiphum euphorbiae; assembly: GCA_949089665.1. Lineage (NCBI taxonomy): Eukaryota > Metazoa > Arthropoda > Insecta > Hemiptera > Aphididae > Macrosiphum > Macrosiphum euphorbiae. The sequence goes on along the minus strand of CARXXK010000002.1, from coordinate 15,749,638 downwards.
TTAAAATCGTTTTACCTGTTCAGGCATTGTAATCCGCTCGCTATTAATTAGCGTTAATACTTTGTTGTCGTCCATTACTGAATTCATATTTTCTATCCAAAGTGCATCAACTGGGCCGTCGAAAAGTATCCATTTTTGATTCAATTGAAGGTCTATAAGATTGTTAAAATATATATAAATATATGTTAAATGAAATGAACAAAGTTAAAGGTTAAATAATAACGTTTTTTTAAGGAGTAAATACAATTTGTTACAATCAATTCAATTGATAAGATTTCAAAGTTTGTATTTTAAAAATGTTAACAACCTGAACAAACTGTACGCATCAGAGATGACAATACACCATCCTTCCATTCTTGAGTAGAAGCATTATATTCTCCATATAGCTCACCAAGAGTAAGCGATTTTGGATTTAAAGGATATTCCTATAATATAATTTAAATAATACATTAACATATTATACAAAAAGGAATTTTAAATTTTGAAAATGAATTCAAAATTGTACTGCCATCGAATATGAAATTATTTTATTTTATATTTTATGTTTTTGATTGACTTAATTTTAATTTATGAAGATTTTACTACATATATTATGATTATAAAATTGTGTATCATATAAGAGTAACCAAAGCCCTTGAATGGTATTCGTTGAGTACTGTTAAATTTCATTCATCATTCGTCACCGATGATCGTCTGAAAAATTGCTTTACCGTATTTTATTTTAATAAAATTAAAAATAGACGGTTTTTGGAGTAATAAAGAGACGCTTGTCTGAGTACGGAGGTTACTATTATATGATTCAATGTATCCTAAGTAGTATAGTAAACTCATACCTAAGTTAATTTTTAAGATGTTTCATTTCAATTTTGTTTTAAATATAACTGTAGACTTACAGTGGCTGTTTCAAATAGTTCAACCTTTTCATTATTTAATAATGCCATTGCTTCTTTTAGAGTTTTCCATGTAGCAGTTTTTGCGGCTCCAGTGTGCCCCAATAGCATAACAGAATGCCTAGAAATTTTGGTTTCGTACAACTGAATAATTTTTGCAATAGCAGATTCTGATGGTTGATGGTTTTTATTCGCCATACATTGCTTTATTGCACGAATGAGTATGTCATTTTTAACTTCTGGTAGAGTTATACTGGGAAATAAATCTTTCGCGATGCCCAAAAATATTGGAAGATCATCGACTGTAAGTTTTGCTAAATTCATGTTATGCATTGCCAGTAATAGTACCTGATTTCATATTTTTACATTATAATTAGCAACAAGTTTATTTATTTACTTATTAAAGATTTATAATTAATTATATAGAAGTGATTCATACCTCGTCATCCAACATATGTGAATTTTGTCGTCTACATTGCCCAGCATACCTTATTAATGAAACCAAACCTCGAAGTCCAAATTCATAATGATCTTGTTTGCTGAGTTTTTGTTTACACAACACGAATAAAACGAATACTTTGTTTGCTAAAATTCTGGTTTCTCTAAAACCTTCTCCAAACAACATAATCTCGGCAATGAGTTTGCTATCAGGAACCATCATGGATATGGCACGGAACATGGACTTTAAATTGTCTGGTAGTTCTGTCCTACCAGCGTATCCAGGATTCATTGTTATAAAAATACCACATGTAGGTATGAGGTTTATCATTGAGCCTTCAAATATAAATTTATCTCTTTGAGCGGCGAGGGCAGAATATATAGACAGTATTTGTTGAGCTACGACTGACAATACTTCAATGTTTATACGATTGAATTCGTCAAAACAACCCCAAGCACCTTGTTGTGCAAGTCCTATTAGTAAAACACAGAAGTAAAATAAAGAATATAAATTAAGATAGATGCAGGATAAAAGCGAGACAAAACGTGGTGTAAATTTACCAGAAAACATGCGTCCCATGCTCTTATAATCCAATCCATCAGAGCAGTTTATTACAATGACATAATAAGCTAAATTCTTCCCTAAATCTTTTACAGTTTCAGTTTTTCCTGTACCCGCAGGTCCTTTTGGACTACCACCACGAAACAAATTAAGGGCCGTAGTCATTGTGATATAACATCGATCAGTCAAAGGCGTGATGACTAATCTCCCAGAATTACCTAAATACTCATAACCATAAGGTTGATTTGTATTTGTTTGCCTTATGACTAGTTCACTGTTGTTTTTATCCCAATAAAATCTTAACTGTGACATCCATTCAAAGTCGGTAACGTTCATACACCCTAAATATGATTCATCATACGAAGCAAAAATGTTCTTAACTGTTTAAATTTAATTTAAGATTTTTATAATAAATTTTACATACTAGAAGTATACATATGATCGACTACATCTCTAGCGTGTATTTCGATAGTGACCAATGAGACGATTTTTAATCGATCTATTTTGGACAAGTCCCCTCGAATAGCATCAGAAAACTTTAATAACATTTTTTTCTGTCGTTTTCTGAGTTTTTTTAATGGCTTACTGTTCCCAGTATGTTTGGATTGTAACAAAGCCAATGTACACTGAGCTGTCCATTGAATCTTAACATAGTAATGATGCTATACACTAAGCATTTTAAAAACAATAAGTGTTGTAATACATACTTGAGCCGATGTAATACATAACTGTCCCGGCCATTTTAATATCCATTTATCACGAGTCTTGAGATTTTTCTTCAACGCATCCAAAACATGTACTAACTTATATTTAAGTGTTTCTCGCATTATCGTTTCTACAGAATAAAAATGCAATTTTAATTATTGTGGATTAATTGAAATCAAGTTAAGACATTTACCAATATTGCTCATCCAAGTTTCTACAGGTCCAATACACTCGACTATACCTGTGAAAGGTATGTATTCTCCATCAGCCGAATACATTCCTACGGCCGAAGTGTCATTATCCTTTGAATTAAATTTATAATATCAGAACAAATTAACAAATTAACAAACATAATTAATATTTTACTTACTGAGAGTTCTAGTTTGTTAATATTGTCAAAACATTTTTTAAAATGTGGCTGTAGACGTTTTGGATTATTTGAATGTACTAGTATATCTAATAAGTCGTCGTTGGATATAAAATAAAACCGAGGAAAGATGTTTCGCTTAGTCTCCATGTATAGTTCAAGTGCTCTCTGGGTTGCTTCTAATCGTGAGCTCATGGCTTGCAATTGTTTTAATAGAGCTAAATATAAATTAAAATACTTCAATAATAAACACTTATAAGTTTCAATGTATACTGTATAAAACGAGGTATACGTTTTGACCGAGTCGCCTTCAACAGATACTTGTCCGTATACATTTTTGATGTAATCTTTTTCCACTCTTTTGCTAATAAATCAAATTCATCTGCTTCCTTTGGGATTTGAGAACGTATTTCATCTCCTTTAAATATGTTCTAAGATGGTTGAAAGAATTAAAAACATAAATGTATAAATGATTAGGTATTGCTGACTTACCATTGCATACAAAAGTTGCCTTTGAACAGAAAGTGTTAATTCTAGAACATCTGTGACGAGGGAAATTCCTTTTGACCAATGATCAGCTTCTTTGAAAAATATAGAAATATATCTAAAAAAAAAAATTGTTGTTGATAAAAAAATTACAAAAATATTAGATAATTATTTTTACTTCGATCCTTTCATAGAATATAGTTGTACTAAATGTTCTTCCAACATTTGTAATACATCATCGGATACTGAAATACGATAAACATCTTCATCACTATAATATTTTATGTTTAACTCCATGTTGACCCATGTATCTGCTATTGATTTTATTGACTATGTGGAATCATAATTAGAGAAATATTAATTTTGTTTTAATATCGAGTATTGATTGACTTTACGTTTTCTATATTAAGTTCCATTGTTGCTTTATTTGAAATTTCATTTATTTGATTTCCATATTTCTGCATTTGCATTTGCATAATTAGTTCCAAAGTAAAACCGGGATCAGTTTCATCAAAATATCTATTGAAATGTTATCAACTTTTAAATGTGTAGATTTATTACAACTTAATATTATTATTATAATAATATTACAAGTTTACTAACTTATTCAACGCTTCTCGTACTTCATCCCAGTGCCGGTTGCGCATGGCTGTATTTTTCAAGTCACTAATAAGTGGTAAAACACGCCTAAAAGCGTCCAAGCTATCACGTTTGATTTCGAGCATTTTCCAACTTTCAACTTTTAGCAATTTCAATGAAGAAATTAACCTTTTGTTAATGTTTTGTACAGTTACTTCTATTTCAGGTACTTTGATCTCCCAGAAGTTTGCAGATTTATATTTATCCCACGTAGTGTCCCAATCATAAGCAATTTTAAAAGTTTGAAGCAATAAAACCATTTCCTAAGAGTAATACATACAATATATTATATTTTTAATTTTATAACGAATCTTATAAAATTAAGGAATGCATTTTAATAGTTTTCGTTTTATAATTTTTCTTGTATATGATTTTATTCTACACCCTATATATTTTAATTATACAGTTTAAATATATTTTGAACACAAAATTATGTTCATATAATATGTTAATGACATCTATATGTGAGTTATATACATAATATAAATATTATATATATGTAAATAAATTCTCGAGGTTATAACTTATAAATACTTAATCAAATTAAAATCAATAAGGTATAGTAAGTTATATTATATTTAGTATTTATCTTACTTTTTTGATATTAAGTTGTGGTGGCTTCACATATTTCAAATTAAATATTTCAAGATTATGTTTCAATTGTTTTTCGTCTTCTTTTAATTTTTGGTATTTGTTTTCCATTATAGACATATACTCTAAAGCAACTGAAATGTAATATACAATAATTAATATATTATAATATTACATTTTAGCATATTTAGTCCAAAAATAATCTGGTTACTTATTTAAATATACAACAATATACCTATAAAAAAAAATCAGGAAAGTCGATATGCTGTATATTAGGTGTCCGGTTTACATCGTTATTGAGAAGGATACTCTATAAGTTGAGACTAATAATATAATGTCCAAAAAATAATTCGATAAGATAGAAAAACAAATTAGAAATCCTATTTAGGATGATATAATGAAACATTAAATATTTTTTTCACAAGATTTTTATATATTGATTGCAAAATTTTTTTTCGGAGGTGCAAAATTTGTCTAAACAATAGGTACAACAAAAAAGTCAAAAATTGCAAATGTCTATAAATAGTTAAAAAAAAAAAAAAACTGAAATATTACAATGTCAATGGAAATGATAACACAATGATTTTTTGAAAACTTAGAATTAAGATATACAACTAAATCGAATTTGGTGAAAACTGGTTTGTGTAAATATTCCTGATTCTTCATCATTTGTTTTGGTTTATCATAATATTTTAAAAAGCGCATAGAAATATATTTTACTTCAAGTATAATATAAAAAATGTATAATACTAATAGTAGGTACTTTTAAAATGAAAAATGTTGAACATCCAATGTTGAACATCCACTTTAATTCTACTATGAATATAAAGTGTTTGACACAAAATAATTTGTATCACTGCTAAATTATTGTGAAATCAGTTAATTTATCTCTCGTCATAGAATCTCAAACAAAAATAAGGCAATTAAAAACGAATTCGTGAATATCTTGTATATTTTATTATTTTTGGTACCTAGGTATCGGATATTGCATATTCATTTTATAAGTATCAATATTATGAACTATGATTTAATACGTGGTATTTATACGAGGTTGAAGCATTTATTAACAATAATATGGAAATAGACTATTATTGATATGGTTTTTACGAACCAGACAAGGTCAACTCTACATTTTTAGATTGGGTTTCTTTAAATTCTTCCCAAATTTTCTTAAAATCTTCAATATTTTGTTTGAAGATTTCTTGCTCTTGTAATACCATATCATGGAATTCGTCTTTTTTCTCATTCAACATTAGTTCCGCCTCGTTTAATAAGAGCGTATAACTATTCCACGAATTATGCAAATTATTGTACAAGCTGCGTAATGCATCTGACATTTGTATTTCATGTTTGTCTATAAAGTTTAAATATAACTAAGACGCTCCATAAAAAAATTAATTATAGGCACATATCACATCTAATCGAAAACTTACCTAAAACAACAACATTTTCAGCAATCAAATTGATCTCTTCCTTTTTTGCACTACACTCTAGATCAATTCCTTTTTTATATTCAATAAATTTGACCATTTCGTCCAGGTTTGGCGGTGGTATCATCACTCTATTACATTTAAAGAAAGTATTTCGTTTTATTTTATTTGACTTACATTGTACAGTAACGTTTTGTTTTAGACTCACCGTTTACCATTATTATCTATGTATTCATAAAATCCTTCGATAAGAGCAACCGTTTCATTTAAAAGTGCCTGGGAATAATTTGAAATCCAATCTTGACAGTGTCTTACAACTTGCTTTATCATATCACTGCTTCTAATAATAATACTGGATACTATAGATTCGGTCTCCATCTCATTTAACACATTTATATAATTGAGGTACCTACAAATAGATTTAAGAAAATTATCATAAGCAATGTTTTTCATTTATATGTGGCTTGTCGTACAACATAATTTTGTTATCAATTGATTCTGCGTTATGTGCCATCGAATCAAATGTAATTAATTGCTCTTGTTTGTCCAGGGTCCAAATATCACTAAACTTCATTAAGTTTTTCATATATGTATTTATATTTATCAATATATCCTTCGTTGCTAAATAAAACACAAGAATAATTAATATTGACTAATTTAATTTGCTTAACTGACATTAAAATAAACAAAGCTGAATTAAAAAATTTAATTAAAAAAAAAAATTCTCAGCGGGTTTTCATTACAGTTTTTTTTCTGAGTTATAGTAAAATGATTGGTTATTTGAATATAATTATCAGGTAATGTCTAACAAATGTTACGAGCTTATGATATTACAGTGAAATATTCAAATATTGTGTCGTAGATTAAAATTGTAGTTAGGCTTGTCTGATGGAATAATAAATGTATTTTCTGATATAAACATACTGAGATCGATCTCCGTCTGCAAATCAGAGCACAACCGGTCATGGGCGATCGCATAGCTGTATGGCATCAAATTAAGGTTTGTCATTTTGAATGTATCACACAACCTGGGTATGACTTTTAATGCTGTTGCCATATCCAAAAGTAGCTTCATGGAATATACCACTAGTTGTATTAAACTTGGATTGTATTTAATCTGTCAAAAATCATATCGATTGATAAGTTGTGATCAAAAATGTTATAACAACAATAAAGTTTCAATCAATCTTACTTTACTGCCATGTAAACTGACGTTAATCAAAAACACGGTATCATTTCGTTGTGCCAAATTATTTTTCATCGACCATCTTACATTGAGAACTAATGATTCATGTATGAGAGTATCAATTTTGACTAGGTAGTGTTCCCAATATAACATCATCTATTTAAATTTATTTTATTTAAAGAACATATTTATATTTTATATTCATATACTATTTTGATACCTATGTACCTAATCAATTATATATTTATTTATTTTAGATAATCAATTAGTTTAAAAATGTTCAGTTGACTAATGATTATTTCAATACACCTATTCTTAATTTGTAAAAAGCTAACATAATATTTTACGACAATTTTACATACACGCCTTATATTTTTTTCAAATTGTTCATACACAACCGTCACGTATCTTATGATTTCATTATAATAGGCGATAATTTTGATGACTGAAGTCCTATTACTAATGAAAGAAATATTGTATGAAGTGTATTTATTATAATATAATATAGGCACATTTTAAAAAACTTAAAATCAAACCTGAAATTATCCGTACTATGGTTCAAACCTTTTATCTTTATAAGTTCAAGTTCATTGCCAAATAACGGCGTATTAGATATTTGTAGACATATTTCCATTATTTCAGTATTGCATTTCTTATAGCAATTTTCGATGTCTTGCACCTAACCATTTTTGATAAGAAAAATATTTTAAAAAACTTCTCTAATCAACGTTACTCAAATAAGACTTAACTGATTCCAATTGTTGATAACATTGGGGAAGATATTTATTAACATGTTCCGTTTGAGCCCAAGTATATTTATAAACCAACGGATCTATTGTTTTAATACATACATGCATTGTTTCATAAAACAGTTGTACTTCTTGTTTAGATAAGCCTGTGTAAAACACATATAACTCTTACATTAATTTACCACGTACAATATTATCGACCACAATGATAAAAGTACCCGCGATAATGTAATTGTAGTTCTTGAGAACCATTGTCGCGTTTTTATATACATTTCTTATATTTCGAGCGATTTTGGTAAATTCTGAGTACTCATATGGCATCGATACTTTGATCAACTTCCAACAAATTATTTCCTCAGTCAAATCATAGAAGTTACTTTACATAAAAACAAGATAATTTGTACATTTTAAATGCATGTCAATTAATAATAAATATAGTAAATTAATATAGACACCTCTTCAGATCTAAAGTATATTTCATACAACGGTTGGGCAATTGATATTTTGTCAAAATGTGGTTATCCAGTTGATTTTCGATTTCTGGATCAATTTGATTCCACCAGACGCTAAATGAATTCTTAAGCATTCGATGATAAAGATCTACGTAAGAAGCATACGCCTCCCGTAATTGTTTAGTGAGAGAACATGTCAATAACCAAGGCCGGTCGAAGATTGCCTATTTTAAAACGTCCAGCAGTGTTGTAAAGTATATTTTGAAAATGTATTTAAAAAAGAACTTATTGGATACTATTTTGGCTAATCAACTAATGTTTGTACGATAATAATCAGTCTATAAATTACATTTTTTATTATTGTTATATTGTTGTACTGGATGACGGCCATCATGCAAATACCTGAGTATTTTGGCAAATAATAAGGTATCAAGTACTTATTGTTATGAAACATATCCATCACCGATGCAATGTAGTCCATTAAAAATGTATAAATTACTTTAGTCTTTATACGGAAATAATACTTAAGTGGCTGCCATTCGATGAAATATCGTAAACCCTGTAATATTTTTATACAGTCAATTTCATTGCAGGCTGTTTCCAACGCCATGTCAGTTAGCTGTTCGATTTTTAAACATAATTGTTTGATTTCATTTTGAAATCTATAATTAAATAATCAATACTTAGTTTTCTTGTTTTATTTTAATAAAATATGTTAAAGTCAATTTTTAAATGGTTAATTTTTGTCACAAGCTTGTGTGTACCTACTATGTGTAATAATAAAATTCGATCGATATCTATTAATGCCAAAAATGGTTCAACTTTTCATCGACAATATGTAAGTACTTATAAAATAATATATTTACTAAGCATTAAAATGGTTTAATGCGATTTTTGTTATTTATAGTAGGTACCTACACGTATAGCTTATCAATCGTTAATTACTTCTTAATATGGTAAACCCAAACATCGTCAAGCACGTTGAATATGTTTACTAAAGGATTTTTCAAGTCATAGATAATGATATCGAAATCATGTTCGTTATCATCCACAAATTTCACAAAATATTCTCCTGGAGTGAACGAAAAATTTGGTTTCAATACATCAAGATTGTATACGTTCAACCTGTTAATTGTTTTGTTAAAAGTAGTTACTAAGTAACCTCAACCTACAATCAGTACTGTAAGCCGTAACTATAATATAGTTATAGGTACCTTTTAAATACAATTTTTGATTTCAAAATATATTTTAAATGTTTGCAGCGATCAATAAATTTGTACACAGGTTTAGCTTTCACCCATAAGTGATCTTTATCTTTATCTTGATTATTATACATTTTTATCACCTAGGCACACATCAAAACTCTCATTATCTCAAAACTATCGGTTGTAAATAAATCAATTGTTACTTCAGAATAAATAGATATGAAATGTTGACAACACAGTAAACACTTGTAAAGTAAATCCATTAATATCTTTATGTCACTCTCAAGTATAGTGCTGGTGTCAATAGTTTTCCGGCATAAAAATAATATTTGATTACACAGACAACCGCACAAATAGTCGAAATCATATCTAAATTCAATTAAAAATTTATCACATTAGTATATAATTATAATTTATAAAGTATCTGTTTAGAAAATTAGAATGTGCATTACATATTATTATAATAAAGGGATTCTTCATATATGAAAATGAACTGTAAAAATAAATTCGGTAATATGGGTAAGATGTCGTTCAGGGATTCAATGTCATACATATCTATACATGTATCTTTAAGGGTCTGTAAGTAGTTAAGGTTTGATCTCGTTTCGGTTAATGACTCCTGTAACATTCACAAATATAAAAATGTTTGTAAAATATTCGACATGCGTATTACATTATTTAGACGTATAGTATTTCAACAGAATAGTGTATTACTGTAGGTAACAAGATAAAGGCGATTAGAAAATTACCAAACCAAAAAATAAATAAATATCGCAAAGTAGGCATAAAGAAAAATCAGATGTTTTGATGTTTAAAGAATATTTTTAACACAAATTTACAGTTTTTAATAAAATGCATTCAAGGTTAATGATGGTTCCAAATTAAAATATTTATAAAAGTTGGTAATTATTTTGGTATTGAAGCGAAGTTTAAAATAATTTTACTGTGGACCATAATTTATTATGAATTGTTAAAAAGAAAAAGAAAATATAGGAATATTATGATGTTATTATTTATTAAATGTTAAACTCATGATATCACCATAATTATTAACAGAATGCCCACTTACGATCCTCCGGCATTGTACATATTTGGAAATAATCAAAATCATATTATTATGTCTACGATCCAATGTGTCGGTAAAAACGGGATTGATGTGATGTGAGAAATAGTTGGTCGGTTCTCGCTGTAGCATAGGAATGACGCAACATTTCGAAAAATTTCAATATACACGACACACGAGACGCAAGAACTAGATTTATTGAATTCCACTGTTCAAGTGAGCGATATTACGATTCATATTTTACCCAAAGCAATATATTTTATAGGCACCTACACACCGTTTCATAAAATGCACCAGTTACCTCGGCCGCACAATATGACGTTTACCAAAGTACGGAAATTGCACCTTATATTATCGCCGCTACAGTGTTGTATTAACACGTAAAGATCAATTCTGTTTATAAATGCACCTCAACGGTTTGTTGCCCACAAGGGCAGAATGATGCACGTCAAACATAATATTATTTATAATATCGTTATTGTGATATTATTTCAAAGCCAGTTGGTTGTTCTGTCGCATTATTTACATTACGCGATATATCGCCATATAGGTTTTAGATGACGGAAGTAAGAGAAAAAAAATACTTTCAATAATGGTAAACTGTTGTGAATTTAACATACTTTCAACACTACCAAGAGAATTCCATATTATAATGTTACATAAAGGTTTCATTCGAGTAGGTGTACGACGAATGAACGTACGTGAACAATATTATTGTGCTGCGCGAATAATCTCTATTGTTTACAATCGATTTTGCTTTCATTTTTTTTATAGATATATATATTTTTTTATTAATTTCATTTTTCAAAATTGCTTGATTTATAAATCAATGATTTGTGAATTTTTGTGAGGATTTTTTTGTTCTACTCTTGATGAGAACAGGATTAATACCTAAACATAATTTTCCTATAATTTATGAATTAAGAATAATAATATTATAAAAGTACTTCCACACTCGAAAATAATGCATGTTAGTCTTGTCGGTAAAAACAATTTATATTTTGAATATACCTGTCTGATACATATTTATAAAAAATGCTAAAATTGTTTCAACTAAACAAGACCATAACATTATATAGATAGTTCAAACAAGACTCGGCCGTCTGTACACCGAACACATATTTTCCAGACGAATGAGCGCCTTGCAACATAATGCATTAATACCTATTAACTATTAAGATAATATAATATTATAAACAATAGCCTAAAAAAAGGCCATTAGGTGGCTTAAGCAACGCGCAGTTTTTGTAATTCCCGTACTATTCGTATATCATACTGACAAGAAAAATAGAAAAAGAAAATGCCTTACAGGAACCTGCTAATAACAGCAACGCGTGACTTGTATAACACCGTGACGCAGACGTAGTATTTATGTGCTATTTATCGTATAATTACTTGCAAACTATTAGTCATGTTGTCGTAAAGTTTCACGAACCCGGACTCTGCTTTCCTCAAACGTTCCACTGTTTCGGACACCCGGATGCGATGTATTACAGCCGTTATGAATTCCAAGTCCACGACTGCGAGGGAAAAACGTATGATTAGTGTACACCCGTACAGGTGGCCAGGTGTTAATTGAACCAGTAGTGCAATACATTTTTGTGGGGGCTCAGGTGTAAATCCTCCCCCTTAAACAGTATATATTTGTGTGCACCTCGTATTATCAAGTGATTCTTTATACATTTAAGACTAGGGACTTACATGATTACCCATGCAATACACAGATCTGAATGACATAAAAATTCGTTTCGTAATAATATCAGGAACCCAGAGTAATTTTTTTTTTTGCATATTTTGCATAATACTTGACATATTTAAGTGCACATTTTTTATCTACACACAAACTTCATTGAACGATAGTTTTTCAATGAAAAATATTGTGTTCTTTAATCTTTATGATGTATCATGGTTATTCTTTAGTGTTATTAGCGTGACGTATGTTACAGTTTTCCCCAACTCAAGTTAAGATTTAATATGTTAAGTTTTTACTTTTTAACATCATAAATTAATAATTTTAATAATAAAAATAGTGTTCTTATTTACGCCCTACCTAGTTAAAATGCTTAGGTTTTTCAAAGCTTATTTTAAAATCATATTTAAGTGACACTGTGCTTATTTTAAGGGTACCAATTATAGTTAGTGATTTTTCTATAGCATTAATAAATTTCACATTTCAAGGTTTTTTATGGCATTATTATAATGTAAATTGTAACAATATTACCATTATACAAAAAATACACGATAAATATAGGTATACACATCATTATTTTGGACCCCCCTCGAGATATTTTTGGTTGTGCTACTGTACCGAAAGAAATAGATCACTAACGTCTTTCCTCCCAGTAGGTGATCTCGTCGATGATGTGTATCATTCCGTATTCGCATCGGCTCGGGATTCGGGTATCATTGCTCAGGTGTAAATGTACATCCACGTACCATCGGACCAATTCGGCTACGACCACCAACGAATAACATCACATATTGGACAATAAGTAATACAATATAGTATTATTAAAAACTGTATAATATAAAATACATAACCACACACCCACCGCGGTGAACAGTTGAACGTTGGTAGTTTATTTTGGAGGTGAAATCAAAATGACGAGACATCGAGTTATTGTTATTGTATTGAAAAAATTAAAGTGAAAATAGTTCAACACATTTTTTAATTTTTTAATTTTTTAATTTTTTTTAACGGATAAACTTTAATAGTGCATCACTGTGACTGTAAATCCTTTGTCCACTCAACAGTTATTTTTTTTAAATTATTGATCCCAAATAAATAAAATCACTATAGTTTTATAATTAAATATAAAATAAATATAAAACTCATTATAACCTCTTTACCTATTATCAAAATAATTTTAAAAAAAATCTAACTTTCGGTAATGCTCTTTGTAAAAATGTATCTTTTTTGTTTTTGTAAGGTTTTTTCAGTACAAAATATAGAAACGTAATTTAGCATTATATATAGACTTTGTGGACATTTTCAAGCATTTCAGTTTGAAACCAATTTTTAGTGCGATGCATAGATGACAAAATGATAAAATTACAAACTTTTAATAAGATGGTTTACGTGTATTATTGTATATTTGTATTATAATAAATCATAAACTTTCGTTTGTATTCATGTAAAATAAATTGGATTTGAGATTGCAAAACTCAATAATAATTTTAATACCATTTTACAGTTTAATATTATTAGCTTGATATTTAAATTGCATATAATAATATTATAGATGGTGAAAAATTGACCTAACTAAGTAAAACAAAATCGTCAATGTTATTGTTGAGAATACCATTAAGAATTTTCACTTTACTATGTGTGTCAATCAATATTGGACTGTATTTTCTCAACGATATAATTAAAATATATTTTTTAAATATTGTATATTTTTAAATATAATATTGTGATAATTGATAAAGAAAACCCATCCTGCGGTGACGCGTTAGATTGTGAAGTAAAATTCATACATGGATCGAGAAACAAATATTTCATTAAAAATGAAATCATTAGCAGTTGAATTAAGACAAGTAATCGAACAAACTTCTCTGCGGACGGGCTGAAGGCTATACAGAAACACAGACATATATCATGAGCATGTAACGCCAAACAACGAAAGTGTATCAGTGATTCTTTATTTTAGCGTTGGATAGTCGTATTATTTCTTCTCAGACAACCGTAGACATTTTTTTCATGAGGTTTATAACGTCTCATATATGCGGCGAGTCATACATTTAATGGTAATAGGTAAGGTATACCGTCGCGTAAAATGTGTTTCGACCGTCGGCCATAGACATTATATGCCTTTCGTATAACGGCGGGGTCGTCACCCATGGGACACATTTACTAAGAAAAACGCACCCGCCCTCGGTGGACGGCTATTCGCCTAGTCCCGGTGCAAGGTTCAAACGTTGGCTATAAAAGAAGGTTCGCAATTTGCATTTATTTCATTTTTTGTCTTTTTCAATTCGACAGTAGACAAAACGTCGTACGCTGCAATCGGCCGAAATGACGTACCCGCATAACGAGGTTGGCAGAATTTCTTTGTAGACTTTTCTGAGACGAGTCCTATTCGACTGGCGTCAGGACGTCACTTTGATATTATGTGCACTCGAACTGTCCCCTTCCCATCCCCCCCCCATCGGAGTCGTATCAGATTTCCATTTCTCAAAAGAACTTTTGGGTTCGGAGATTTTTTTTAAGGCCCATATAAATAATTAGGTGCAATCCGTGTTATAGACGGTCGGCATCTAAATCGAATGTTTCAATCGTTTTTGATCGGTTTCGATTCTCCGTAACGACTAGATCATAAAATGAACGATGCGCGACAGTACGAATCCGTTCAGCCCTTAACGATTTTCCGGGTTGAATTGCATGTTTGAAATAAACCACGAAAACGTAAAAAATTAAATATAACCCGTACTTGGTTTGATAACGATCAACCCAAACATATTATACATTCAAAATGAAATCACATTCACCAGTTTATTGTAAACAATAAAGGTATTCCAATCATGTACGAGAGAAAACTGTGTAGCAAAAAACCATTCATCACATCATATTTTAAAATCTTTTGTGATTCAAATTTAAAATTAATCCCATAAAGGTGCTCTGCTGTACAGTAGGTTACAAGAGGGTCACTGTATAATGGATGGTATTAAATTTGAATTCAATGATATAATATCATTGTATAAGAAATACAATTCTGAGCGGAGACGGTATGTCTGTATAGGTTTAAGACATAATTATAGACATATTTATGGTATTAAAAAAAAATGAACCTATAATAAATTCCAAATTAACCATATCACAATATCCATTAGGTACTTATAACGCGTTATACATCAACAACAAACCGTGATACTATCATAGATATAATATAATAGTGTACTTTAGAAGTTTCAAGTACCCACGAATAATATTATACAATCACAACAAAATAGTTATTCTAGGTTTTTTAATATGTAATTACTTCCAAATTTGAACTTAAAATGACTATAAAAATAATCTGTGCTTGTGTATTTTTTAGATTTTTTGGAAACAGATTAAACAACTACTTACATGGAATCTTGTTTGAAATTTTAAATCCCTAGATATAAAAGTTGAACATTTTATAAATTTTGAACTACAAAATAATTATTCAATTTTAAATTTGATAAATTGAGTAATAAAGTGAGTAAGGATTTCTAATATTTTTCAACTGCTATTGTAACAATACAGTAGGAGCCTTGTATTAAATGTTTACACTTTTTTGCCCAACAGATAGTACTTTATTGATATTCATAGAAAGAAAAAATAAAAGAAATGGAAACTGAAAATGTCCGTAAAGAGCTCAAAATAAGTCAAAATATTTGGAAAATGATATGGTGTATAGAAAATGCTATTATAAACATTCAGTCAAAATTATTCATGTACCTACAGTCATTTGTTTAAGAGTTGCTTCATAAACCAAAATCGATTTTTTCGAAAACAGATTTTGCTTAAAAATTCCAGTTTTTCCTTAATTTTTCTTGTTTTTCACGGCGCTTTTGAAAACTACTGTGAAATTTTTACTTTTGACCCCCCTCCCAAAGTACCAACTAGATTCACTTTCCTATCAGAAAAGGTACTGTTGAAGAATATCCAAGCACATTTACTGTCCTAAAAGGTGATGACAGACACAAAAAAAATAAAAAAACACACATCATTGTAAAATCAATACATTCATCGTTTCACCCAGAATCTAAAAATTACAATTTAAATAATTTTCAATAACTGACAGAACACATCGTCTACGGTGGACCAAAAATCCAAACATTCCTGTAACTCCTTCTTGCGTTGATTATGAGTTGAATATTAATATTACAGTAGGTACCTACCTATTATTTATTATATTTATATATTATATAATATCTTTTCAGTCAAAGCGATTATTTAATATAATTAACGTTAGTAATTTATTAGTGATATTGTTATATTATTATGACTACATATTATGGTACCAATGGCAAATATTGACTTAATGGTTTTTGGTGTAGATTTTCTCACTAAAGCTCTAATAAAAACATGTTATTATGTTGTTATATTAAAAAATAGAACCTATAATAGTTGGACGCATTTTTTGCTAACCACTTAAAAATCATAAATACGTCGATAAATATTGTATATAGATGATAATTGTCACATTTTGACATCCGCTTCCCTGCGAACACACTATTATGAAGTCCTAAAATATTTCCATTTTTTCCATTTGATGTAGAATAATTATTTTACCACGTCTTATTGCATTTATATCAAGTTGTGTACAATTCGGTAGCTCTTTGTATAAAATACAAGGTTGTTAGAGATTAACCGAAAGAGTTTCTTATTTAGTTTTTTAGTCATGTTACATTGTTACATAATTAATACACATAAGCAATATCAACAACAACAACAACAACAACAACAACAACAACAACAATAATAATAATATTACGATTTAGAGCCATTTTTTTATTATTGTGATTCAAATCATTTGCACTCAAGTATAATAAGACTAACCTTCTTGTTGCCTGATGATGTGCTCTTCTTCTTCCTCCTCCAACATCTTGTAAACTTTTTAGTGCAACCAAAATACTAATACGACCAAAAGCAAAATTGACTTTTGCAAAAAAAAAATGATCAGAAACAATTAAAAGCATAATATGAAAACAAATGCAAACAATTTTGTTCGTTGCCGTAGATACTTGTTACGTGGCTTGTAAAAAATCGATTGGTTATTTTTATACAAACGGCGTGTTATATTATATTAAAATAGAAAGAACAATTAATAATAGTATAGGAAACTTAATTAGTCCTAAGCTCATTACGGTAAATCACGCAATGCACAAGTCACGACTCTCGTACCACTTTTCTTTACTGGCGTTTTGAGCTCGTCAATCGTCTCGTCGAGCTTGTCAATTATTGAAAATTCAATAAGAGTTAAATGATCTACTACACCCCCTTACAAACTATTGATTACAAATTGTAAAACAGATAGGTCCTGTTTTCAATTATTATTAAAAACCTTAAAAAAATTAATGTTATGTACTACACAGTGAAATATATATTGATGTTTTTAAAAATACCATTTATTAATAGTAACTTTATTTGTTTAGTGTTTATATATTATTTTGATAAGATCTACAGTTAAATACATCATAAACATAATATTATTAATGGAAGTATCATTTTTAAACGAACATTTTATAAGGACTTGAAAACTAAAACTGTTTTAAAGTACTTCAGTAAACCGAGCTATCTTTTCATATTGATTTTCAAATTTATTAAAATATGATAGTTGTTATTAATTAAAATTAAAATACAACATGAGCTGCATACAATTTCATGCTCACGTTTTTAAATATTTATTCATAAAATCTATAAAATAAGTTAGTAACCTTTAAGCCTCAAGCTATAGTTTTCTTGTATAAACAATTATCCACGTGCCACTAAAAACAAATATTCGAGTAAACATACTGGTAGATTCTACGTAATTTTAATAAATGTTTGCTTGAAAGTCTTGAATCAATTTGTTTCTATTTATTTTTCAACAATTTTAATATAATATCGTGGTTAGTTCTAAAACAGCAAAACAACCGATGTTGTAATTTATACATATTTTCCAATAACATAATATTATATTGCTTGCAATATGTTATCGACGTCGATATTATCTCGTTAGACCTATATGATTGATGTTTAATATTAAATTTAGTTGCAATAATACAAAGCGAAGGTAGGTACACCTCCACATCCATAAACTTAACATTGTGTTCGCGAGAGCTCATTATAAATTATGATGTGTTTTTTTCAATTTGTCTAAACTTTGTTTTGTCTTCAATAATTGAATGTCGAATTCAATTAAGGTAAAATTTAAATTTAAAACTTGAATAAATAATTTGCAGTTCCTTCTACAAATTCGCCTCTCAAAAGGACATTAATATTCTGTTCAAGCTCAGTCCATATATATACCTATGTATCGTATCAGAGACGCAAAACCAAATAAATATATTGGTTCGTTTTTAAAATTGTTTTTAATAAGATTTCTATTGGGTATTAGCACAATGATTGTTACATAATCGTAGGTACCTACTAATATTTTACTATTTGCATAGATGCTATAATAATAATTAATAGATATTTTTTCGGTCGATTTATATTAATTCTGAAATGCACAATTAAATTGCGCTCAAAATATATTTAATAGGTAAATATACATAATATATAGGTATTTTAAATGTATATTTTTAAATAATGATTCAATAATGGGCTTCCGATACGGGTTTTATCCAGTGAGACCCAGTATTTATCTGTAAAGAAATTCAATTAAATAAATAAATCAAATAGGTTAGATTTAACAGAGCCATATTTAAAATATGAAATATCATCCACAGGTATATTATTTATTTACATTCTGGAAATTTTTTTAGTTGATGATTTTTCCCATTAATATTTTTAGAAATATTCTGTAGTATTTACAACCCATTATCTTTCTTTAAGAATTTTGCAATTTTTTTGCAATCAACAATGCATCAATAAAATTGAAATAATTAGTATTACTTAATGGCTATAATTCATATTTTTTACTTAAGAAGCTAGTTTTTTAAAACACCAGAAAAAAATTCTATTTCATCAAAATCCCATGGGATCACTGGTACGTAGAGCAGGATAGCTCGAACGATAAGGGTTATTTGAATTTAATATCACGTAGTTTCTGTAAATAAAAAAAATTATCAAATACGTAATACAGATTATAGAACTTATATCTAAACTAAACGATTTTGCATACTGTCAAAGTTGAGTACGTATATAATTCATTGTCCAGGGCAAAGTGCCAAAATGGAAATATATTATAAACTTTGTAAGTGATTCATGCAATATTTTCACATAAATAATATCATATACCTAATAAACTTATATTTATAGTAAATGTCGTAAACTTGTTCATGCTGATAAATTAATTATGCAAGTAGATCACGAAGGGAGTTAGTACACAAGGGCTTGCAATGTTTAACTGTTATAGGCCAGTTATAATGAATAAATGTTTAATTAAATTCTATACCTTATTTTTTTTTCACTTTCAGAGATGTTTTTGCAGCTTACATTTAGCTTTAAATCTATACTTTTCGATTGGCATATCCGGAATCACTGTTTTATTAGATTTCCAATGAGTATTCAAATGATAATATATTTAGGATAACATTAACGTAAGTAGTAATTACTATTACTAATTATTACTCATTAATATGAAATTAATTATAATAAAATTATAAGTATAAATATGAATCAAAATGTATGAATTTAACAAATTAATTAGAAACAATGATTAAAAATCAATCAAGAATATTCTTTCAGATGAAAATAATGTGTATTTTTTGTTCGCTCCAGTTATAACGAGGAAATTATGGGGGTGACAGCTACAGATTTTCATGTTGAGTTATTATTATATATTATATCATACTTTCACTATATATTTCACAATAAAGTTTATTATTGTATTAGGCTATAGAGTGATGTGTCGTGTATTTATTTCTTGTCCATTTCGTTTTTGTGAAAATTGCAATATTTGGTTTGTTTTATAAACCATTCATCCTATAAAAAAATCAATATCTACCTATAAATACTATTAACAATTTCCATTTCGTTTTGAATGTTACCAATTCCTATTTTCAGATTAACAAAATTACTATCCTTAAATCAAATAATATAAAAGATTCAATTTAATATAATCCTTGGTACTTATTTTATATTATATGTACAATGCATGTATGTTACAGTTTCTAAATGCGCAGTTTCTAAAACAATTTACCTTGACTTTGGTTCGATTTCATTATTGTCCATAATTTGATTTGACCGAAGTTTGTTCTCGTCCTTTCAATGTTTGATGATATTAACTATTAAGTAGGTACTTAATTTACGGCGATCTTTTTCTAAACTAAGTTATTTTGTTTTCCATACATTTTTAAAAGACTTTATTTTTATTTTCGAATTTCGTGGGTACCTAACAAATGATACAATAATATACTAGGTAAATTAAATATCAAACACATAATATATTATTTAACTTAACCGTTTTACAATAGTAAACTGACAGTATTTATAGTATCAGAGAACATTTTAAATAATTCTAGGTTATAATGGTAAGTACATAGTTAAATTATTTTAATGCAAGTATTTTTAAAGGACTCACGTCATGTAAATTGTAAATTACGATAATACCAATGGACAGGTAGTACAAAATGAGTAACCACATGTACCTTCATGTGCTGGGTAAAATACTAAAATGTATAACAACATTTCTAAGTTTGAAAATCTATTTCAAGAGGCTTAACGATGAATCATTTAATATTTCTGATCAATTTTTATTCATACTTACCTAACACGTGACATAATCATTGCAGTCCATTGCAATTGTATTATTCGATCATTGGCAAAAGCTTTAGTAATTTGTCCAGCAAATGGACAGTCAATCATAACTTCTTGGCACATGTTATTTTAGAAATTTAATAAAGGAAACGTGCGATAGAGAAAAACACAACAGAACAGCTTGAAGCAAATATTAATCAAGTAAAACAATGCCCTGCCTCGCGCCGTGTTGAAATTCTAACAAAAACGATAGCCAAAAAAAAAAAACTATGTAGATAAACTACACTCTTGAATTATAATTATATACATTTTATTTTAATATTTTCAACAGCCGTCAAAGTTCTCATGTAAGATTTACTTTAATTCAATACTTAATTTATTCACATAAACCATACAAATTTCACGTATCGTAATTTATTTTTCTGTCCATTGGTTCCAAAGCCAGTTTTGTTTCTACTATACGAAACATGAAAAATTACTTAACTCATAAATAGTATAAAATATATACTATATTACTTAACATTTATTTTTAAATGATATTCCAATCTATAAAAAAATGATTTATTTTTACAATAATTGTTCATCATAGAAATAAATACATTTGTGTTTTACCAATACATCCGGTATCATAATATAGTAGGTTGGTAAATAACTAATGGCTAATAACTTACTATACAGCAATTATTTAATATAGTATAAGAGTTGCATACAAATTAAAAATACCAGAACATTTAAAAATTGCACGAACTAAAAATATTTTATTTTAAACGATATTCTTCATAATTCACATATTATTTTATAACTTACGTAGCATTAAATCACAGCGCTGAAAAATAATTGCTAATTAAATAAGTTCCAGCCATAGCTATTAAGAAGTAATTTATTTTAATACGCAATTCAAGTTTAAAACGACAATGCATTTGTTATTATCATTGTACCATTTCACAAATAATTATTGAAGTGTCACTAATAATATGTAAGTATTTCAAAAGTATACCCTTGTGTTTCAGAAGATGTATTTTCCGACCAATACTTTGGTAAATAGCAAATTCCACTCCGACATAATGGGTTTATCAGTTGATTCGATAAATTCAAATCTTTAACATAATATATCACATAAATGATGGTATACATTATAAGGACGTTTAACTATAATCTATATTTCTAAACGTAATTTGTCTCATACATATTTTGATGAATGATTTCAGGTACATTATAATTGGATACAACGATTATATTTTGTTTGATTCAAGAAATGTTTAATAATTGTGAACAACATTAATATTTCAGTTTAATGTTACGCGCCTACTTATATTACTTATTTCACATTAATTGTCATTGTGAAATAGAATGTTTAATAATGTCTAAACATTTTTTAATAAATGATTACCTATACTCCAAAGATGAAAAAGGGTTTTCCCATTTAAAACCAATTTTATTAAATTTTGTAGAATAAAGTTTAAAAAAAAAGGTTTTTTAGATAATTATAATTTGGATTAAATACTAATTTAATATTGTTGCGTATTCATCTATTTAATCTGTATTGAACTGACTTTAACCATTATTACCTAGAAAGTTGTAAGGAAAATAACGTGTTGGTATTTATTCAATTTATTATTTCACGTTTATTTCACATACGTAATAATTCGTTATACAGATACAATTTGGTGATGTGTAATACAGTATTTCTTTTGAATTATTATATATTATACTCTTGCGAGTGTACATAAAAAATATTTTAATTACGGGATTTACATAAAATATTGGGGGGGGGACAACATGAACATTTAACTCACGGTTTGTAGAATGGTATGTGGCGGGACGATGGTGGCAATGAGCATCCACGTACAGTGGCGCGATCACGGCGGCACGGTAATAATTGATTATTACCGGCGTGAACGGCTCGACTCTCGGTAAACAACAGTGACTCAGCTCTGCGTGGTGGTATGTTGGTTTTTCGACTGGTGGTGTGTAGAACAAATTCAACTCTACCGGCAAGAGGTAGGTCAATGAACGGACAGCGACGGCTATGGCTCGACGTTCTCGACAGACGGTGGGTAGATGGTTGGACGGCGGCAGCTACGGCTCGACGTTCACAACTTCGTACAGGTCGGCAGACACGTGGTTTGGACGGCGGCAGCTTCGGCTCGGCGTTCTCAAATAGACGGTGGCGACGAGTGACGGGTACCGCACCGTGGTCGGAAGGCGGCACAGGAGTCGGTTGACCTTCTCTGACGGACGGCGACGAACAACTGATCGGACGACGGCGGCGACGGCTCGGCGTTCTCGACACGTGATGGTCGGTAGCGTAGGGAGTGCCGGGAAAGACTGTACAATGTCCGTTATCGGCGGTCAAAAAGGACCGTCCGGCTCATTGAGTCTAGTGGGCAGGAATTGCTGTAATAGAGTTTCGAAATTAGCATCCGTTCTCGGCGGTAACAAATACCGTCCGGCTTGCTATTCTCGCTTCTCTCAGCTGGAGAACTGTGTGTGTACGGCGGCCAGCGGCCTGTATTTATGCCATTCGAGGCTCGCTGGTCCCGTCTCGAATGTTATCTGACACCTTGCGTGATTCGAAACTGCAGGTTATTGTTCAGAGTGTTTGGAGATTACCAGATTATGGTGAAAATAACGCTGATTTTGAATATGTTCGTAACGTTTTGATAGCTCTATTGGTTCCCACGGAAAACTCAGGTTTTCCGTGGGCGGCATGCGTTGTTTAATCATTGCGCGGCGGAGCGCTATCTGTGGTTTGCGGTTTGCGGTTGGGCGGTCGATGTTTCTACGCGGCGGGCGATGTTTGACCGTGGGTAATGATCACAACGAGAGTGCGCCACGTTAATGGCCACACCGTTTTGTCTCATTACATTGTCCCCTTTTTTATTTATTATTTTTTTTTTGAAGATTTTGGAGTGAAAAAAAAAAAAAAAAAAAATAAAAATAAAAACTTTAAAATTTTGACGCTGTGTGTTTGTGGTGTAGTGAATTATTAGTTTGCTGTTGTTATGGTTGATATTGTTGTTTCATACCCTTTATCCTTTGATTCTTCTCCTTGTAGATCAGTCTTCGCAGGCGAGTCTTGGAAACATTTTCAAAGTCCTTCAAGTAGGCTCCGACCTTTAGTATACTCTTTCTGATCTCTACCGGGGATTCTGGATGGCGGTCGATTAAGTGCTTAATCGTCATGATGATAACCTCTGATTCGGTTTCACTTAAATTACTGGACCGGGGCGACTGTTCTTTTTCTTCATGTGCAGTAGTCGGTGCTGCTTCCTGTGGTTGAGTTAGGGTGTGACATGGTGTTGGTCTTTGCTCCCAATGTGCGATAAAATCATCCCACGTCATCCCGGTGGCAGATGGTCTTCGGGTGGCTTGCATGGTAGGTGGAAGGCTCCATGAGGGTTCCGGGTTGTATCTAGTTCTCTTTGCCTCCTCCTGACGGTAGAGCATGGCTATTGTGCGTCTTTCTTCGATGGTTAGCAGTTCGTCGATGTGGGTTACCTCCATTTTGTGCAAGACCTTTCTGCTTTTTATTTTGGTCAATGGAATCTGTACGAACATCTTTCTGGTTCCTACATAGTGGGGGGGTATTTGTGTTACATAAGAATTTAAAAGTTTATTACATGGATTCACAAGCAAGTTATTTTGGGCGACATATATATTGTTTTTTTTTTTTTTTTTTTTTTCTTTTTTTTTTTTTTTCTTTTTTTTTTTTTTTTTTTTGTTTAATTATTTGTTTGAGATACTCCGCTCACGGGTTTGTAGTATCTCTTGATGTTTTTGAAGTTGATGGTTCGATGACTTCCATTGATTTGGATAGTTACCGTGTTATTATTATGTACTGCTTGTATTTGGTATGGTCCGTGGTAGATCAGGAATAATTTATGGGTCTCCTTATCCTCAGCGGAGGATAACCTATGTTCTTTGATCAGGATCTGATCGCCCACGTTATACTGAGGGAATCGTTTATCTCTGTCTTTGTATGCGTTTCGCAGATCAGCTTGCTTTTTTGACCGTTTCATTACAATCTGTATAATGTCGGGGGGTTTCTTCAGGTCCTCGTGTTTAGGAAAAACTACCAATTTGCTTATTGATAACTTGGTTTTCTCCCCAAACATTATATAGTTTGGTGTATAACCAGTGGTTGTATGGGTAGTGTGGTTGATCCAGTATTCTACATTATCTAACCATTTTAACCAATTTGTATGTTGCTTATGACAGTAGGTTCTTAGTAGGCGGCCAATTTCCCGATTTGCCCTTTCTACTGGATTACTCTCCGGATGATAAATCGTTGTGTGCAGGTTGGTGATTTTCAATCCTTGCATGACTTTTTCCCATTTAGTACTGGTGAACTGCGTTCCGTTGTCGGTTAGGATCTTCTTGAACAAACCAATGGTGGGTATGTATTCACTCACTAGTCGTTTTATTATGGTGTCGGTAGTGGCTCTTTTTAACGGATATAGTTTGATATATTTGGAGAACACATCCAATATTGCCAAGATGTATCTACATCCTCCCTGTCCCCTGGGTAGCGGGCCCATTAGGTCGACAGATACCATTTCCCTTGGTTCGGTGGGTAGGAGGCTTAACGTTGGTCCCCTAGCCGTTATATTGCTTATTTTCGCCTTCTGGCACAGATCACATGTTTTGATTATTTGCTTAATCGTCCGATACATGTTTTTAAATTGGTGGTCCTGCTGCAACAGTTTATATGTCTTATACGTCCCGCAATGGCCATATATTTTGTGTGTTTCTTCCACCAGCTGTTTTACTGCTATCTCTGGCACCATGATCTGATAGTCACCCGAGGGCGCTTGACGAAATAGTAGGTTCTGATGTATCATGAGATTATGATTGGTCCTTTGCGTGACCCTTTGTTTAAGTTTCTGAATGTGTTCATCTTGCTGTTGTAACACCTCGAAGTCTTTGAATTGTTCTTTTAATTCCTTGCTGTATTCTAATAGCGATAATTTGTTGATAATGATTATCTTGTTGCTGGCTGTTGCGTCGTCGGTGTGTGACTGCGGATACCGTGTTAATGTGTCGGCACCGACATTCTCTTTCCCTGGAATGTGTGTTATTTCTAGCTGAAACTCCTGGAGAAATGTAGCCCATCTGACCAGTCGAGCATTGAGTAGTTGACACGTATTTAGGAATGTAAGTGCATGATGGTCGGTTAATATTTTGGTCTTATGTCCAAGTAAATAATTTCTAAATTTTTTACATGCGAAAACTATTGCAAGCAATTCAAGCTCCGTGGTGTTGTAGTTTTGCTCAGCTGCTTTTAATGTCCTACTGGCAAAACTGAGGGTTTGGTGTTGTCCTTCTTCCGTAATTTGATAGAGTTCAGCCCCAAGGTGAGTTGTGGAGGCATCGGTGTTCAGATGAAATTCTCTCTTGAAATCTGGGAATTGAATTATTATATCCTCGAGGAATTTTTGTTTTATGTTGTCAAAAGCTTGCTGCTGTATGGTTCCCCACATCCATTTTGCATCTTTTTTGGTTAATTTACTAAGTTGTCCGGTGTCTTGAGATAGATCCCTGATGAATTTTCTGTAAAAATTTATGAAACCAATGAATGCTTGTACCTGTTTTTTCGTCTTGGGCGGCTGGAAGTTCATCACGGCTTGTATTTTATCTGGGTCCATAGATATCCCTTTTTCACTTATTATG
The DNA here is from genome assembly GCA_949089665.1 of Macrosiphum euphorbiae. NCBI lineage: Eukaryota > Metazoa > Arthropoda > Insecta > Hemiptera > Aphididae > Macrosiphum > Macrosiphum euphorbiae. The sequence goes on along the minus strand of CARXXK010000002.1, from coordinate 15,722,830 downwards.
TGACCCAGAAAAATCACTTGTTTTTTCAAAAATTGTGACTTTTTTCTGTTGATTGTGATGTGGTGTTGTGCAAATTTTTCAAAGATTTGTTCTAAGTGACAAATATGTTCTTGAAAACTCGTGGAAGTGATGTGTATGTCATCGACATATATGGCGGCAAATTGTAGAATTTCCGGTCCTAATACTTGATCTAAGATTTTTTGGAACTCGGCAACTGAATTGATTAATCCAAAAGGTAATACCTTAAACTGGTAATTACGGCCTTTGTGCAAAAATGCTGTAATTTCCCGACATTCGGCTTTTAGTGGACACTGCCAATAACCTGCCGTCAAGTCAATCGAGCTTAGGTATTTCGTTCCCTGGAACTTGATGAGAGTGTCGTCCATATTTGTTGGACATTCTCGATCCGGTATTATGACTGTGTTAATTTTTCTGGCATCTAGGCATAATCGAATCTCTCCATTTTTCTTCTCAATACATACTATGGGTGATGACCATGGTGATGTTGATTTTTCTATGACTTGTAAATCTAGCATCCTCTGTATCTCGGCATCCACCTTAGGTATCCTCGATACTGGTATTGGATAGGGTCGCTGGTAAATTGGGTCCCCTGGTTTGACACGTATTTGACATTGAAACTCGGTAATCTTTCCAGGTTGTTCAGAAAAAATGTGTTCGTACTTGTTTAACAATGATACAAACATTTGACTTTCTTGATCGTTTAGACTGACGTGGTCATTATCCAAGTTGTCATTAATTTCTACGTTAAGCAGATGATCCTTGGTTATCCTTGGTTCTCTGTTGGCGAATGGTACAGTGATTGGTATATTATTGACGTTGAATTGTACTGTCTGTTTGTTGAATTTAATTTGTGCTGAATATTTGTTCAATATGTCTGCTCCAATAATTCCTTTTTCATTTAGGCCTTCTACCTGAATGAAATTAGTCTGTAGGTAAATGTCCCCTATCTTGCATTCACAAAATATTTGTTTAGACACTTTGCATATCTTCTTTCCTACGGCGTTGCTGATTTGTATGCCCGTGACTGGGAACTGTGGTATTCTAGAATTTCTCTGCGTGACCACATCAACTACTTCCTTGGTGAGCACACTTACTGTGGCTCCGGTGTCGACCAACAATAGCATTTCCTCCCCTTCAATCTCACACTTTAAATACGGGCTTATCGATGCGTTTGTAGCATTTAATGAGTTTACTGCATAAGTTTCACTGTCACTTGGTCCAGCTTGTGGGTCGGCACTTACTGACACTTGTTTGATTTGTTCAGTCTGTGGTGTGCTTTTTTGTTGCGCTTCTCCACCTTTGTTGTTATCGTTTGGCCGGTATGGTTGGTTGTTGTTCCATCGATTGTTTCGCGGCTGAAAACTGTTCCATCCATTATTCCGTTGATTGTTCCAATTATTGCTTTTTTGTTGATTGTTATTGCGGTCCGTTGCTGTCTGTTCTGGTTTTTCGTTTGTGTTTTCTTCTTCTCCCAGAATTTTCATGGCAGCTACTATTGTCCTCTCAGGTAGTGATACAAGTATTGCTCTTAAGTACCCAGGATAATGTTTGGCAATGTGTTTTACGATTTCTGGTTCTGATAGTCTTGGTACCTCCAGGTGTCGCAATTTTGTGGCCCAGGTCGCAAAATGTTCTCGGTAATTTGCTGTTACCTGACTCACATTTAAGCATTGGCTCCAGACTTGAATTTGAATTTCCCTGGACCAATATTCATCGATAAATGCTCTCTTGAAGTCTTCATAATTGCATAATTGAAAACGCACCGTTGAAAACCAACTATACGCGTTCGATTTTAGGCAATCTCCCACGACAATGATTTTTTCTCCCACGTACGTTTGTTTAATGGCGAAATATTCCTCGAGTCGATTTAAGAAATCTCGTGGATGTATGTCTCGTCCGTTTCCAAAAAATGTAGGTCGTGCAATATCTGTGTGATGCAAATTATTATTATTTATACAGTTATGCGCTGGTGGTGGTGATGCTCGTTGTTCCCGAAGTTCATATTTTTGTTCAATTTCTACTAATTTTCTTGCCCAATTTTCTTCAATGTTTTCTATTTTACTGACGTAGTCTTCTTTGAGGCTTTCAATTTTCTGTAACAATTGATTTACTAAATATTGACTGTTTCGTTCTACTTCCTCCCTGAACGCGTTAAATGCTTCTTCTGTGACATTCTTCTTTGGAGCCATGTTCACGATGTAGTTTTTCTTCAACAAAATTGTCTTCTTTTTTAAATCTCGTGGGTCGATGTAGAATTATTTTCTTACTCGAGCACTGCAGTTGGGCGCCAAATGTAAGGAAAATAACGTGTTGGTATTTATTCAATTTATTATTTCACGTTTATTTCACATACGTAATAATTCGTTATACAGATACAATTTGGTGATGTGTAATACAGTATTTCTTTTGAATTATTATATATTATACTCTTGCGAGTGTACATAAAAAATATTTTAATTACGGGATTTACATAAAATATTGGGGGGGGGGACAACATGAACATTTAACTCACGGTTTGTAGAATGGTATGTGGCGGGACGATGGTGGCAATGAGCATCCACGTACAGTGGCGCGATCACGGCGGCACGGTAATAATTGATTATTACCGGCGTGAACGGCTCGACTCTCGGTAAACAACAGTGACTCAGCTCTGCGTGGTGGTATGTTGGTTTTTCGACTGGTGGTGTGTAGAACAAATTCAACTCTACCGGCAAGAGGTAGGTCAATGAACGGACAGCGACGGCTATGGCTCGACGTTCTCGACAGACGGTGGGTAGATGGTTGGACGGCGGCAGCTACGGCTCGACGTTCACAACTTCGTACAGGTCGGCAGACACGTGGTTTGGACGGCGGCAGCTTCGGCTCGGCGTTCTCAAATAGACGGTGGCGACGAGTGACGGGTACCGCACCGTGGTCGGAAGGCGGCACAGGAGTCGGTTGACCTTCTCTGACGGACGGCGACGAACAACTGATCGGACGACGGCGGCGACGGCTCGGCGTTCTCGACACGTGATGGTCGGTAGCGTAGGGAGTGCCGGGAAAGACTGTACAATGTCCGTTATCGGCGGTCAAAAAGGACCGTCCGGCTCATTGAGTCTAGTGGGCAGGAATTGCTGTAATAGAGTTTCGAAATTAGCATCCGTTCTCGGCGGTAACAAATACCGTCCGGCTTGCTATTCTCGCTTCTCTCAGCTGGAGAACTGTGTGTGTACGGCGGCCAGCGGCCTGTATTTATGCCATTCGAGGCTCGCTGGTCCCGTCTCGAATGTTATCTGACACCTTGCGTGATTCGAAACTGCAGGTTATTGTTCAGAGTGTTTGGAGATTACCAGATTATGGTGAAAATAACGCTGATTTTGAATATGTTCGTAACGTTTTGATAGCTCTATTGGTTCCCACGGAAAACTCAGGTTTTCCGTGGGCGGCATGCGTTGTTTAATCATTGCGCGGCGGAGCGCTATCTGTGGTTTGCGGTTTGCGGTTGGGCGGTCGATGTTTCTACGCGGCGGGCGATGTTTGACCGTGGGTAATGATCACAACGAGAGTGCGCCACGTTAATGGCCACACCGTTTTGTCTCATTACAAAGTATATATTGACATATTCCACTTTGTACACAGCTACACTACCTATGCGAACTATGTTTTTCAATTATAGGTACTTACCTAGCCATAATTCATGTAAAGTTATAAATATTGATTTATAACCATTTTAAGTTTTGAGTTAGTGAAGAAGTTATGGATTTTACAAATGATGAGATTTCACTTGTATGTTTTTGTCATGGAAAACATTTTTTCTGTGTTCGTTGTGTGAATATGATCATTTTCAGAATTATTTATAAATAACCATACATTTTAGTTCTGTATTCCAATAGAGTACATTAAAATAATAATATAATATTTAATGCAGGGGCGTCATTTGGGGGGGGTGCAGGGTGTACATTTGCACCAACTTTTTTTAAAACTCCTTCTTTGGCCTGCCATTAATAAATATAAGCGCTGATATACCTATGTGTTTTAATTTTATATTTTTTTTCAGTATTAAAAAAAATTTATTGCACTAATAATTTCCAAGAATGTTTGATGTGGTTTTGTGGTCCCACAAAATTATAATTGATAAAATTATGACACAAATATTGTGAAGAAAGGTACCCATAAAATAAATTTCTGGTTTTATTAAGCTAACTAGCTACTATTATATATTTTGAGTATGCAGAGAGAAAAAATGTGTAGGTTAGGTTCAGTTAGGTATTTTACTATAAAGTGTTATATACCAATACATTTATTTACCAAATGCAAATACCACTGTACACTGATATTCACAATATAAAATAAATACATTAAAAGTATACTTACACATAGTTCGTCAAAAATAGAAACAATATTGAGATATTTTCAGACTAATATAAGTGACATATTAAATAAAGTATACAAATATTCGGGAGATGGTATTTTGCGCCAATTTAATAACCTGTAATTTGCGCCATCAAAAGGTACATTTAAGGGCGTATGTAATTTGCACCAAAATATAAAAATATAATATGTATTTTGCGCCACATATACAAATTAATTTTGGTAATTTGCGCCACGACAGAAAACGAAATGGAATATGTAACTTGCACCACACTTTCAACTTCAATACCTATTGTTGGAATTTACCAGCAGATATATTTACTGATATCGCATAGGATATACAATAATACGTAACGACGTGTGCCCAATATAATATTGTTGTGTTCTACTGATAATAGAGATGTAATTAGACGTAATTGATCTCCGATTACTTTTTGGACATACTGAAAAGATTTCAAACCTAAACTTTGGTTAAAATTAAAAGTATACATCTTAAAAAACGAAATTCTACTAAAAATAAAATTCGTTTGGAAACTTTTCAACAAATATATGAAGACTACAGACAAAATAAAATTGACAGAAAATGCTTTGTTTCATCATCAAGCTATAAATATAAAAAACGTGAGTAATCTAGGTATTATAAGTACCTAGCTAGGTATTTTATTTCAAAAATTATGTGTTATATTACAAAAATTGTATTACTAAACGAAAATTTACTTATTTAATATACATGGAATTCGTTTTACTTGTATACTTTTATTTATAATTATAATATGACTGATTTTTATATGTTTTATTATTAAACGAAAATTTACTTAGGTATTTAGTATACATGGAGTTCGTTTTACAATTTAAAAGTTCGCTAATTACAATTTCAATAAGGTGAACTATGGCGCAAATTACAACTTTTGTAGGTAAACGATGGCGCAGATTACATATTGCCTTTTTATTTAGTTTCATTTGGCGCAAATTACAAACTTAAAAAGTAGCGCAAATTACCAAAATACAATTTTAGATGTGGCGCAAATTGCATATTTGTTTTTTTTTTTTTTTTGTTGTTTTTGGAGCAAATTACATACGCCCAAATATTCTACAGTTTTTGTCCCTACTTGACCCCTTTCCCTTTCAAAAATAAAAATAAAATATGTGGCCTGGTAATGATTTGAATGGCCTGCAAACTTTTTGGCACCAACAAAAAAAAAGTTGAAATGACGCCCCTGATTTAATGCAAAAATCTGATAACAGTTTACAGGTCTTGGTAGTGAAATTTAAAAACTATTTATATACTTTCTGTTGTAATTACACTCATTGTGTGGATCTGTAAAACATACTGATTTTTAGTGCACTTTTCAGATCTATATTAAGAAATAGTATTAGTCTATATTTCTTTAAGATTTACAAGCAACTATAGTAGGTAGCCATAATTGTTGAAACAACTTCCAATATTATAGCAGAAACATATCAAATAAATATAAAGTGTATAATATTATAATTAGGTACCAATTATATTTACAGATATGTTAGAATATCTTTATTAACTATCCGTAAAAGACATAATACATCATTTATACATCTTATACATAATATTTTGTCTTATGAAACGACTTTGTTGAACTGATTTATATAAAAATTTAAATATCTAATTTATGTCATTTGTATTATTATCTACTGTTTTATGGTTCAAATATATTATACAAGAACTAACTATCTATTAATATATATATATATTTTTTAAAACAGGGGAGTGGCTCTGCTGCATAGTAGGTTTCCAGTGTAGCTCATAATTCAGTAGGTCACTATTCATTAAAATGTCTTAATGCAATAATGCCTAATTGATAAAATAGTATTGATGAATATGTTCAATTTGAATTTAATTGGCATACCAAAAAAGATTTTAAGGGGAAACGGCGTGGCCTTTCTAAATATATTTTATATTAATATATTTATATTAATTTAAGACATATTTTACTGTAGTAAATATTCTGAATCATGCATTTATATATGCCTAGTCATTTAGTAGTAGTCTACTAGTAATTTAAGTAATGGTGGAATGTTTCAAATCTCTTCGACTAATATATATTTTGAACTAAAACAAAATCACTTAAATCGTTGAAAAATCGTTATTTTTAGTATAAATATCCATTTCTCCAAATTATTATTTTCAAATTATGCTCATAAAAATGTAATGTTACTGAAACTTTCTATTTAATTACAGCGAGTACAATTTATGTAAGTGTATATATATATATATAATGTATGCATTTATAGCAACAAAATAATTTACAAATATTTCTACGAATTTCATCAACATTTGAACTTGAAACGCCCATAAAGAAAATGTTGTAACTTTATTTTTGATATTTTAAAATCACTATAACGGAGAACATTATATTATATTCTAAAGCTGTTTGACCAAAAAAAAACATTTTCTTCTCAACTTATAAATTATAATAAAAAAAAAAAAAAAATTAAAAAATCCAAAAATATAAAAGACTGTAAATAGCTCAAAATTCACCAAAATATGTTGTAAATTAAATGCTAAGTATCTAAATATTTGTTGAAAAGTTCAAGTACTTACGAGGATTTAACTTTATAAATTATAAACAAAAAAACGAAATCAGGTTGGTTGAAAACATGTATTGCTACAAAACATAAATCTAGTTAGCAACAAGGATAAATGTATTACCCGTTGATTTACTTCTCACATAATACACACCGTAACACTGTCACCCTACATCATTGCCTATGCATATCCTCTTAATAAACTATCGTTTCCAATTTCCAAAGAAACAATAATTATTGTGACATAGGAACTGAAATCGTAATTATAGTTCTAATAAAAGAGTCATGTACGGTTTCCAAGTATTTTTATATTTGATAATTAGTTTTCATTAAGAACCTTCTTCAGATTTAATAAAATCATATGCATGATAGAATATATTTTGGTAAATATTTGATGTGTTCTTATAATTATTTAAATAATATTATTAAGATACATATACCCGAGTCTTCAAATTTGCCTTTCAAAAGTATTCAATAAAATGTCACCTTTACTATGAACTGCAGGGCTTGAAAACATTAAAATGGCGTTATAATTATAACGTTTCTTTTGATGAAAGATGATTGAAATTTGTAAACGTTATTACTTATTATAATGGAAATCGATAATCAAAAATAATTAAATACCGCAAAACCAAACATAACGAATAACAACATGTATTATATATCATTAAACAAAACATAACGCAAAACGTAATTTATTGAACGAAAAAAAAAACCAAAACGAAATATTTTAAAATCTATTTATTTAAAAGGTACGGAAGCCCAGTAGTGCCACATAGAAAATAATATTTGTTACAATTTCGACTACAAAACTAGAAATTTTGACTTATCAAATCGGAATTTCGAATTAAGAACTCAGAATTTTGACTTTCATATTCAAAATTTCGAATAATCAACTCAAAATTTCGACTTATTAATTCGAAATGTCGACTTAATAATACGAAATGTTGAGAATTTTTTAATACGTTATGAGCTTACAAATTCCAGAAATCTTTAGAATTCACTGTAATTACTGCAGTATTCACTATATTCAATAAAAAAAAGGTGCTCGGCTGTACAATAGGTTACAAGTGGGCCACTGTATAATGGATGGTATTAAATTTGAATTCAATGATGTAATATCATTGTATAAGAAAAAAGACTCTGAGCGGAGACAGTATGTCAGTCTTCATATAAGACATATTATATACATATATCTATGGTATTAAAAAAATTTGACCTATAATTGGTAACCTATAATAAATTCCACATTAATCATATAACAATATTCATTAGATACTTATAACGCGTTATACATCAACAAAAAACCCTGATACTATCATAGATATATAATTGTGTACTTTAGAAGTTTCAAGTGCCCACGAATGATATTATACAATCACAACAAAAAAACTAAAATAGTTATTATACGCTTTTTAATATGTAATAACGTCCATATTTTAACTTACAATAACTATTAAAATACTGTGCTTATGTATTTTTAGATTTTTTGGTAACAAAATTAACTGCATACGTGGAATCTTGTTTTAAATTTTCAATCCTTAGATATAAAAGTTGATCATTTTATACATTTTAACTACAAAATAATTATTCAATTTTAAATTGGATAAATTATGTCAAAAATTGATCTTTAAATGCTAATAAAAAAAAAAATTGTGCTTTTGTATTTTTAATATTTTTCAACTGCTATTGTAAAAAGATATCAGGAGCCTATTGTATTAAATTTTTACAATTTTTGGCCCGACAAATAAAACTATAGATATCCATAGAATAAAAAAATAAAAAAATTCAAATATGAAATTGTCCGTAAACAGCTCAAAACAAGTCAAAATATTTTAAAAATTTTATCAAATAGAAGAATTGATAAAAAAAACATTCGGTGAAATTTTCATGTATCCACAGTTATTTGTTTTTGAATCATAAGAAAATAAGAAAATCGCTACATGAGAAATTGAGTGAATATCCAATGTTGTAAAAATTTTAATTTCAAACGCTCATAAATATTTAGTTTGACTTTCTTAAGGACATTTTTTTTTGATAAAAGTAGACAAACTTATAAAGAATCTTGTATTATATTTTTAAATCTTAGTTTTAAAAAGAAAAAATTTTTATGAATTCTCAACTCAAAATAATTTGCTAATTTTCGTGATTTTACCGTATTTTGTCAAGATTTGAACTTTAAATGTTTATAAATAAAAACTGTGACAAAGGATTTTTAATCTATTTCAAATGTGATTGTAAAAATAAAGTAGGAACCTTGTATTAAATTTTCCAGCTTTATTACCCAACAAATAATGTTTTATTGATATTTTTAGAAAAAAAAGGAAAATGAAAATAAACAGTTCAAAATAAATCAATATATTTTGAAAATGTTATCATGTATAGAAAATGCAAATATAACAACCGGTGAAAATTTCGTGTATCTAAGGTCATTTGTTTTAAAGTTACACCAAAAACCAAATTCAATTTTGTGAAAAATAGATTTTGCTAAATATTCCCGTTTTTCTTTAATTTTTCTTTTATTTTTCTTGGCGCTTTTGAAAATTACTGGGAATTTAAAATTTTGACTTCCCCAATGAACCAACGATGTTCACTTTCCAATCGAACTTTTCTTATTGAATATCGATTTTTGTTATTAAATATAGATTTTTATTGAATATCAATTTTTATTCAATATAGATTTTTTTTTAAGTTTTTTTATTTATTTAAATTTGTTATATTCAATCAAGGGTTTTTATCAAATATACATTTTTTTCTTCATTATATATAATAATAATAAATACAGATAAGATCTTAATTTTCGTTCATACGATGTAAATTTCTAAAATTTATAAGTGATAACTCCTGAATTGTATAGTATAAAATATAAAATACTAGCTGATCCCGCGCATTTTGTTGCCCCTAAAAAAAGACAACTCTTAAAAAAAGTGTGATTGTTCAACTCATGTGAGTTACACACTTGAATATACTTTTTGATTTAATATAGACTTTTCATTAAGATTTGTTTTATTCATTCAAGGTTTTTTTTATTGAATATAGTGAATACAGTGATTACAGTGAATTCTAAAGATTTCTGGAATTTGTAAGCTCATTACGTATTAAAAAATTATCAATATTTGGTGTTGTTAAGTTGAAATTTTGAAGATGAAAGTCAAAATTCTGTGTCCTTAAATCGAAAATCCTAGTTGATAAGTCAAAATGTTAAGCTGATAAATTGACATTTTGAAGATGAAAGTCAAAATTCTGAGTTCTTAATTCGAAATTCCGAGAAGATAGGAATAAGTCGAAATTTCTAGTTTTGAAGTCGTTTGAACAAAAATTGTTTTCTATGTGGCACTATTGCACTTCCATAAAAAGGTCTATACGTTTATAGAAACATTTATTTCATGCAAATAATCTAAGAATTTATTACCTATATTATATTCCGTATCCTAGCCATTACCTACCCGCATTAGTTATTATTAAAGACCGGACTTATATGTTTTTACATATCGTTACTGCGTCTATGTAGTCTTATGAGAGTAAAAAATGTGGACGATTCGTTCAATTCTGAATGCGTAGAAAAAAGTATTTTTTGCATATTTGAGAATATTTCATGGATTACAGATATTTAACCCGATTAATTATTTTGGAATATTTCGTAAATTGTTAAAAAAATAATTGTATTTATTTTTAATTTTAATATTACGGTACTCGGAAAAAATTTTTTTGAACATTTACAATTTATTTTAGATTCTGAGCGGAGCGATGAATGTATTGGTTTTACAATGATGTATGTTTTTTTTTATATTTTTATATTTTTGTGTCTGTCATCACGTTTTAGGACAGTAAAAGTGCTTGGATTTTCTTCATCTGTAGCTTTTCTGATAGGAAAGTGAATCTAGTTGGTACTTTGGGGGGTCAAAAGTATAAATTTCCCAGTAGTTTTCACAAGCGCCGGGAAAAACAACATAACAATTAAGGAAAACCGGGAATTTTTACTCAAAATTGGTTTTCCAAAAAATCGATTTTGGTTATTGGTGTAACTCTAAAACAAACATGAAATTTTCACTGGTTGTTTATAATTGCATTTTCTATACACGATAACATTTTCAAAATATTTTGATTTATTTTGAACTGTTTAGGGACATTTTCATTTTCCATTTTTTTTAGTTTTTTTCTAAAAACATTAATAAAATTTTATTTGTTGGTTGCGAAAGCTTGAAAATTTAATATAAGGCTCCTAATATGTTGTTTCAAAGGCAGATGAAAAATATTTTTAATTTATTAATAATTAATAAATTTATTTATTTTAAATTTTTTTTTATAAGCATTTAAAGTTCAAAAATTGACAAAATATGGAAAAATCACGAAAATTAGCAAATTATTTTGAGTTAAGAATTCGTAAAAATTTTTCTTTTTAAATCTAAGAATTGAAAATGAAACACAAGATTTCTTATAAGATTATCTACCTTTATCAATAAAAAAATTTCTACCGGACAGTCAAGTTAAATTTTTACGAGCGTTTGAAATTCAAATTTTTACAACATTGGATATTCACTCGATTACTCATGTAGCGATTTCTTTATTTTGTTGCAATTCAAAAACGAACAACTGTAGATACATGAAAATTTCACTGAATGTTTAAATTAGCATTTTCTATACACCATACAATTTTGAAAATATTTTGACTCTTTTTGAGCTGTTTATGGACATTTACAGCTTTCAATTTTTTTAGTTTTTTTTTCTATAAATATTAATAAAGTTTTATCTGTTGGGCCAAAAGTGTAAAAATTTAATACAAGGCTCCTGATATATTGTTACAATATCAGTTGAAAAATATTAAAAATACATGGGCACGATTTTTTTTTATAAGCATTTAAATTTGGAATTTTGACAAAATTTATCAAAATCTCGAAAATTATCAATCGTTGGAATTAAAAAATTATAAAATGTTCAGTTTTTATAACTAAGAGTTGAAAATTTAAAACAAAGATTCTCTTAAATAATTCATACTGTATCCAAAAAATCTAAAAAATATATAAACACACTTATTTTTTACAGACATTTTAATTTCAAATTTAGATAAAATTTCATATTTAAACCAAGAATTACGATTTTAGTTTTTTGTTGTGATTGAATAATATTATTCGTGGGTACTTGAAACTTCTAAAGTGTACTATTATATATCTATGATAGTATCACGGTTTTTGTTAATGTATAACGCGTTATAAGTATCTAATGGATATTGTGATATGATTAGTTTGGAATTTATTATAGGTACCTATTATAGGTCAATTTTTTGTTTAATACCATATATATGTATATAATATGTCTTATACATAGACTGACAAACCGTCACCGCTCAGAATCGTTTTTCTTATTCAATGATATTATATCATTGAATTCAAATTTAATACCATCCATTATACAGTGACCCACTTGTAACCTACTGTACAGCAGAGCGACACCCACTTGCCCATCTTTTTTTTTATAATTTTGATAAAAAGAAAACAAACAGTGTTATCAAGGATTATCTATGTATATCTACTGATAAGATCAACATATACGTTTATCAAATATTCAAATATCCAAATTTTGTTTTTATGTTTTAATATTATACTGTTATATTTATATCATATTCCAACTTCCTACTCTTACTAAAATGCAATAGTATTCCATTAGGTATAATACGCAACTTTTAATACCTTATTAATAGAATAATACCTCACTATTAAAATCTAGTTGAAAAAAATTTAAAAAATGTATATTAAAGCATATACCTAATGATGTTTTTTGATTATTTTTGCATATTTTTGAATATTTTTTTAAATTTTTGAGAAAATATAATGAGAATATTTGAAGGTTTTTTAGAGAATATTAGCATCATATTTTAAGTATTTTAAGAGAATATAAATCCGGTCTTTAGTTATTATTTTTAAATTTAAATATTTATTAACACAATTTTAATAACGATAAACGCAAAACTTGGATAACGTTTTAATTCTGAATTACGATAAACGCAAAAGTTTAATAACGTTTTAATTTTGAATAACATAAAACGGATTTTTTTTTCAAATGCAAGCCCAGGGCTGAAGTCATTTTAGTTGAATACGATTGAAAAACTCTAATAAATGTTCAACGTTTAACTATGGTCAACATGATACATTTATTTTGTAAAAGCAGCAACTACATAATCATAATAATATATTACCTATACAATTTAATCGAAACAACTGTTTACTATAGCGTGTACATTAAAATATTTTCGTACCTACCCTAAATTCATACTTTATGTTGTATTATAACGTTGTGGTTCAGTACACATTTCCAATCATTAATATCAGCGTAAGTATTAATATCTGTAAATGATGAATTAAAAATGATCAAACATGGGTTATTCCAAGTGTATAAAATACACGATAAATGAACGATTTCGGAAAATCATTGTGATTTGTGGTAGTCATAAACTTATAGTATCAAGCCATTAGTTTTTATTTTTATTTTAAAATTAACAAAATGTTAAAATAATAATAATATATAGTATAGGTACATCAAACGTCAATGATATGGAAAAATATTTAAATTGTAAAATATTAAATATAAAAAGCCACATTCGGATAGTTTGTAATGAAAGTACTATAACATAATACTGTGGTATAAAAAACAATTGCATTTACGGTATGAAATGATAACTTTGAAATATAGATAAGTACCAACATTAAATTTGAAATTTGAATTGTCTCCAAAATGATACGATATTAATATATAGTGTGCTGATATCTTATGTAATGTATTGACAGCATTAAAAGAAACTGATTATATTTAAATTTACCGGTGAATCGGAAAAATTACAACAGAATAAATACTTATTGAGAACTGGATCTTATTACTTGATTGGAAAAAGGTCTGCTATACGTAGCATGGTAAGTTATACAAAATTATTACTCACCATTTACCACAATAATTAAAATATGTTATATGATATTGCGATGTATGTTTCAACCAATAGTTCTGAAAAACTTTCAACAGTACAGAGAAGCAAAAAGGTAGCAGTGCTAACTACTCCAATTTTTTTTTATACAGTTTAATTTTTATACTAACATTTTGAACTTTATAATAAATTACAATATAATATTATGTTCATTATAGAGTAATAGATCAGTGGTCTGAAAAATGTGGCCCACGAATACTTTCAGTTTGGCCCTCAATAAACATTTATTTCTTAAAACATTTTTAAATAAAAATATATAGGTAATTTAAGCAAAAAATCAATATGCCTATGTTCTTTGCAATACCCAGAATTAAATACAGTTATATTATAATAATATTATATTCAATAAAACAAAACAAAAAGGTGCTCTGCTGTACAGTAGGTTACAAATAGGTCACTGTATAATGGATGGTATTAAATTTGAATTCAATGATATAATATCATTGTATAAGAAAAACGATTCTGAATGGAGACGGTACCTATGTCAGTCTAGGTTTAAGACATATTATATGCATATCTATGGAATTAAAAAAAAATTGACCTATAATAGGTAATACCTATAATAAATTCTAAATTAATCATATCACAATATCCATTAGGTACCTACTTATAACGCGTTATACATAAAAAACAAACCGTGATACTATCATGGATATATAATAGTACACTTGAGAAGTTTCAAGTACCCACGAATAATATTTTACAATCACAACAAAATAACTAAAATAGTTAAAAATTTTAACTAATTCTTAACTCAAAATAATTTGTTAATTTTTGTGATTTTAATATGTAATTTCGTCCAAATTTGAATTTAAAATATCTGTAAAAAATAACTGTGTTCATTTATTTTTAGACTTTTTGGTTACAGTATGAACTATTTATGAGGACCTTTGTTTTAAATTTTGAAATCTTTAGCTATAAGAACATTTTATAATTTATTAATTACAATGTTTAAAATTTTTCGAGATTTTTATAAATTTCATCAAAATTTGATCTTTAATTCCCTATAAAAAAAAATTGTGCGTATTTTTCAATTGCTATTGTAACAATATATCAGGAGCTTTGTATTCAATTTTTACACTTTTTGGCCCAACAGATAAAACTTTATTGATATTTATAGATAAAAAAATTTAAAACTGAAAATGTCCGTAAACAGTTCAAAAAGAGCTAAAATATTTTCAAAAGTGTATTTTGTATGGGAAATGCTAATATAAACATTCAGTGAAATTGTCATGTATCTACAGTTATTCGTTTTTGAATTACAACAAAATAAGGAAATCGCCACATGAGAAATCGAGTGAATATCCAATGTTGTAAATATTTTAATTTCAAACGGTAATAAGAATTTAATTTGACTTTCTTATAGACATTTTTTTTTTGATAAATGTAGAAAATCTTATAAGGGATCTTGTATTACATTTTAAAATCTTAGATTTAAAAAGAAAATGTTTACGAATTCTTAACTCAAAATAATTTGCTAATTCTCGTGATTTTTCCATATTTTGTCAATTTTTGAACTTTAAATTCTTGTAAAAAAAAACTGTGACCAAGGATTTTTAATATTTTTCCTCTGCCTTTGAAACAATATACTAGGAGCCTTCTATTACATTTTCAAGCTTTATTAACCAACAAATAAAATTTCATTGATATTTTTAGAAAAAAAACTAAAAAAAAATGGAAAATGAAAATGTCCCTAAACAGTTCAAAAAGAGTCAAAATATTTTCAAAAGTGTATGATGTATAAAAAATGCAAATATTAACAACCAGTGAAAATTTCATGTATCTACAGTCATTTGTTTTAAAGTAACACCCAAAAACCAAATTCAGTTTTGTAAAAAATCGATTTTGCCTAAAAATTCCCGTTTTCCCTTAATTTTTCTTTTGTTTTTCTTGGCGCTTTTGAAAATTACTGGGAATTTTAAATTTTGACCTCCTCAATGGACCAACGATATTCACTTTCCAATTGACCAAGATACTGAAGTTGAAAATCGAAGCATTATTTCGACTACTTATCGTGTACACAGACACAAATAAAATAAAAAAATAAAAAAAACACACACATCATTGTAAAATCAATACATTCATCCTTTCACTCAGAATCTAATACATTTAGTATTAAGACGGGTTAAAAAAAGGTTTTTGTATGCGAACATTTGATGTATAATTAATGATATGGTCAGTTGGTAATTTGAGTTTGAGACCACTGGTACACCTATTTACTATTATGTATATTGTATTGCCAAATTACAACAATAAAATGTCCAACCATTTAAAAACTAACAAAAATTTGATGGAACTAATTACTAATGTATAATATTATAATGTTTAATTCTAAAAGTATTCGAATATATTGTGTTGTTAGTATATTTTTTTAATGTATTCCGAATATTAAAAAAAAAGTATTATTTACAAAATTGTTTAATAGTTTAAATTATTGAATAATAGGTGGGTATGTTATTACTTATTGACTATTGTAATGTGCAGTGCTGTGGCAATAGTTTTTCAGGATTGGTAACCATAAATAATTAATAACTATTTTGGGAAGTTTCCGTCTTGATTTTTAATACGTATGTTATATCAATAATAATATTAAGTTATCTTTATTAAAAATACAAATTATGCAAAACTTATGTACAAGACGTATACAATCGATAATTATCTCAGAAATTATTAGAATTTTCAGTGAAGTCATTAAATCAATTTTTCTTAACATTGTGTTTTAATAGAAATATCTAATGTTGTATTTATTTTTAAATTGTAATTTAAGTTTTGTCTTATCACTTTAGTTTCTTCTGGTTTCTAGTTATTATGTTGCCGGACTCGAGCTGCTAACGAAGCACGTGTCACTGACACATTATTTTGCCCAGCGGCTTGACCATACCGGTCCCATAATTTAATTGTAAGTATTCTAAATACATTATTACTAAAACTATAATATTCGGCATAACATACCCATTTCTGCATGAAATTGTATTACTGTAGTACGAATTCAGTTCATGTTTACACAGGACATAAATACGGCTTGTGAGGATATGCTTTCATAAATAGAACCCTTGTTTTGGCAAAGAACGATTGAAGTGTTTGTGTACCTAATATTTAAGTCTATGGAAATTCTATTCAATATGGGTATACATAATATAATAATATAATAACAGTTGGAAAATTAAGGGACTGAATTTTGTAGTCAGTGTGTAGGAAATTAATAATTAAATGATCATTTTTTAAGAGGATTGTAATTTCGTTTAAACGAAAAATGATTAAAATTTTAACAAACTGTTTTTAGTAATCAAATAATTATAATTTATAATAATTAAAAAAAAAAAGCAGGATAAAATATAAATACCTGGTACGACTCTCGTGATTGTTGGTGCACGATAGAGGTGTCTAACACATTATGAACCAAAAGCTATGATATTATGTAAATCATTGATATGAAACAAATATTCTGACGGAAGTTCGTTTTATTATCATTCGTTCTTGACATCTTCAGTGTGTAATAAGCTAATTTTCCATAAGGATAAAATGTATCAATTATAATAAGGGCTCAGGTTTCAATACAAAGTGCATTATTTTTTGGTTTCTCTAGAACAATCCATTCTTAATTCTTAATTCCATGAAACCATGCTACATAGCTACTTCAAAGGTAAAACTTTTATTTTGCATTTTTTTAGCATTTTCAGTTCAATTTTTAGTGATTATATTAATACATTGTATAAGCTTTTATAGTGTAAATGATATAATTTGAAATATTTGGTACCTATTGGCTATTACCAACAACAAGAAATACGGTTTTCAAAATATTTTTTTTAATAGTTTTTAGTTAGTGTCAACCGTTCCTTATGTGAAAGCGATTACATCTTTACTTATCTATCTCTAGCAATTAGGAGATGTGGAGTCCGAGGCTTGACAAATAACAACTAATTGGTCATTTGTTTCTAGTATACCTACTGTTTATTTATTACGTATGTCTATAAGTTCGGTAGGTATTCAGTTTTTATATTATTGTTAGCTTAGACAAGTTTGAGTGTTAAAATTCGGAAAACTAAACCGTCGTTTTCCTATCAGTTGTACGTAGTTGCAAGCCTATAAAACAATTTTTGTAATACTTTAAAGGCATACTATTGAGTAGAAAAGCCATTTTGTAGGGGATTTTTAGTTACATTTCGGTAGTTTTTAAGCGTATTATAAAAAAACCCATTAAGAAAGTCTTCATAAATAATTGAAGAATACGCTGTCACAAAATAAACACTGACATTTTATTTCTTACTTTAGTCCATTATATTTTAATTTGGTTCAAAATATTATGCATAATATTAGTAAGTGTATCTAATTATTATTTCGTAAAACATCAAAGTGAATTATAGTATTGAAACTCCAATTGAGTAAACAATACATAAAAAAAAGAATATTAGGTACTCGATAACATAAAGGAATAACGTTTTAGTGAGAATTAATTTGATTATGTAATAAGTTTTGAATCTAGCAAGTAGGGTTCTGAAATTTCATAAAATTTATTTTTTCGAAATATTTTATGAAATTTTACACGAAATGTTCATGAAATATTTCATATTAAGTTAGAAATTCATTAAAAATTGTTTTTTTATTTATAAGATTTAGAAAAAGCAAACAAAATGTCTACGGGATACACAAATTACATTTTTATGAGCATTTGAAGTAATTTTTTTTTTTAAATTGGTTATTCGCACTCGATTACTCATGTAGCGATTTTCATATTTTGTTGTAATTCAAAAACGAATAACAGTACAAACTTTAAATTTACACCATATTGTGTGTATTGAGTGTTGTCTACTTCATCCAATTTAAAAAATATTTTCACTTGTTGTGAACTATTTAAAAATGTTTTCATATTTCAATTTTTTAGTTTTTGTTCCTATAAATGTCATTAAAATGTTATTCATTGGGTCAAAAAGTTTAATAAAATAATACAAGGCTCATATATTGTTACTAATTGCAAAAGTAGTTGAAAAATATTAAATGTACGAGTACATATAGGCAAGATTTTTTTATATAAGCATTTAAAGTTCAAATGTTGACAACAAAATGTATCAAATTGAAAATATAGAAATTATTTTGTAATTAAAGTTTAAAAAATGCTCTAAGACAAGGTTCCACGTTATTAGTTAATTTTGGTTTCCAAAAAATCTAAAAAATATATCACAGTTTCTTTTACTTATTTTAAGTTCAAAATTGGACGGAATTACATATTAAATAACCAAGAATAACGATTTTATAGTTATATTTTTGTAATATAAGAATATTTTTCGTGACCCGTGGGTAGTTGAAACTTTTAAAATGTATTATTATATATAAGTAAGATAATTTTAATTCAAAATACCATATAACGTGTTAATTATAACAATATAAATGTAATATAAAATATCCTAAGTTGACAAACCGTCTCCGCTCAGAATCGTTTTTCGTATACAATTATATGATATTATTGAATTTTAATTTAACACCATTAATTTATCACCATATAGTGACCCACTTTTAACCTACTATACAGCAGAATGACACTCACTTATCCATTTTTTTTTTTTTTTTTACATCAATATCAATTTGGTTGAGTAAATACATTTTTTTGAAATAACTAAGAAGCATATGTGAAGTTACCATCAAGTGTTTAAGTGATTTGGCTGTTTTCATAACTTTACGGAATTTGCAGGGGCATTCTCAAGAATTTCAAATCGGCTATATAAATATGTCGTGGAATATTTGTGCACAACATATTTTAGAAATAATAAACAATTTACAATGACGAAAATGTTTCGATTAAAATATTTATTCACGTACAGGAATTTATTTATTTAGTAATTAATTATAAGTAAAAAAAATTGATCTTGAGATAAAATCGTCGTTTAAATCAGATCAAAAATCGGTTTTATAGGTTGTATACCAATCTACCTAGCTACCTATATTTTCATATTTTGAATTGGTCCGTTTATAATATTTGATTAATATATACATCAAAGGTGGTGTTGATGGTGGAGATTGTTTAATATTTTATTAATTATTGATCGTTTTTTATTGGACGTTAATAACGAGCTAACCAAATGGTTTTCAACGAGAATATAATATCAACAGTCCACGCACTATAGCTTCTACGGTATAAATGACCTATTACGTCGTTACGTTTTATAATTTTCATCGATTTTAAATAGTTATTAACGGACCATGCTACTACAGAATAGGCTCTTTAGATGATGGGTAGGTATATGACAAATACATTTATATGAAAAATATATGAAAAATAAATAGTTACTTAATTTAATCATAGTTTGTAAAACATCATATAGCTATTAATTATAGTTAGGTATATAATAGCTGGTCAATGTCTTATAATAGGTATTTTTGTACACTATATTATTATTATAATATGTATAACTATATATCTTAATTATTATAATATACATAAAACAGGTAAGGTGACCGCAAGAAGAATAAGTATGATAATATATTGGTTTTTACTTTATACAGAATGACAATTATCTAATCCAAGATAATGTAGATACTGTAGGAATTACAGATTTAGTATTCTTAAAAATATTTCTCAAAAGGTGAAATAAAAACCCGTAGATAATATACAATTTACATAGGTATTTCAGAAATCTACATATAGCTTCACAGAAATAATACGTTTTGTTTAAAGAAAAAATCTAAAGCTTTAATAACGTAATACGTTACGTAAAGGGTATATTTTTTTAATTACTCGGAAATAATATAAAAAAGATCAATAAATACTTTTACTATATAAAATTATATATTTATTAGGTTATTATTTATTGCAATTTAATACAAATATGAACCAAGACGGTTACATATTATATTAATTATTAATACACTCAAAGTAGGTACATTATTCCGTTGAATTTGTTTCTGAAAATATGTTGGACATAAAAAATGGTAAACGAACCAAACCATCAATTAATGTTCAAAACCGTAAATATTTAATTTAGATATACCTGCAACTCTTCGAGTTTCTCATGTATTTGCTACAATATTAAAATGCATTTTCAAGGTTTTTATTAAATGTAACTTAAACCTATTCAATTTATGCGGGGGATTAATTTATTAATAGACGCATCCTGTATCCCAATAACATATTTTAATAATTTAACTCATCTTAATGTATGTAGTATATATTTTAATACGAATATTGTGTATTGTGTAATATATTATAATAAATTATTCACTATCATACGCTAGAACGTGCATTTTTGACAACCTTTAGTCTAACACAACAAATTTTAATTAAATCTAGCATAATAGGGTTGGTGATAGCTTGCCGCTCGTGTAGTTTTCCTCCGTATGTACAAAGTAATAAGCTCACAATCATGAAACATTACCCTAGACGTGCACCTAATACCACTATGGAGACGGTGTTACCAGGCTTTTATCATGCCATTAGCACAACCAATATCTTAATTTATTATATTTTGATATCCTTGGAATATGTTTAGAAAATATTTTATCACTTATAGGGATATATAGAATCTTAAAGTTTGCATATTTTTATAAACTATTCAAAAACAGAGCTCAACGTTATTTATTTTTATCAAGTCCACAACACTTTCATAACATCATATCAAAAATATAATAGTAATATTATTATTGTTTATATATTTTATCAATCACAGTCATATTATGTTATAATATGGAAACTATATAAATTATCTCGATCAGTGTTGAGCTAAAATAAATACAATTTTATTTAGATAAATTTGTTATAAAAACATTATCAATATAAAGATGAAAAAAAAAATGGTATCTAGATACAATTTCGTATAATTTTTATGTTAATCGTCTTTTTTCATTGCTTTTAGGTATATTTGAAGTATAAATCATACCAAATACGTTTTCAGTATAATTTATTACGTAACTAATAAATGTATTAATTAATATAGTGTAGCCATGCAATTCAATAAAAGAGGAGTATTCCAACGAATTATGATAAATTGATTTGATAAAATTGACTCCTTACATGCGTAATGGTAGCAAAATAATTATAACAAAATAAACAGATGAATAAGTTAAGCCATCTGAATAAATGTAACTAGATAATGGAAAATGTTATCTTAAATAACTTACTGTATTCATTCATTTTTAACTATATTTATCTAGATAAGTCTCAACACTAGAATATTAGTATTGTATATCATAATTTTTGATTTTAATTACATAGATAAATTACATAAGTTATGAATAATAGTGTCAGTCCACGTAACTATACTCGTATCTGGTCTCAGTCTTTATTTGTTATTCAATTACAATATTATAATGTACGAGTAGTGATGACATTATCTAAACGTGCTAAACTCTGGAGGACGATTAAAAATAATAATATGCTTAAAAGTTATGTGCAAATGAATAAATAAATTTAAATTACAATAAATTCTGCATTTCTCTATTGTTGTAGATGCTATGAGAGGTTCCGATAAAATAAGATAAAAATGGAGACGAATGGTGAAGAATAATTTTTAATACCTATGAAAAATAAATCTTGTGTAATCCTATACTTGTATTTTCAATAACTTAAGCTCAAGGCAAAACATTTGGATTTATTCAAGTCTTAGCAGTTAGAATTAAGCTCCCTATCACTGTAATAATGTTATTGTTTATTCGTCTTTTGTACGTTTGCGAGGATGAATACTGATCAGACTGGAGGAAAACCTGGGACCGAACTTATGATGGTTTCCTTCAAATGATTAAAAATAATTATGACTAGACACAAGTGAGACTCTGCCTCTGGGATTTCTACGGGTTTCCCTCCAACTCAATTCGACCATGTGATTAGTCTTTTTTTCTTCGCTATAAAACTCCTACAATGCCAGTTAACATAATTTAATAATATAACATATTTATATTATTAAAACATAATATTACACCCTTTTTTTACCAAAATACATATTAGGTATATTATTAAAATTATATTATAAATATTGTAATGTTATGTAATCGCTTTAACAAATTAATAGTTCTCATCAGTTCTATAATATCGACGTCCTAAAATATATTAACTATTACACTATAATGTATCCAATTAAAAGACTCCAACTGTCCAACAGCTCTTGTATAATATTTCCTCCGTGTCCACACCAACTAATTTCTATTCTCTATACACGATGCAACAATGCGCTTCATCGAAAACAAACGACCACACAATCTATACTCACACCATTCGGACCCATTCGATTAAATCGGTAATCGCTTGTTCGGTCCATTTAATTCTGTATGGTATAAAGTGTTATAGGTAGGTACTGTACACGGGTCGAGCAGAGTGTATTATATTACAGTAGGTACCTACGAGTGACCCTCTCCGGCACTTGCATATTAATATTATAATGTATAGAACAATATAGACTTTAGATATGTATAGCTGTACACTATGACAGTATTTCGACAATATGACGGGTTCTGATAGACTCGGCAATAATGCGGTATTTTTTTTTCCAGTATACTATATAGTATATACTATTGTAATACTTTATATACAATATGAGTTTATTATAACAATATAATTAAATTATGAGTATACATTTGTGACTGAACGCGTTATTCGTATCTCCACCGTATCTTACCTAATAACAACAATAGTTATTAATATGAGCGATGGATATCAGTATGTATATTATAACACTTCCACCCACGAATTAAATACATTTAAATTTACATTTCATTCTTTTCTGAAGTCTATCGATTGGTGCCGTTCGGGTGCTTTTTTGTTTCTAACTGGCTGAGTACTTAAACGACTGACAGTGAGGTAAGTTTCCGATACCGTGTCATTCATATTTGACTTTTCTAGTTCGTTTATAGGTTCGGTGAAAATAGAATTATCGAGAACCCCCTTTGATACCGGTTCTTTCGTAGGAATTTTTAAAGTTTGATCGGAATGCCTTTTCTACACGTCGCCTTCCACGGTTCCCACCTTGAAACATTTTGGTCCATATTACTTTTCATCGTGCTTCCTATCATTATCTCGATAAACGACAATGGCATCACTCATTCATATATGTATCGCTTTAGTATCGCTGATCAGTGCGTCGAATTGTGTTATTGTGTTATGTCCTAGCAAGTAGCAATAGTTAAGCTGGTGACTGGAGTGTCACGGAATGAGTTGTATTGAGGTAAAATAACAACCATTTTTGCATTTGCAATGAGCTGGTAGATTTAATTTGTTTAACAATTTTTTATAATTTTAATTCCAGATTTAGCATTTCCTTTAGTCTCGAAATGGAACGGTGCATTACTAAATGTTTAATGCTTCCTGCACTGAAGCAAAATCTGTGGAATTCGGTCCCCGTGATGCATTTTGCTCTGTGATCAGAGTTCTTTGATTATCCTGTTTTTAACGACAAAGTATACAAGCTACATAAAAAATATTACCAAAATAACACATTTGACTTCAAAGAACAACTTTTAGTCCAAAACAGAAAAAAAAATACACATTGCATTATATTTATTTATTTTTCTTATTGAAAAAGTATCGACCTGATCCAATTCAATACATGTATAATGGATTAAACTTAAATGAAAAACGGAGCATCATTGAGTTAAATGAGAAGTCTAACAAAAAAAAATAATTATAGTAATAGATAGTAACATCTGAACAGTACAAAATGATAAAAAAAATCAAACAAGGAATAATGGGTCTTATTCATGATGGGCCAACTTCATCATTCTCAGGATTGGACTATCTTTTTATAATAAAAAGTATGGCAAAATAGAATGAGGAAGGAATACAGACGGTTAAAGGTCTGTGGAGTGACAACAAAGTTGACATTGTTTAATTAGGTATTGTAAAAATAATACGTTTTCCGCTCCGCTCAGAATCTACAACGTTAAAGGGAATTCATTTATAAAAATAAAGAGGTACGGGTTGTACTTACGTGAAACAAATCAAACCCTTTCCAATAAAAAATATTTCTATAATAGTTAAATTTCAATTATGTATTACATCTACAAAAACAACTTTATTCGTGTATATTGTATAGGTATAGGTATAAGTATATATATATATAAGTATATAGGTACCAAATATATTTATCAGTTTGGCACAAAATGTATACAATACGCTTTAAGGGGACACTACAGTGGCATTTGTTGTAATAATTCCCAGCAATTTGATTCTTTCTGAGAAATCAACCACAGGCAATACCTATAGTTCAATAGTAATAATTATTATTAACTTGTTTTGCTGCGGTAAAAAATTGTTAAATATAAAATATATAAAAATGTGGGCAAGTGGGTACCAATTTCCTATACAATAGGACGTATCGAATGGTTCACTGTAGTCGATGTTTTGATTTTAATTCAATGATAAATCATTGCATACGAAAAACGATTCTAAGCGTAGAGGGTCTAACAGCCTATAATATTACTAAAAATATTTTATGACAATACTGCTATTTAAGTAATTTATTTTACTATTAGTGAAATAGAAGGTTGAACCACTGCATTTGCAAATATCTTTGTGTGTATAAATTAATATAATAATTAATAATATAATACAATAAAAGTCTCAAGTACCCACGAGTAACATTTTTAAATTACAACAAAATAACAAAATTTGTTATTTTCGTATAAAAATCTATTATTATCAGAATTTGAACTTAAAATCTCCACTAAAAAAAAACTGTGTTTATATATTTTGGGTACATGTACTGGATACTTACGAGGAAACATTTCGTCGGCCTAATTCGCAAAGGTCGTATGTCCAAAATTACAAATTGTTCAGGAGAAGAAAAAAACGTTTTACGGCCATATTATTAATTATAGATATTATAATAATTTCTAATTATCAATTTCATGGAGGATAATATTATAAAATCGGAAATTTGATTGTATCAACAGACGCAGTTTTTTTTTCTTTATTTTATGAGTAAGTAATCCCAAAATGACAAAAAATGGAGATACGACTTTTGCGAATTAGGCCGACGATTTATTACATTTTGAAATGTACTAGGAATTTTTACTTTTTATCCTCTCCTCTCAAAGCACCAACTATATTGAATTTGCTCAAAATACCCTCAGAGTTGAAAATCGAAGCATTTTTACTGCCCCTATAGGCGATGAACTAATGACAGACAAATAAATAAATAAATTCCCCAAGGTAAGTATTTAAAATTGCAATTATTTTAACTTGAGGTGAACTCCATAAAATTGCATACTGATTTCATCTCACATTTCCTCCCATTATTTTCAACCCCTCTATGGAGAATACCGTGAACTTATAATAGGGAGGAAAAATGGTTTTTTTCGCTGTTTCGATGAAGCATGATAGTGTGCAATACAATTTTAATGAATTAAACTTAAGGTTTAAAAGTATTTTACTTCAAAGAGTCTAGGAAATCGAGAGACGCTTGCTGTTCATTGACAACCAAACTGTAGTTCAAAAGTATCCGATTTTTGTTCATTATTATTATTATTATTTTAAAAATAATATCGTTAAATAATCTGAGTTATTTCCGTGCAGTGCTTCGATCGATTGTAATCACTCTGTAGTAACTGTTTTAGGTATATCATTATTCATTACAATAATTTAATAAAATAATTATTACAGTAATAAATAATCTTATCACATTTAGATTATAATGGCGATTAGTCGATTAGCTGATGATCTGTTTTTCGAAAATAATTTTAATTATTTACTACTGCAGCTGGAATAAGAATAGTTTTGAGGACAATTAAAGTTTGAAGTTTTCTATACAAATTATATATTCAAAAGAGTTCTTCAATCACGTATTTGAATTAAAAAGAACTTATACAAACTTACAAGAATGCTTTATAATATGGCATTATTGACAAATTATGAAATTCAATATCACTATAACTCTGAGTATTGCCTGTTTGCAATCAACATCTTGACAAATGTTAGTTTTTATTCAACGTATATGAATAAACTTTCTACAGACTAAACTATATTTTGACTTAGGTTTTTAGCTGCAGGATACATTTAAAAATGTTATACTAGGTACCTACTATAATATTATTTATGGCTCTATTGCTTTGATAATTCAGGTAGCTGTAAAATTAAAATCAAATAATTGACTCTTATTTTTTCCAGCTTAATGAAAAATTATATTTGTTACTAAGTTCTGAAATGATATTAAACCAGTCCAATGCAGTAATATATCGTAATTAATAAATGTCGAGTTTTGGTGGTCTTGTTCTGAGTTAAGTTGATCGATAACAAAAAAGCGTATCTACCTATATAAAATAATATTACTGATAATGATATATTTATTTAATAATAAATGTAAAAGCAAACTTTGTCCGTGAAAAAAATGAACAAATATAAAATACGGCACTATACATAGGTACATCACAGTTTAAGTGTACCTCAGTTCGCCGAAAAATTGGCGTCGGTGTGCTTCGAATTGAGTGAACTAATTCTACCGAGATGGGTAATGCGCCTGTGGTGGATTTGATATAGCACTTAATATATTTTTGAACGTGGGTCAAACTACTCTCTAAACTTTCCCGACATCACTAAGAACAATTTGAAATTTTCGTCGAAATCGATGGAGTTGTTTTTGAGTACTTATACAGGTAAGTTACAAACATACATTCATTTACACCTACAGATAGAGATAATGATAGATATTACTATTGGTTAGCGAAATAATTAAGCCAACGCTTATTGTACATAATATGATACGAGTACCTACCTGTAATATACCATTACCCGTCACGCCGAGGTCGGTGTCCGGAAACAGACAAACCTGTCGCCTGTGGTCGCATTGTTACTATATTATGTTAATACGAAACACCGACGTGTGTCACCGGGCTTATTCAGTGATTTTGAAAATTAATCCGGTAGCTACGCGATAAGGCTCGTTCGGGAATACATTAATAACGCATATAGAAATTTATTGTTTAATACTTTGTTGGTTGCGGTCCGGCCGGATTTGACGGAAGGTTTAATAGGGATCCACATAGAAGGGCTTTTTGCCTGATTTTTCCCAGGGATTTTTAAATTTATTTTTTTCAATAGGAGACTGTTTTTTCAGTAATTGATACGAGTTGCTGAACAAAAAATCAGAACATTACTAAAATATCCAAAAAAGCGTTGGGTGTGATATTAGTGTAAATACTTACCTACCAACTAAACTATATATAATGTGTAGGAAAAGCTTATCATGAGACCATTATATAAAGTGGACCGATCCATGTGTATTTTGCTCGGCCTAACAGTTAAGTGAATAAGATATATTTTATACACTGCCCTAAAAAAATCAAAACCGTTTAAAATTGTGTTTAATGATTTTTTTCTCTGTTCATTTCTTGTGTACATACATTACAACTACTATTGAAAATATTCATGTATTTTCCAAAAATTGAATTATTTGTTTCAATAGCAGTGGCGACGAAGTGTTTAAAACATACTATGACATCGAACATCAAAATTTCCCCCTTTTTTAATTTAACAATCAGAGGCAATCAGAGCACCCATAGTTATAAAGCAATGTTTAATAATTTATTTTTACATTTTAACGTAAATTCTAGATCCGCAGAGTGATCCCCTGCAGTACCCTACAGTGGCCTCTCCCCATCTAAAAAATCTAATATGATAAATATTATATCATAGATAAATGAGGTGATCGGTGCCACTGTCCAACAATATTTCGTTTTACATTATTTGTGTGCATATAAATATATAATACAGTCATAGGCGCATTGCACCCTATACTCACATATTATCCATCTATAATTTTATTATTGTGCACAAGATGGACCACATTTTTTTTTGTAGTGGAGGAAGGGAGAAGGGAGAATATATAATAATAAAAATACGACATTCTTAAATAATTTACACATAATAATTACATGTTATAAAATGCCAATTATTACCATTAACAAAGAAAACAAGTTTTTTTGACTTACCACAATCAAATTTATATTTGTGGGTAGATATGAAAGTAATTTTACTGTGGAGATAATTTTCACCCTCCTCATAAAGCGGCCACATAGTTGCATATTTGAATAAAGCGTTTACTTTATTATTAAATCTTTGTTACATATTTAGGCCAAAAAGCTCAGTCATGAGAAATACATTCCCATTTTTTCAATGAACAAAATACCGAGATAATGGAATATAATATGTATACTATCAGTTATTATACTCTTATAATAATATGAACGATGAAATATTGTTAATTTTAGAAAAGTGTAAAAAAATTTTTTCGAATTTCTCAATTTCTACCTTGTGTATATAATATTTAAAAATATTATAGCATATTATCGAATTATTATATTATAGATAATTTATCCTTGGCGATATAATATGTTCCATAAATAACGATATCAAAATACTAATATTCGCCTAGATCAAAAAAAAAAAATACCTAAATGAAAATCT
The DNA here is from genome assembly GCA_949089665.1 of Macrosiphum euphorbiae. Classification (NCBI taxonomy): domain Eukaryota; kingdom Metazoa; phylum Arthropoda; class Insecta; order Hemiptera; family Aphididae; genus Macrosiphum; species Macrosiphum euphorbiae. Next base: position 15,693,545 of record CARXXK010000002.1, on the reverse strand, counting down.
CAATATAGTATGGACTTTGGATAAAGTAAATAACTAAGTAGGTACTCTCCTCGAAAGGCTTAGAGTATAATATAATATGTTATATTATAATAGGTAGGAATTAGGATTACTCCTTGTAACGAGACAGAATGGACTATGTTATTTTTTTCTCACAATAGCGTGTGGACTCGCTATCGACGCGCCGCCCGCAGACCACGCCGGAACTATCACACACAGTTTCGTACGCAGCAGGCGCAAGTAAGACACACTAGATGTCGCGGTACTCGCCTACCGTTTTGAACGACACGTTCCAGCGACATTTACGGATGAAAAAACGAAACTTACAAGTAAGTTTCGTCCCACTACTAATAAGAAAATGTCCCCGGATGCACACCTTTGATTCACGAGACCACCCGCAGATGTAGAACCATCAAAGGTCAACAAAATGCTACCCACCGAAGTCTATGATCTCAAAACCAGCAGTAGTCATCACATGTAGTAAATAGACCCCGGTGAACCGGCAAAAAAATACTACTCTCTCTCCGCTAGTAGTCGTATCTGGTGTTTACCGTATTCACGGAAGCACAAACAGTGCGACTTACTTCATTCCGCCGCCGCACTTTCTTGCCGCTGGTGTTTACCGTTATCAAACGGAAGCACAGACAGTCCGGGTAAGAAAAGTCGTTCGTTCCGCCGCCGCTCTTTCTTACCGCTGGTGTTTACCGTTATCAAACGGAAGCACAGACAGTCCGGGTAAGAAAAGTCGTTTATTTATTTCGCCGCTGCCGAACGTTGTTTTCCGCCGCCGCTCTTTCTTACCGCTGGTGTTTACCGTTATCAAACGGAAGCACAGACAGTCCGGGTAAGAAAAGTCGTATATTTATTTCGCCGCTGCCGAACGTTGTTTTCCGCCGCCGCTCTTTCTTACCGCTGGTGTTTACCGTTATCGAACGGAAGCACAGACAGTCCTGGTAAGAAAAGTCGTTTCTTTATTTCGCCGCTGCCGAACGTTGTTTTCCGCCGCCGCGCTCTCTTGCCGCTGGTGTTTATCGTTACCAAACGAAAGCACATACAGACCGGGCAAGAATCGCCGATTAATATTTCGCCGCTGCCAAACGTTGTTTTTCGCCGCCGCTACCCTTTCTTGACACTGGTGTTTACCGTAACCAACGGAAGCACAGACAGTCCGGTCAAGAAAAACGTTATTGTGTTTGAACTGCCGATCGAGAAACTGCGTTGCAGTCTCGACCGAGCATAAAGAACCGCCGATCGAGAAACAGCGTTACATAGTTGAAACCGTGATAATATTTCCGATCGATTCACAGTGTTGGAACGTCGATTTTCATACGTAAACACACGGTAAACATATTGATACGGTAGTAATCAATAGTTTTACCTACCTAACCGTTTACTTTCGCACAACTGCTAATACATCGTCTAAGTGAACGACCATTTCGGACTACCCGCAACAAGCAGCTCAGTTGGACATTACAGTGACAGTTTCCAAGCAGTATCCGTGAGTCCAATACTACTACCTTGTATTTTGTCAAATTTATCCTTGCTAAACGTATTTTTAAATGTACATTGCTTAATGCAATTAAAATCATATATAAAAGAAAATATTGTCACTTAATAACTACATTGAACAATATTGTCAATAAACAAAAGATAATATTATATTTGAAGCAAATACTTGTCTCTGCATTCATTTATTTATATTACATTGGCGCCCAACGTGGGGCTCGATAGAGAAGAAAATTCTACTTCGATCCCCAAGATTAAAAGTGAAAATTTTCTACGTCATTTTCTACGTCGATTTGCAAAGAAGAAAACTACATCGTGAACATGGCACCGAAGAAAAACATAACTGAAGAAACGTTCCACGCGTTCCAGCGTGAAGTGGAGCAAAATAGTAAATACCTAGTCGACCAATTATTACAAAAAATAAATAAACTTGAAGAAAAATGTAATAATATGGACGAAAAATACAAAAACTTAGAAAATGAAAATAATAAGAAAATTAACGAAATCGAAGAAAAATACAAAGACATTGAACAGGAGCTAAACGCTATTAAAATTAAAAGTGATCGTATTAGCCGACAACAGCTACACGACCAAAAAACGGAAATGGGACACAATACTGAAATCTCACGCCCCACATTTTTTGGAAGTAACCGTGATGTACATCCAAAAGACTTTTTATATCGACTTGAGGAGTACTTCGCTGTTAAGCAATCATATATTGGTGAAAAAATTATTATTGTTGGTGATTGTTTAAAAGCAGCTGCTTTCAGTTGGTTCTCGACGATAAGGTTTCAACTATCCAGCTATGATGACTTTAAAAAAGCATTTATTGATGAGTTTTGGTCTCGAGAAATCCAAATCCAAGTTTGGAGTCAATGCTTAAGCACTAAGCAGGTACCAGCCAACACAAATTACCGTGAACATTTTGCTACATGGGCAACAAAATTAAGACATCTGGAAGTGCCGCGGTTGTCCGAACAAGAAATAGTCAAACACATCGCCAAGCACTATCCAGGCTACCTCCGTGCCATACTTATCTCATTACCCGATTGTACCATACTCGCAGCAATGAAAATACTTGGGGAAGAAGGACAAGGTGATCAACCTCCAGAGAACAATTCTAATAATTCTACAAAAAACAACAATCAAAACAACAACCAAAACAACAATCAAAACAATAACAATTGGAGCCACAGAGTTCCACAAAATGATTGGAGTCACAGAACACAACAACGTAACAACAATCAGCCACGGAACAGCAGGTGGAACAACAGGGACGAACAGCCGTCACAACAACCACAGCCACCGCAGTCTCGTGACACAACACAACAAATAAATCAGGTGACTACCAATAATATCAGTGAAAATCACCCGGGCGAGTCACATTCTATCAATTTGATACAAGATAAAGAAGAGTCGTTCAGTCCATACATTCAATGTTGGGTTGAAGGAGAAGAGGTGGAACTACTGGTAGACACAGGTGCTACTATTAGTGTTCTCACCAAAGAAATTGTCGACGTCATAGTAAAAAAGGATCCTACTATTCCACAATTACCTATCAGTGGAGTACGGATAAGCAACGCAGTCGGGAAACAAATCTGCAAAATTTCCAAACAAGTATTCTGTAAGTGTCAACTTAATGACGCGGTGTTCCACGCCAACTTCATACAAGTAGACGGACTCAATGAAAAGGGCATTATCGGGGCAGACATACTCCACCAACACAACGCTCAAATAAACTTCCGCAACCACACCATACAATTTGAAGTAAATAACAAAGCATACTCAATACCATTCTCCAAGAAACTGCCTAAACCAATAACAATGGACAGCAACCTACGAGAAATAACTCTAATAGATCATGACGAGATGGACGACACAGTCGACATCAGCCATGAAGAACAAGAACAATTTAACGCAGTCATTAAAAAATACCAGCATATTTTTTCCGACAGCCCGGGGAAAATCAAGCAATTCGATTGTCAGATCAGAGTTACTCCTGGGGAACCAATCTACCAGAAACCATACCCAATACCAATGTCAAAGGCCATCAAAACTGATAAAGAAATTCAAAGGATGTTGAATTTAGGAATAATAGAACATTCAAGCTCACCATGGTCTTCACCCATGGTAGGGGTGGAAAAGAAAAACGGAGACATCAGAATCTGCCTGGATGCTCGAAAAATAAACACCCGGATTATACCCGACAGAGAACGACCAATGAACATGGAGGACATCATGAACAAATTCAGGGGAGTCAAATATCTGAGTTCCATCGACCTCACCGCCGGATACTGGCAATGCTCTCTAAAACAGGAATGCCGAGAAATAACCGCATTCTTACACAAAGGCCGAAACTATCAATACAAGGTCTTACCATTTGGCCTTGTCAACTCCGTCGCAGAATTTCAAAAAATCCTCGACCAAGTGTTGGGACCTGAAATCCTACAATTTGTTGCCATATACGTGGATGACCTACACATCACGTCTAGTAGTTTCAACGAACATATGGACCACCTGGAAGCTATATTCAATCGATTCGATCAATATAATGTCAAAATCAATATTAAGAAATCACATTTCCTGAGAAAAAAAATCACTTTCCTGGGACATATCATATCAGAAAAGGGTATCACCATGGACCCAGAAAAAATCAAGACAATACAAAATTTTCAACCTCCACAGAATAAAAAACAGATACAGGCGTTCCTTGGATTCATCAACTTCTATAGGAAATATATCAGAGACCTATCAAAAAATACTGAAGTTCTCAGTGCACTGATCAAAAAAGGAGTTCCATGGAAATGGGACATACCACAGCAGCAGGCTTTCGAAGAAATCAAAATGCAGTTCCTCGAAGACATCATAATTCAATATCCAGATTTTTCAAAGAAATTTTATGTTAGTACAGATGCATCAACCACTCACATTGGCGCAGAGCTATTCCAGAAAACTGATGAAGGACAGCATCAGACACTCAGCTTCATCAGCCGAACGTTGAACTCGGCCGAAAGAAACTACGGCACCACCGAACTTGAACTGTTAGCCATCGTCTTTGCATGTAAAAAGTTTCGCAATTACATATTAGGACACGAAACACATTTACTCACCGACCACCAGGCACTGACGTTCCTGAACCGCTGCCAACTACTCAACGCACGACTAACCAGATGGACTATAAAACTCCAGGAGTACCATCTGAAAATTGAACACATTCCAGGAAAGGAAAACATTGGGGCGGACACACTCACCAGGTACCCACAAGCGCCCGACGATCAGTTAGGGAAGGACGGTATTCAGATCACCATCAACCGATTGACGATCATGGAGTACAGTCCCACATTGATGCAACAATTTGATCATCTCAAAAAACTACAAGAGGAAGATATTAAATTAAAAAGGATCATACAACAAGTAGCCAGTAAGAAAAGTCAACACTTTTTCATGTTCAAAGAGCTCCTATTTACAAAAAATGAACATGGCAGACATCAAGTAATGATACCACAATCCATGAACCAGTCAATAATCCAAGAAACTCATGAGAAGTTCGGACACATGGGCACATACAAGGTATATCAGTTACTACGAACTCAATACAGAATGAATAACATGTACCGAACCATTAAAAGAACAGTCAAAGCATGCGATGTGTGTCAAAAGGCAAAATGCAGTAATCAAAGTGCCAGGGGACCAACCATCAGCATCCTACCCGAGAGACCGCTGCAAATAGTATCACTCGACTTAATGGGACCATTGCCGAGGGGACAGCGGAGTGCCAAATACATTCTCGCGGTGCTCGACGTCTTCTCAAAATACATAAAACTATATCCTATCAAAAAAGCAACCTCGACAACCATACTGAAGAAACTGATGGACGATTACATACCTAATGTAGGAAAAATCGAACAACTGTTGACGGATAACGGAACTCAGTTCCACAGCAAGCAGTGGTTCAAGCAACTGGCTGGGCTAGGAGTCCAGATAAAACACACCACCACCTATCACCCGGAGAGTAACCCTGTGGAGAGGGCGAATCGCGAAATAGGTCGAATGCTACGAACTTACTGTCACGCCAAACATACCAATTGGGTGAAGTGGATACCCAACATCGAGTATTGGATCAACCACTCACACCACAGTTCCACCGGATATACTCCATATCAAATACTCTATGGAAAAGAACCAAACAACATAGTACCACCGATTCCGTTTCCAGAATGTGAATCTGAACAGAACCAAGAAGAGATCATCGAAATCGTAAGAAAAAAACTAAGGACCAAAGCAGCGGAAAGGAATCGTATAAAAGATCAAAACAAAAAATTCCCACGATACCAACCCGGCCAACAAGTCCTCATTAAGGAGCACAAATTATCTTCAGCAGAAGACAGTGAAATCCACAAGTTTTTCTTACTCTACCGTGGACCATATACAGTTATAGAAATGGGCAACAACAACACAATATTGGTGGAAGACGTCGCCAGACAAGTGATACGATGCAATGTTAAAAACGTCAAGCTCTACCATGAAGCATCCAAGAAAGATGACGACTTGTGTTTTCCTCCTGACCCAGGGAAATCCTGTGGTCAATCATCCTCTCTATCCCATTAAAACCATATTATAATTAGATTGTGACCGTGACTTATTCCTACTAGGATATAAAACAGAAGTCATGGAACCGCAATCATTTAATTTGCTGTCAGAAGACTATGATGACATGGAATTCATCGAGTTGTTCGGCAGCGAATATTTGTCTCTGGATAGTGAGTACCAGAGGGAAATATCTATCCAGCAGATCGAACAAACCACCTCACCAATTGCTATGAAGAAAGCCCAGGCCAAATATGAGAGAGAGAGTGCCGCCAAACTCACACAGTACACCCTCGAGCCCACATTCACTATACCTACGTCAGTTCGGGCCAAGCCGATCCTAAATGCAACGCCAGCTGTAGAAATAGACAAGTCCGGTCCATCTACCAGTGCCAAGCAGATCTTGATTGCAACACCAGTTGTGGAGGCAAATAAGACCGACCCACACGACAGTAACAAACCCATGAGCAATAATCAACGGAAAAAGGAACAATACAAGCAGAACAGACGTGACATCCGTCGTCAAAGACGACCACACCACTCAACGCACTAAAGCCGTACCAAGTCTCGCAAATTTTAAAAATCCCGTCTCTCTACTACAAAATTTTCATTTATCAATTTTCAAAGAAAAAAAAAAAAAAAAAAAAAAAAAAAAATTGCTAAATAAAAAAGGGGACTATGTAACGAGACAGAATGGACTATGTTATTTTTTTCTCACAATAGCGTGTGGACTCGCTATCGACGCGCCGCCCGCAGACCACGCCGGAACTATCACACACAGTTTCGTACGCAGCAGGCGCAAGTAAGACACACTAGATGTCGCGGTACTCGCCTACCGTTTTGAACGACACGTTCCAGCGACATTTACGGATGAAAAAACGAAACTTACAAGTAAGTTTCGTCCCACTACTAATAAGAAAATGTCCCCGGATGCACACCTTTGATTCACGAGACCACCCGCAGATGTAGAACCATCAAAGGTCAACAAAATGCTACCCACCGAAGTCTATGATCTCAAAACCAGCAGTAGTCATCACATGTAGTAAATAGACCCCGGTGAACCGGCAAAAAAATACTACTCTCTCTCCGCTAGTAGTCGTATCTGGTGTTTACCGTATTCACGGAAGCACAAACAGTGCGACTTACTTCATTCCGCCGCCGCACTTTCTTGCCGCTGGTGTTTACCGTTATCAAACGGAAGCACAGACAGTCCGGGTAAGAAAAGTCGTTCGTTCCGCCGCCGCTCTTTCTTACCGCTGGTGTTTACCGTTATCAAACGGAAGCACAGACAGTCCGGGTAAGAAAAGTCGTTTATTTATTTCGCCGCTGCCGAACGTTGTTTTCCGCCGCCGCTCTTTCTTACCGCTGGTGTTTACCGTTATCAAACGGAAGCACAGACAGTCCGGGTAAGAAAAGTCGTATATTTATTTCGCCGCTGCCGAACGTTGTTTTCCGCCGCCGCTCTTTCTTACCGCTGGTGTTTACCGTTATCGAACGGAAGCACAGACAGTCCTGGTAAGAAAAGTCGTTTCTTTATTTCGCCGCTGCCGAACGTTGTTTTCCGCCGCCGCGCTCTCTTGCCGCTGGTGTTTATCGTTACCAAACGAAAGCACATACAGACCGGGCAAGAATCGCCGATTAATATTTCGCCGCTGCCAAACGTTGTTTTTCGCCGCCGCTACCCTTTCTTGACACTGGTGTTTACCGTAACCAACGGAAGCACAGACAGTCCGGTCAAGAAAAACGTTATTGTGTTTGAACTGCCGATCGAGAAACTGCGTTGCAGTCTCGACCGAGCATAAAGAACCGCCGATCGAGAAACAGCGTTACATAGTTGAAACCGTGATAATATTTCCGATCGATTCACAGTGTTGGAACGTCGATTTTCATACGTAAACACACGGTAAACATATTGATACGGTAGTAATCAATAGTTTTACCTACCTAACCGTTTACTTTCGCACAACTGCTAATACATCGTCTAAGTGAACGACCATTTCGGACTACCCGCAACAAGCAGCTCAGTTGGACATTACAGTGACAGTTTCCAAGCAGTATCCGTGAGTCCAATACTACTACCTTGTATTTTGTCAAATTTATCCTTGCTAAACGTATTTTTAAATGTACATTGCTTAATGCAATTAAAATCATATATAAAAGAAAATATTGTCACTTAATAACTACATTGAACAATATTGTCAATAAACAAAAGATAATATTATATTTGAAGCAAATACTTGTCTCTGCATTCATTTATTTATATTACATCCTTCAGGTGGAAATCAAGTTCGACCGTCAAATATATTTTATGGAATAAACAATATAACGTTTTAATTCTACTCCTGTTTCTAAGAATGCTGAAAATACCATTAAATATCACTTATAAATTGTAATACCTATGCATAATGTATATCATATAGTTGAGAATTGAAAAATTCAAATGACAGCAAAAACTGGATCGAAACCAGTCACATACTGGCATGAAACGTATGAACTATGAAATGCATATACTTTGGTCTGAAGAATAATATTATAGTGATTTAATAATAAAATACGAGTGAAAACAAAACAATGAGAAACGTACCGTATTTCTTACTAGATGCAATAAATCGTTTTGACGAGAATAATAATATCTTAGCAATATTAAAATAAATGTGAGAAATCCGAGTTCGTGGGACGTACGCTTTAAACCGTCCTTAAACATAGGCATTACAGTAGCAACATTTCGCACGTGGGAGAAAAATCTTATGTGTGTGTGTGTGTGTGTGTTAAATCTGCGAAAGATACATATTTCGTTATTTTAAAAATAAAAACACACACACGTTTATCATAAAATGTAATCTTAAGTAATAGAACAATCAAATGTTAATATTTTATACGCAAGAAAAGGACTTTCGTATGAGTTATGACACACAGATATAATCGTTTCAACTGAATAATAATACTAATGATAATAGTCAACTTTTCATCTTTTAACGAATCTACGTTACAAGCGGACTCACATCGTCGAGTAGTGCAGTCATCGATATTCTCGGATACTATTATATTATATTTCTTGGGTATATAGTATTGTCATATTATTATAATAGACGACGCGTGTGACTAGTATTAATATTTTTTTTGTTCATAGGTACGAGATAATTATATCGGTGAAGACGTTTAATGAACGCTTTATGAGAGCACAATGTTCACGATTTTTTCCAGAGCGGATCTGAAAAAAAATGTATAGAAAAACCCTAACTTTTTTAGAGGAATGGTTTAGTGGTTTTTGCGCCATTTCGACGGTTTCCAAAATCACTAGTTTGTATTCAGAAACGTATTTTTATGGTAACATTTTTGTGGTGTGTATTTAAATTTACACAAATTATCACAATAATACTCAAGTGACACCTAGTGACATCTAGTCCAGTGATATCACCTCCGTCTAATACCACATAAAATATAAATACATAATATCACAATGCCAAGATAAATTGCAACGTTATTAATATGTTTTAAAAGCTCAAAATAACTATGGCGACCCCTTGACTGTTTCTTTTTCTTTTCTTAATCTCGAACAAATATGATATTATACTACGTATGTTGAGTACCTATGGATTTAACGATTCTTAAGTGCGTGTAAAAGCTTTATAAATGTAAAGACTTTGGTTTCTATTATAATATATTCGCTTCTAGTATAATTTGTCCAGTTTAGAATTAAAACGTCGCACTTGTGCATGCTACATTATAATACATACATAATATTATATAAAATGTAAGAACTAAGAACTTTAAGCTTGAACGTCAACGACAAATCCATTGTGAATTTTGAGCTTTGTGCTCAATATTATAATCCGTTTCAGCGTGTCACTTGATGAATGTATATAATTATATATAGTGCTATCGTAATCGATAAAAAAAAATGAGGAGAATAAATTTAATTAATTGAAATTGACTGGCGAAGTAAACGAAATAGATAAATACACGTTAGACTATACTATGGTATACAATGAGCATTATACATTTTAGAATGTAATATGTGAAAATAAAAATCGTGGAACTTTTTACCTCAAAATCAATAATATTAAATATTTATTTTTCAAATATTTTATTGAATTTTTTTTTTATTTTTCATTGAAAAAATATTGTATTGTAATATGAATTACGTTATATCAAATAGTTATTGTATGAAATTATATTATGGTATTTTAATTATACATCAATTTAAAACAGAATAATAATATAATACTTAGAAAATAATATTATTATGTTTTTATTAATGTTATAATGTAATATTATATATTTTTTTTTTTTACGTGTCTCTTATGCATTAGGAACAACATGAGTGTTTGGCAAAATTTCTATTGGGGCCCCGTAGGTTTCTGCCATGCCCCGGAGTGGGGGATGGCGGCACTTATTCTCCGGACACCGTGACTTGCCTGAAGAAAAATGCCGCCCGGTGATCAAGGATCGAACTCGAATCGGCTACGCTCGGCCACCTCGTCCCCCAATATTATATTAATATAATCCCAGTAATAAATAAAAAAACAGGGTAAGTGGATGTCTCTCTGCTGTACAGTAGGTTACATGTGGGTCATTGTATAATGGATTGTATTAAACTTGAATTCAATGATATAATATCATTGTATAAGAAAACGATTCTGAGTTGAGACTAGTGATGCGCCATTAGGAATGTTCCCGGGAACAGGGAATATTCCCGAAAAATTCAACAACCTCTAGGGAAATTTCTTTAAAAAAAAAAGTATATATTATTTTTATGTTATTCAGTATTTCGATTTCAGTATGTATATTTTTATTTTTTCAAAATATATAAATAAAAGTTGGATCGTTTATTTTGTGATCATTGTACAGATTTTAATTACAAAATTAAATTTTAGTTACTTAATAACTTGTATTTAAATAATAAATATCTTAACTGACATAATATCAATAAACAGCTGTCACTTGGATCATTTACAGCCATAAGTTTAATTTAAAACTGAAACCTATGATCAATATTTAAAAACTTATTACCTATATTCCCGGAAAATTCCCGGTGTTGGGAATATTCCCGGGAATTTGCTCATCACTAGTTGAGACGGTTTGTCAGTCTGGATATTTTATATAGTTATTAGTTATTATATCATGTAAGTTGAAATAATATTATATTATTATTATTTTTTATTCATTTCTATGGTAATAAACAAACCGTTATAAATTAAAATCCCATTTTTAGCGGTTTTTCGTAATTTTTCGATGATTTTTCCCGTGGAATTAAAAAACTATTAATAAAATCGAAAAACTTCTCTAGAGTATCATATTGATCCAATTTTCTAAAATATAAGGTACTACCTACATGTTGAAATCGAAGCACTACTTCCGGTAGAAATTTTTTATACAGGATATAAAAAAAAAAAGGTGGGCAAGTGGGTGTCGCTCTGCTGTACAGTAGGTTACAAGTGGGTCACTGTATAATGGATGATATTAAATTTGAATTCAACGATATAATATCATTGTATAAGAAAAACGATTCTGAGCGGAGACGGTATGTCAGTCTATGTATAAGACATATTATATACATATCTATGGTATTAAACAAAAAATTGACCTATAATAGGTACCTATAATAAATTCCAAATTAATCATATCACAATGTCCATTAGGTACTTATAACGCATTATACATCAACAAAAACCGTGATACTATCATAGATATATAATAGTACACTTTAGAAGTTTCAAGTACCCACGAATAATATTATTCAATCACAACAAAATAACTAAAATAGTTATTCTAGGTTTTTTAATATGTAATTTCGTCCAAATTTGAATTTAAAATGTCTGTAAAAAATAACTGTGTTCATATATTTTTTAGATTTTTTGGTTACAGTATGAACTATTTATGAGAACCTTTGTTTAAAATTTGCAATCCTTAGCTATAAAAACTGAACATTTTATAATTTATTAATTTCAATGATTGATAATTTTCGAGATTTTGATAAATTTTGTCAACATTTGATCTTTAAATGCTTATAAAAAAAATTGTGAGTATGTATTTTTAATATTTTTCAACTGCTATTGTAACAATATATCAGGAGCCTTGTATTAAATTTTTACACTTTTTGGCCCAACAGATAAAACTTTATTGATATTTATAGAAAAAAAAACTAAAAAAAAGGTGGGCAAGTGGGTGTCGCTCTGCTGTACAGTAGGTTACAAGTGGGTCACTGTATAATGGATGATATTAAATTTGAATTCAACGATATAATATCATTGTATAAGAAAAACGATTCTGAGCGGAGACGGTATGTCAGTCTATGTTTAAGACATATTATATACATATCTATGGTATTAAACAAAAAATTGACCTATAATAGGTACCTATAATAAATTCCAAATTAATCATATCACAATGTCCATTAGGTACTTGTCCATTAGGTACTACTTTTTATTTCGCCTAAAAAATATAGCTATTCCAACTAAATGTTTTATTTTTTAATATAAGTTTTTTTTTCTATGTGTTTTTTGTATTACTATTTTACCATTAAATAAAATATTATATACGTATTATACGTATTATTGAACGTATTATTATAAAGTTATAAATAATTATGGTCTCAAGTCAATTCGTACGTGTTAAAGTGTAATAAAATAATAGAATATAACCATCAATATTTTAGAGTTATAATTTGTATATTATTATGTACAGTATAATACCTACCATGCTACCATAGTATCTTGGCGTAAATTTGTGTTAAAATAAAATGTTTTCAACTAATTATAATACGTAATATAACGATATTATTGTTAAAATAATCTAAATTATACAGGTATGAAGTATATGACATACCTACCCACTAATGTTTGTTTCAGCACCGGAAATAGTTTTATATTAAGACTTCACACAGAAAGTTAAATAAAATCAAGGACAATCCTGAAAAGTGGGTGTGGAAAAAAACAAGCTTGAGTAACAGTGAATACAATGTAAAAAGACAAATTTAGATTACCACTTATCGTATTTTCATCGTTACCTCGATAATGAAAAGGTACCTATGTAACTGTAAAAAGGTGAATCGTATTCGTATCCGCCACGTGGTTAGTGATTTAGTTAAATTTAATGGGCTTCTGATTTTCTTTTCTCGATAATTTGCTTTAAAATAGGCATTCAAACTATTTTCCTTATGATGCATTTATAACTTTATCAAACATGATATCATATCGAGGGAATAATATATTAGTTCTTTAGTCTAAAAACAAAAATATGTATTGTATATTGCTTGATAGAAAAAAATCTAATGAAGTGCCTATTACAACTCCTGGGAGGATGTATTTTTGATACATTGAATATTAGTAATTATATAGTAATAATAATAAGAGAAACAGTCGATCCAATGGTAGGTAGTAGAATAACTTGAACAAAAGTAATATATTTAATGCTTAAATTCCATGAGAAAACTCTAGCCATGGAATAAATTATGATCACAAGTCATCACGTTAAACACATTCTGAGAACCGATCAATGTTCACTCTGTTAAATAAAATTATTCACCTCAAAACATATTGCAATCCGATGACTAGAGGTCTAGAGATAAAAGGAAACTAGAGAATTAAGTGTATTATATTAATATAATTGAATAATTTATTGATTTATTACCATGACTTAAGTTTTAATTTTTAGACCTACCTACAGGTAAACCAATAACTAAGGCATGTTCTCCAGGTTACTCCAGTATGCAATTCTCCGTTTTATACCTGGGATGAATAAGATTTTTTTGCAATTACGAGTAATAACTAATTTATGGTTGAAATTAAAATAATAAAAATCAATTTTTATTATAATGTATTTTTATATGGATTATTCGAGAAAAGGGAGTTTCGACAACATTTATCAGAATTAATGCATTTACCGACGACTTTGGCCAATGTAGGTATATATTCTTCAAATTATATTTTTTTTTTTTATAGGCTATTGATGAGAACGATGTGCTGACATTTTTAAACGGAAAACCATCACCGCTTGAATACTCAGACAAAAAGTCAACAGAACAGTCCACTCAGCAGAATGAAAAATGAAAATACTTGTAATAATTTGTAAAATATTGTATAAAAATAAGTATTTGTTTAATGGTTTTAATAAAAACAAAATATTTACTTATAAAATAAATATTTTTATTTATTAGAATAATATTACTTTACATAATGTTATATAAAAATATATTTACATGGATTTTTTTACAATTGTCTATCAACAACACTAAAGCTATTATACATTATAATCTGTTAATGGTGTAATCATTAATGTGAAGTCTTGTCTGGAATAATTGTGTCCGTATCAAATTCTACTCAAAGGTTTAAATGCGGTTATTATAAAACGTTTTCATGTGAATTTACCAACAATAAAGGGTATTAGTTTTGAAAATTATAGCACAGTATTATTGGTTTACAGTTGTCTCGCTTGTAATATGATTTTTGAAAATCTGCATAAGCCTTATTCAGTATAGACACTTAATTGTTTTTGAAGTCTATTGAGAAGTCCTCATATGGATACACTTCAGAATTTAATTGCACTTTCATTTTGTATGTATCAATGATGAATGATGATTGAACCGTCCGGTATCAAGAGTTACATTATTTTTTCAAACTGTTTGTAATCCAATCAATACGAAATACGAATATATATTTTTCTAAGTAAACTGCTATACTTAAATTATCTACCATGAATGTGAAGTATTTTTTAGCAAGCACCATATTATATTCACAGAGATGCCAAGTTTTAAACGAGAATCTAGTACTTCTCTATAGTTTTGATTTTTCTTGAAACTGTGTACACATAGGTACAATGTGTGACATCGCTTCGTATAGTAATATTATTATGAATGCCAAAGTTTATATATGTCTTTTAATTTATTTCTATGTCTACAGTAAAATATATAAGGGACAGTGAGAGAGAGAAGGACTCTGGTTGGTAATCCGTGACGTGGTTAGACAGGTGAATATCAGTTCGACTACTCGGACCATAATTTGGCGGTAAGTTGTTTTCGGTCGACCTAATAGTTTCTGCACGCGTGTGGTTTTACTAGGTTTTCGGTATTGACTTGGTAGTCCTGAAAAGTTTTTAATGTATTCGCTACCGTTGCATTATTTATCATTAACTTCAATAATGGTTATAAATAATACTCTCAATTCTCATTTTGCATAATATATCAAAGGTGAAAATACACTAATTATTGAATCTAAAGTTCAGGATAGATATCCCGATCTTTATCTATGAGGTATTTTCGAATAGAACGAACAAGACACTAGTATATTAGATACGCTACAAATTTGAATGTTCGACGGAAAACAAATATTTGTTTAAACGTTTCCAACATTTTTTAACCAGCAAAAACTATTTTGATTTTTTTAATAGTATATATTAGTTAAAAAAAACCCTAGATGATTTTCCTTTGTTATATACCCGATAAGGAACATTTTGTTTAACAATGGCTGTAGTTTTGTTAAAGGTAGATGAAAAGATATACCTAATATGAAATACTATGCTATGTTATAGGTACTTTAGAACAACAGAACTGTTACTTATTAAAATAAAATACATATTGAATATTACATTTAATTACACTTGAATATTATGATTTAAAAAATTACAAGATCTTAATATTTGGATTATAATTTAATATCGTGTACTTACTAAATCATATAATGTATCTTATTTGTTTATCCTAACGGTGTTGACTTTTAGTTCTTTTAGATAAACCGTTATTACATTTTATACAAATTAATTGATGCGTATTATATCAAACTGTTCGAGCTGTATACATAAAGTTTTTGTAATAATAATATATTTATAGTATTTGTGTCCTGTATGAGTTATAGTACCTATAAAGACAAATTTTTTTTTTTACTATCAATATAGTTTGATAATTTAAAAAAATCATTAGTTATGTTCAACAATTCGCTCATTGTATAAACTATACTCTTGTAAAGGAAAATATATCATCAACTATACGTAAGAAGGTACCTACTACCATATTATAGTTTATAGATGGTGATGCATAATATTGTATCTCTTACTAATACTTTGATGTGAGCTTAATAGGACTTGGTAAATAATTATATTTATAATCGTCTTATAATTAATAATGTGAACTTGTACACCAAAATAGGTAATACGTTAAATAAGCTATGAAATTTTTTTTAAAAGAACCATTTCTGTATAAATAGGTGCCTACATATTATTATATAGGTATTATATATTATATATTTATATAAATGTATTATAGGCAGAAAGACTATAATATTATAATATATACCATCAAATATAAATGCCCATTGTACGTATTTAATAAAAAACCTTGTGGCACATGTTTTAAAAATAATTCAACTGTAAACTCATATTATAAGTACAATATCATATTTTAATATCTATAATGTTATATAATGGCCAAAATGTAATTTTGAATGCATACAAATTACCTTGATTACGCACAAAGAAGAGATTGCGCTACAACGATTATTAAAAATACGTAAAAACCACCCTCAAACATACAATAGCCCTTTTCATTTTCTTTCTCTTGATCGAAGATTCAGTTTTATAAAAATGGAACGCTCGTTTAAAAATCCTACTAGGAATGTCTAATGCATATAAATAGGACCTCACAATAATAGACACAAGGAATAAACGAATGTATTTTTTCCATCCATTTTGTCAAAATATTATATATTTATTTTATATATAGACACTCACAAGGGTGTTGTTTGGTATTGTCCCTAGGTCTTAAATCTTAAATCTTGATGTAGACATTTAGGGGCATCCTCGAGTTTTGTTTTATGATTTCATTTTATTTTCTATGAATAAAACTATAATATAGTAAATGTTACAATAAATATAAAAATGATAAAGTTTAAATTAGGAAATATTATTATAGACTAAATGGAGTGATTAGAAATATATTTGTTTTACATTGTCGTGTGTTTTATATAAATATCTAAAAAACAAAATTTAGACCAGTAATTTTACTTAAATCATTGACTTGGGGATTTTTGGTGGGAAATTTAATTTTGTTGTTACCTAATTAATGTAGAGGTTAAGAATATAAAATTAAAAATACTTTTCAAATGTGAAAAACTAACAAAAAACTGCGGAAAAATGGAAATATCTACGTAAAACATGTTTGGAACCACATCGATATTTCTCAATCAAAAAGCTTGAAAATGTAAAATATTATTCCTCGTAATATTATGTTATTTTTTTTTGTTTTCAAAATATCGAATATACATAGGATTACTCAATTTGGCGTTCCTGAAAATATTGTCACAGACCACAAATTTAAAGTTGTCTTTTTGCAGCTATTGAAAGTTTTCGTAAGTCACTGAAACAATAAATTAAGATCTATTCTACCGGATAGCAATTATAGTTAGTACTGCTAGTAGTATTCCCAATACTATACTAGATTTGCAATGTGATCTGAAATATATTAATGTGTAAATTGCGTCTTTAAAATTTAACAGGTACATTTTTTACAACCAATGAATCTACACCACTCGATGAAATATATTTAAACTTATATAATCAATCTAAACTTTACACGAATCATCCAGAAGCACTTTCATTTAAAATTAACTACCAAAGTCGTCACACGTGATTGTACTGCATGATCTGGATACACCTAAAAAAAAAGTTATACCTACGATGTACCATTGTTGGTACTTAGGCAATTTAAAGAGAAGACACATTTTACAAGGTGGAAATTAAAGGTAAACCAACAGTGATATTTGTGTATACTATATAGGTACAATGTACCTGGTACATATTAATACCTTCTCTCACCATGGTCGTTTATTGTGTACATAACCATTCTAATAAAAGCGAAGTTCGAACTTCTAGAACGGAGAAATAATTATTTACGGTCAGAAGCTTTTAATTTATAAAATAATTCTTATAAAACTTATTTTTTTTCTATTTTTTGCAAACTTGTATATTATGTATTACCTGTGTTAAATAATTTGTTGCAATATTTATATTTTAATAATAACAATTTATATTATGTTAAATAATTTATAACTGCAGTTTCAATAACTTTGAATCGTTTCTACAGCATAGTTAGAAGGGGGATTAAAGTAGGATCTCGTATCTATTTCGTTATGTTCCTTGTAATATTATTATAGTCGATTTTCAATTACCTATTTGTTTGTTTTGTATTTTTTGTGCTCGTGACTTCATAATATATTGTCATATTCAATGATATATTTGTTAATTTTTTCTTTTAATTTGAGATATTTAGTATTTTTATAATCTGTACTTTGGTAATTTTATAGTAATGAATCATTTGATAATGTCAAATACCACAGCCCTCTAAATAAAGACAAAATTAGGTACATGTATAATATACTATCTACGATTAGGTACGTATAACATACGTCATCAGTCATCAACATAATTGCAACAGAAGATAAAACTAAATTTTTCGTTGTTTTATAAGTCGATATCTTTTACTTATAGCATATTCTATTTTGAGAAACAGCATATAGTTTATGTATAAATAATTCTCTGTTCAAGCAATTAATAAAATATGTAATATGACATTTCAATTTAGTTCAGTACATAATAATATTAAATTAATATTATTTTTATAATTATTCATAATTTTATTTCTTTATTCAAGTGATCCTGGTTGTGCAATATAAACAATAAAATAATTATTTTATATTTTACTTCAATATAGTTACCTACTTAATTATTTTAATAAAAAAAAAATTAACTGTCTATAGATACTAGATAGGTTAGGTTAGTAGTTGGAATTGTTAAAAACAATAACATTACTGAAAGAGATATAACCATTTTGTAGTGGTCCCAGTATTAAAATCTATAGAAGACCTACCTATATTTTACCAGTATTCCAGTGATAGCTACATTCTTCAGGTCTGGGTGTACTATGGAGCTTAGAAGGGCTATATTATTATAGTATCTAGCCATTTTAGTAGATAAGTAACTGGGAATTCTAGTTAAATTAGAATTAATAAAATCTGATAATTAATTCTTGTTACATATTATATAATTTAAACATAGTTATACAATTGTACAGACGACACAATGTTTGTTCACTGCTCTGAGATCGATAAATCGGAGCACGTTTTATAAATGTCCTTGGTTTCAACCCTGAAATGCACCGTCTTGGTTTTATATAATCTGCGATTAAATTGTTACAATTTGCACTCGTGTTGTTATTATATTAGTCTAAAGTTGGTAAATATACAATTATGTATATTTTTTGAGAGAGAAAAACTTAAACGTCTTACACAAATATTATAATATAATAGTTTATAATATTATATATTAAAACATATTTTTATTGTTTAGTCGGATTATACAAAATCAGGATGAGGGACTATAGAAAATCCCTGATTTTCAAATCACTACAGTTTTTTTTTATTTATTTTATTCCATTTGGATTTACCCGGGGCTCGTTTATACAACTATACGATTGCTGTGTCACAAGAGGTTACGGTTAACCACTCCAAATATTTTTAAGGTACTCGGTCGAGTGAATTTTCCACATTATTGCTATACCTACACCGGGTACACCATATGAAGCTGCTGGTAAAATAATAATAAAAAATAGATTGCTAGTAAACAAACGAATATTATATAAGTTTACTTCATTTTTAAACGAGTTTACAAACGTTTTCAAATCGCTTTTTGACGAACACTTTACCTTAGAAACATTATTTTCATACTTAAAATATCAATACGATTTTTATTTTTCCGGTAACTATTTGGATAACACCGTTATTTTAACATACCCGAAATTACTCGTATTTGATTTGAGCCGGAGAAACTTGAATCGGAAATCTTATGACGTAGGCATAACTCAACTTGATTTTACGTCAAAATATCTGATACCGCTATTACTGCAGTGACCGTCATTGGATCAACCAACAGTGCTGAGTTTTCAATGGACTGGCTTCGGGCATATTGCGGCATATGACCGGCGAGACTGCAAAGTTTGCAGACTTCACCCCCATATCTTAAAAATCAAATCCCTAAGGATTAAGGGCGTATAAGTCGATATTCTGGTCAGAGTTTTGTCTGCTTAGAAGCTGTCAGTCAACAGTTTAACCGTGAGCGGTATTACAATACGTTAACGTTATGCATTCATAAGTAAAATCACCGAGCATATAGGTACCTACTATTTTAGGTTGAGACGATAACCGTGAAAAGCGATTTGGTTCATTCTTGAGATGAAATTTTAATTACCAAGGTTATACCTATTATTCTCTTGGCACATACTATTTCAAATAACTATTTAATTCTATAACTATAATAACAATATTATCAATAGAAGAAGCGGTAACTAAATACAATTTATAAATAATATTTCCTCGATCCACTTGGATGAGCGCATTACACAATTTTACAAAAAATCACAAATTTTTACATTACACAACTGCGTATAATAATATATTGTATACTAAAATAATGACATTATAAATTACAACACAGTACATACAGCGTAGTGGTGGTAGCGTGGTACTATTTTAAACTTGAATAATTAAAGCAATTCTATATTATTATTCTTTTAATTACCAAAAAAGTTTTTATTAAAGAAGTCACTATTTCGGCATTCATTTTGTATCTACCTATTATCACGTTCCATGCTGTGATACTGTATCGATAAACATAATTTGGCAGAAATTAAAATACCATGCACCAATTTAATATAATATAATATTAGATAATTATTTGGAATTTATTGTTATTTGTTAATCCGTCATATTATTAATTATTATTGGTAATAAGTAATAACTCTAAGCATAAAACATTATAGTAATACAATAATACGGTTTACTTTACACAGTACACCCAGAAATACAGAAGAGATATATTTCACTATTTAGTCATTAATTATATTTTTTCACATAATGCAATAAGTCTATACTGTTAATAATAACGTATTAATTGTAAATCAGTCATAAGACACTTTACTGTTGGCAGTAATTTTAAAGCCATAGTTTTTTGTTTTTTAATGTTTGTTTGACAGAGGATACCAGCAATCAGCTCAATATTTATTTTCTCTCTCTGGCTATAAATCAATTTTTCATTCAGTGGCACCCACCAATCTTGTGTTTTTAGCTTTAATATTGGAGTGAAATAACATTTTATCAAACGTTAAGTTAAGAGCATTTTCTGTGATTGCACAGTTAATATACTATGAGCATTATAAAATTATAATATTTTACAATGTTATCTACTTATAAAAATAATCAAACAATATGTGCATGGTGATCGTAACAATAACATCAATCAACTATAAATGTTTCACTAATATATTTATTTGGGTACTTCGCTACTGTTGTATTCCATAAGACCCTTAAAAATTACAACAATTTACAATTATAAGCAGAGCTCAGGTCTTCCATTACAGTAATTCTAAAATTGGTCGGAACCAAAAATGTAACCAGCTCATAAAAATAAATCTATAGGTTGGAGAAAATAACACCCCTGTTGGAATTTAAATTTTAATAATAGTGGTAGTCAAATCAGAGATATGAACTAAGATATGAACTAAGATATGAACGGAGATAAAAACTTGTTGACCAATATTTGGACCAATCTCAGCATAGGACCCCACAATAATTAGTATAGGTACGTGGCAGATAATAAAACAATCACTTCCTTTATAGTTGCTTCATTATTTCTTGAAATATTCTTTTCAATATTTAGAATGGTTGAATTAGTGTTACACAAACAATTACTAGTCCACTGCATAATGTTTCTATAAACCATGGTAATAAATAATAATAGTATCATAAACTGGTAAACAAATATTCATCGCATAAAACATAAACAAGTATAAAATATATTTAAGTGTATTTATATATATAATTATTTGTATTTTTTTTTAAAAATATTTTTGAGTCAGATCTTAAAAATATTGGGATTCTTTGACCCTCAATTCCTCCCAGTTGGCACTTATGCAGTTGTCACTATACGTTCTACATAATATTGTTTGTTTTATGCTCAGTGTGCTTACTACTGAGTGTAAGCATACATACACATGATATCCCTATAGAAGATTGTCTCTCCATATTTTACTGCACGTAGAATTTGCGCTCAATGCTACAACTTGGATTTTCGTCTTCCATCCTCAGGTGTGTGTATGTGTGAGTAGTTGTGTGTAAGTAAGTTACAGCGAACGCGTTGTGATACATCACCCGTAACGACGTATGGCGTAAATGTCGTATTAAGAATAATAATAATAAAATAAAGTATAATATAGGATGGACGTCCTGGAATATGGTCCGTAAAACTCCCTCAGAAATACTTTTTTTTCGCCTCCGCCGTTGTTGGTACCGAATTTTTTACGTGATTCGACTGTTAAAATGTCGTGTCCGACCTCGTAAACATTATGTTCGATGCATATTTTACGTGTATCATACCGACTATAAATATACAAATATTATTATTATACATCTTAAATATTATACATAAACGCGCACGTGAGCATATTATACATAAACATATATATATTTATATTTTTGGTCCCACGCGAAGACACCCAAAACACGTTAAACGCGTATATATCTCTCAAAGTGGCACGCTCTACCTATATCATTATAGAAATAACATTGTGTACGACTAAGGATGGATACGAGAGTGGGCGCGCAGAATGGTCGTGTACCTATCGGAATAACATATATCACAGATTGTATTTGTTTTATTTTCATTTTTATAACGACCCAGGCAACAGCACTAGCAACAATATATTATATGCCTACATGTGTAGTATGCAATGCATCACTATTATATTCCTCCACTGCCTTGGTGCTATAAGCGACAGTATAATAATATATAAGTATTATAATCTACTCGCCTCGGTATGTACAACAGTCATATGCACAGAAGTCACGACCGTAACCGACGAACGGGCGCGAATCACAAAATGTGGGCCACCGTGTAATGCAATACACACTCACACAAAAAATAACATTTTCCAATCGATATACTATACTACATTACTACGCACGACATTATAATATTATTATTATATATACGCAAGTTTCTCTTCATCTCTATTTCCGTCACTCTATCACCCCTCGGCGCGTCTCCCTCGCCACCACCGACTGCCCTATATATAAACACACACATATCCACACCGCAGTTATAGAGTATACGAGTACGACTGCTCGCCGACGAGGGTTCGATGCCACCACGCGGCATTACGATTATTACAAGTGTACGTACACACACACGACACGAGTATAATATAATTTATTATAGTGTGTGTGTCATACGCATAATAATATATATATATATATGTACATGCACACACGAGCACACGTGGTTAGGGTCAGTGTACGGATACCCCGTTCGGATGTATACCAAATATATTATATTATATATATATATATGTATGTGTATGTATATGCATATATGTATATATGTATATGAATATGTATATGCATATGTATATGTATGCATTACATTATATGTATATAATTTTATAAGATCCTCGGGGAACCGTATATTCATCCGACTGTCGGTCGTTGTGGAGGGCTATACGTATTATAGAACGGCCGTGGCGGTGGTTATTCCTGGGGAGAGGAGGTAGGGTGTTATTTTAGACACTGTGCCCTACGGTCAGAGGCCTATCTTAAATCCCAATTGCGTGTACTCAACCCGTTGTCGTTTTGGGTCCAATTATTATTTTATCTCCGTCACAGAGATGATGCCGCTGCTGTACATCCAGCTCCACCGGACGTTTTTGTAATCCAATTTTACGCCACCACCACAACCAAACCGCCACGCACTTGACTGCAAATAGTTCCAGACCCTTTCGTTGTGCTGTAACAGTCAATTATTATTACAGTGTGTACAAACTGATATTTATAAATATAAAAAAAACTAATATTTATCAACGACTGCAGTCCGCAACATTATAATATTATACGTCAAATGTGGGCAAGTTCAAATATTGACACACGTGCAACAAAGAAATTGGTCCTGAAATGTATAAATCAATATTGATCGATGAATGGAATGCGCTAAATGCATTATACCTCAATATAAAATATACGAAAATGTTTTGTTTATTTTTTTTTTTTAGGTAGGTATAGGTACTGTCGACATAATATTATAATATGAATTATTTCTTAAACATTGTTAGAATAATAATTCTAACCATATCATACTACCCTGAAAGTTTTAAAATCCACGTCTATTTATTATTATAGAAATAAAATTATTAACAATATTGAAACAATTTGTGAAGTTAACATTTCTTATTGAACCTGTGACCATAAATTATTATTAAATATAAATAATTTATATTTATTACTATTCATCAAAATTAAAAAAAAGTGGAGCAAAGCTGGCCGACTGCTGTACTATAAGTGTCTAGAGGTGTTGCTGTAACAGATGGGTTCAACTTGAAGTTATCATTATATTTATGAAAAACCATTCTGAGAGATTATCTGTCAGCCTATAATATTACTAAGAATATTGTATGATATTATTATTGTGGTATTGAAAAACTTTTATGTTACTATTACACATTAGTATTTAGTAATACAGTAGGTAGGTTGAATTAATTTTTGCCAACAAATTTACATTTAAAAATGTCATTGTGTGTTTACTTTAAAAGTTTTAAGTACCGATGAAGAGTGTTTTTAAATTACGTCAAACTAACTAAAACCATTATTCTCCGTTATAATATATACAAAATGATAAAATAAATATTTGGTGAAAATTTCTAGTATTTTACGGTAGTTTGTTTTTTAATTACAACAAAATATGAAAACCGTTCGATGAGAATTTGTTACTTAATGGGCGAATATAATATAATATCCAATATCAAAAAATGTGAATTTCAAACGTTCATAAAAAATTAATTTGACTTTCCGCTAAGAAAAATTATGGGAAATCTTGTATTGAATTTTCAAATCACAGATATTAATAGAACATTTTTATACTTTTACAGTTTTACATACATATTATTATTACCTACCTATGTTATAATATAACACATAGGTAATTCTTTTATATCAATATTTCCTATATCGTTTCCTTCAGAATTTATAAATTAATTATGCTCAGTGGTGTTTTGGAGGGTATACGTGGGTATACGACGTATACCCTGTCACCAGTTTACTGATTTAGCGTATACCCTTTAAAATTACTAGAGATACGCAAGTATACGTGCGTATACCCACGTATACCTTCAAAAAACTTAAGTAAAATAAAATAGTAATTGCTTCCAAAAAAATATTTTTATCTTTATTTTCAACGATGGAAAATTATCAATTTTTTTTTAATGATAATCGACTAATAACCATCATATCAATATCAAATTCATATATTCACAATTATAATCACGGCTATGGATACAATTATTTAAAACTATCAACGTAATGGACACAGTCCACAGATATTTTTATAATATTATCTGTATAGTTATGGTTGACTTGAGAGACTGCTGATTATAAGAATGATATTGTATTTATTGTATCGACAGCGGCTTCAAAAAAAAAACAGTTATTCACAGATGCCTTATCACAATCAGATAGATTTGGTAGAAAACAGCGACATTGATAAGGATTTTCAGATTCTATAGTCAGTCAATTATTTTATATTTATGAAATTATGTAATATTTTACTATTCAGAATATATTCTTAGTAAAAAAGATTTTATTTAATTACCAATTGTCTTATAATAATAATAATCGTTAGAAAAATGTATTAGATCAATTTTTTTTTACTGTTTACATAGCAAACAGAACGAAAATATGTAACAAAAAGTAAGTTCTAACTCAGTGCTTGGAATAAACTCGTTCAAAGGAATCCCTTCCTTTGATTTCGTTCCATTTTTAGTAACTTATCGGGAACGTAGTTCCTTTTTCATGTTTAGGAACGTACTGAAATTTCGTTCACTTTTTAGAGGAACATGAACTATTTTTTTTCGTTCCTTTCTTTGTTCATTTATTTTTAAATAAAAGTAATTAAATCATTTATAAAACTAAAAGTAAAAAAATGTTTAGCTTCTATTAAAATTTAGTAACTAATATGAAGGGCTATAAAAATAAACCTGTATACGATATTATTGACAATGTTTACAAAATATAAATTCTGTATTTCTGTAGCAGAGGTTTATTTATACAGCTTATTAATTATATAATTTAAAACTATTACTAAATGTCTAAATAACAATGTGTTATGTTTAAAATTTTAAAATTAAAACAATTATAGTATAAACATGTACGATGTACCTATGTTTTTTTATTTTATTTTAAGTCACATTAAAAAGGAACGAGGAAAGGAACTAATTCCTATCTTTAAGGCAGGAATGGTAAAGGATTTAGTTTCTTTTTTAAAGGAAGTTTCTAAGCACTGTAACTCCATCTCATTCTGATGCAATATGTCTAAAATCGGTTTTCTGGGGGGGGGGGGGCTAGATAAATAAATCGACATATAAAGGCGCGGTGGTATACCGCACGACCCACCATAAGTTAATTTTATGTTTGTTTAGAACATTTTTTTTTGAGCTTATGTGTTAAGCGTATACCCTAGAAAAAAATTACCAATACATCACTGATTATGCTACTTATAATAGATGATAAATTAATCAACAATCATTAGATTTGTCATTCGTATTATTTTGCGATTAACTATTATTTCAATATACTACCTACTTACAATAGATAAACCATGTTGAGTTAAAATTCAAAAAATATCGACAACATATATTGCTATTTGAATAAATTATTCTCAAAGTTATTCTCACCTACTTCCAAATTACTACAACTATAAGATTTTAAAAAAACATACTTAATTGTATTGCCAAATAAAATATAAAAAAAATGAAAAATTGGTAATATCTAAATTATTAATGTCAGGTACCTATATTAAAAAAATAAAAAACATTAATAAATAAACTAATCAATACTTAAATATATCAGAATTGAAATAAATTTAATTGAATCATAAAAAATCCATTCTTGGTATACCACGAAACAGTATTATAACAATAAACTGTTTTTATATTTTTAACTTAACGATGTTTGTTTAAATGGTAATAAATAAAACTTCATGATTTTTAATGAGATGGTTGTTTGTTAATACAATAATATTTTGGTATTCAATATTCCACCCCATTATTTATTTACTTAACTTTTTTCAATAAAATATAAATTCAGTTTTAAATATTTCTCAGATACCTACTGAAAAGAATTATAACAATGGACGTGATATGAAATCGGTGGTATAGATTCCAAAATCCAAATATAACATAGATTAAAACTTTTATTTTGAATTAAAAATATTTAAATACAATTTTTTCACTAGCATACAAGTTTTATCGTATTATAACTATAAGTCATAATATTATGTATATATTATAATATTATCGAAAATTATGTAATTATTAATATTTGGTGAGCTAGAAATAAAATGTAAAAGACAAGTTAAAGTTAAAAATAGTAATCACCTATGAAACTCATTAATTTTCAAAAAAAGAAATACTTTACAAGTTGAAAGTTTAAAATATAAAACTAATTAAATTGCCATGTTTGTGAATATAATATTAGAATAACGATGAAAATTAACAATATCTTATACTGGCTACAACAACTAAAAAAAACTGTATTATCGAGTAAGAATATACTGCAGAACCAACAATGTTTAATTTTTATTACAATCTTATAGAAATAATTTGCTATTTTTGTATAACTTAATATAATAAATATAACAAAATAACGAAAAATAAAAATTATTTCACGCATAGGGAAAAAATAGTTAATAATATTTATAGCTTTATGCCCTTATTATACGATAGAAATATTATGATAATATTATTTAAAACGCTACCCATTTTCTGTGGAATATTACAAATTATAAAAGTGAGCATTGAACCTAATGTACATTAGACATTATTAATCTCTAAACAATCTTCACTCGATACAATTGATAGTGATTGCATACCGGTGCATACAATCAAACGTAATCATATGTAGCATAAAGGTACCTATACGGTTATCGGAAATGTGGTTCATAACCACGGCAACGCTCTTTGATATTGTCATCGACAAAAAAAAAAAAAAATGTTTAAAAAAAATTATGTTCAGCATCTTTCTGCACTTTTTTTTAATCATTCGTCATAATATATTATGTATTTAATTTTCTGCTCAGATATATTATTCACCGGTAGCGTAATAACGGCGTCTTATTCTAAATCTAAACACTAATCGCTTTGTATCTCTGGCACTCACCGTTCAATATAATTATATACTATAAAAAAATGCCATTTAATAAAAACAATAATATATTGCATTATTATTAGTATTAGAAATAAATTATATCATTTTCTAAGTTGTTCCGTTGAAGACAGTTGGATGGTAAGATACGATTTAAATCCCATTTTTTCAAAAACGGTGAATGATTTTTATATAAACAGATTATTTTATAATATTATGTTATTGTACTATGTTAATGTATGGAATACGTTATTCTATAGAACTCTTATGTGTGCTTATTAACGTGAGAATTACATGGTGGCGTTATACTTGGTTTAATATAGAGAAATGGTTTGGTCTTAGTTAATGTAGATAATATTGTGCATAAACATGGCATATTAAAGAAACTTTTTGTGAGGTCCATGTTCATCAAATGTGTACAAAATTGTATTGCTTCCAGCGATGACCCAGAAAAAGGGGATTTGTCTTTGAAAAGTATCCAAACCTCTGGCCGTTTCTTAGAATCCAGTCTTTTAGGCGACGGTCACATGTTAAATACAAAGTCGCACCATGAAACAATGCATTTGTCTCAAAGACGTTCATTGTAGTAATTTTGAATGCTATCAAAACATTATGTGTACTCGTCAAGTTAAGTACAAATTCAAACAATTCTATGACGTGTAACTGCCGGGTAGCCCTACCTACCTAGGTACCTGCCTAATATAAATTATTACGTGTACGAAGTGTCTATCATATATTTATGACAAATTTCGAATTTATTATTTGAAATAATATTAAACATTTTTAAAAATGTTTAATCTATCTTCATAATATTAAATATATGTATAATATGTGGTCCTGGATTTTATTTTTATTTTTAATGTATTATGAGTGATATGTGTGTCGTATAACACATAAAACAAATTCAATCAAGAACACTGTATAGAAACATTTTCAAAGTCAATATTCGTATTTTGTTTTAATTTATCAATATACTTTATTAAAATATTTGAAGCGTATAAATACTTAGATGGTATATAAATAAATAAAAAATGTACCTACTAATATATTTAATAATTTTCAACACATTTGCTACTATTAGTTTATAATTATAATGCCTAGTTATTAATTGAGTACCTAACTAGTCAAAATATGAATCTAATTTTATATTTATTTAATACTTGAACTGAAAATACTCATCATTCTTCCTAAGTATAAATAGTTATTATACATAGTGATCCACCAAACATGCTTACTTATGTTTTTTTCTGTAAATTATTCCAACTCAAATTTTGGGAATTTCTAAGTATACTTAAGCAATATAATATTATAGTAGGTAGTATTATACCAATAACGTAAAAAGTTGTCAGTTTCAGTAGGTACATAGTATTTGGTATCAAATTGGTATTGAAAAATCGTAATCTGAGTAATATTAATAAAATATGAATTTAGATTAAGTATGTTACAGGTTCGGACAAAGATTCACCATAAATCTCAATATATTATAATAAATCATTACGAATTCTGGAAAATATCTATAAAAGGTGGCTGGTGAGATTATAATAAGACTGGTAGGCACCTATAATAAGTACCTATAATAAAATTGACCTCAATGGTTCTTTTTATTTATTTTTCAGACCACTCGAATACTGATGAATGATATTGTTATGTTATGTAATATTATAAAGGGACATTAAAATATATATTATGGCGGTTTTAGTTTGAATAATTTCATTTTATTTTGTCCTTATGCGACTCCCGTCCCTTTTCAGCCAGATATTTCTTCAGGCAATTCTCTCAGCAAGCTGCGGTGACGGTCAAGTTGTTTCGTTTGTAAAATCCGAAGTTCCAATCTGGTAATCCGTCTAAAGTAGGTATACGGTATACCTACTATTTTTGTTAGTTGAATTTTGTATATTTTATCCCACTTGTTTTATTTAAAACTTTTTTAAGTAACATCATAATACATTCCGTTAAAATGCAAGCAGTAAATTTATGTATTTTTTCACATCAGTATTAAACCACTTTTCACAGCCTCGAGATAGGAGTATGACACAATTATTTTGAATAAATACCTACAGATTTTACTAGGTTGTTATATTCAGAGAATTGAGTTTTGAGTTGAACATTTTATTAATGAATAAATAAGTTCCTAAAATACATAGAACAAACACTCATTCTCAAATGTATTCCATTGCAATGCTTTGTTTTTATACAGTTTTTGGCAACTAACAGATAGGTACCTACTTAAAATACCCTAAAATGTTATCAAAAATAAAATACCTCAATCTTTAAAACTTTCATAAATTCAGCCAGCGTACTAAAGATCAAATTATATAATAATTACATTTGCATTTATACGATGATTATTAGTATTGAACTAATTGTTTTGCATTACTTATTTATTTAATACATAGAATTTGATATTTTTGTATGTAATAATGAAATAATATTTGTGTATAATAATTAAATATAACTAAATTTTTGTTTTAAGAATTTAAAATAAAAAAAAAAAAAATTGTTTAGACAAAAATGTAACTGATACATATTATTTAAACTTACATTTTGAACATAATAATTTTATTATTCAATTACTTGTTAAGTTTCATAACATTTTTGAAATTAGTTGCTATATACCTACCTAGGTACTAAATATACTATAATGTAGTATATATAGAATTCAAATGAAAATTAATTTTTTAATAAAATGTGACATTTCGGGAATTTTGATATGAAACTTATTATTACATGACAGATAATTTCTATCATATTACAAAATGTCATTGGAGAAAAAGATTTGTTCGTAGATGAAAAAGTCCACAAAATTAAAGTTGACGTGGTAATTCGTACACTTAACGCGGAATAACTAAGACTGCAACAACCCTCAAAATCGTTTCTTGAATGTGATGATTAATGACCTTTCAAAGCACACCCGTTTGAGCTGACTACTCAATAGTAGTGTTGTCTTGTAATAATTCAAATAGAGCCTGGAATATATTCGTCGTGAACAAATATTATTTTCAAAAATGTAGATTGGTGTTGTAGTTAATGGTAAAATAATTAATTTTAGGTAAATTAAATTTCAGAAAAGTTTGGGCTCTGGTTGTTATTTTGACGTTGTTTTGAATGTGTACCTAGGTATTTGACAGGCCATGGATGCTTCTCATGCTATATACACAAAATAAAGAAATTACCGTCACCAGCATGTTTTTACTGTGAGAGCTCTTTATACAATGCACTACACACAATGTTCACTGACGTCTGGCATCCACTAGAATGCTGAACGAGACTAGAAAACGCAGTTGGAGAAGAAGTGAACCCTGACAACATAGTTGCTGTTATAATGAAGAGCAAAGACACCTGGACAACCATCAGAGTGTTCTTCAAGTTAGTTCTGTCCAAAAAAGAAGAAGAATAGCTAAGAAGACAGAGATTAGAAACCTAGTTAAGTTATAACATTGTAGGCTGAAGGCCAAAATTACAGGGTGGTTAGAGACCCCCGCTTAATATTTGTTAAACTATATATTATGTAGTATGTACCAAAATATTTGTAATAATTGTAAATTGTACTGTATTTTCATTTATACCAACAATAAAGCGATTACAGTAAGGAGTGAAATGATCTAGGTCAGTACCACCCTTGCTGTCTATACCATGGAAAAAAAAGGTATTTGACATGATCGAACCACGGAATAAAAGTGTTGTTGATGGATATTTGAGGCAGTATTTTTTTTTTTTTTTGATATCACTTATACGAAAAAAGTTCTTCTTGTTTCTAAATCCATTATTATTTGTGTTTTTAAACTTAAATAATTTTTTTTAAGTTTTGATAATGAAAAATTAAAACGATATTGCATAGCCAAAGTTCTCCTTTTTATGCGGTGAAAATTTCGTTTCTTAGTTTTGACTGTAGCCTTCTCGGTTCTTTCCCACACAAAACAGTTTTTGCTACGCCATACGTGTGTAAGACGGAGACATCCAATGCGGGTGAAGCGTCCTCTTAAGAGGGTTATTGGGAGAGTTGTGTATGAAATTTGGTACATCCTTTGACTGAAACAGCTATTAATTGAAAACTTAATACAATATACCTTCTAAGTGTTTTACAAAAGGGAAAACAAGAGTTTAACCTATAACCACAAATATATTTTATGAGTGATTTAAGTTCAAATTTTTTTAGATATTTAAAATTGCAATATACATTTATTTTATGTAATTATGTATATAATCATCATAATTGTTTGGTAATTTTTTATGAGTTTATGACTCAAAAAATACTGAATGAAAAAACAAAAAAAACATTTCAAGTTTAAATTTTGATAAAAATAGAAATTAATCGATATTAAATATAACGATTATAATTATATTGTTTTAATTCAAAAAAACATTAATTGTAGAGACTAGGAACTTATGGTCTTATAATTTAATATTTATCGTATTATTTATTATAAACAATGATATTTTCAAACCGTAAATCAGAATTTATGTATTTTTAACATATAGACATATTATACTAAATAATATTATAATACTATATGATAGAGTGATTTGTGTGTTTTTTTTTGTACTATTTAAATTAAAAAGTAATAGTAATACACAGATAACTAAAAAAACAAGTAAGAGGTGTCCTCAAATGTATTTTTACCACTACTTAATGTTACCATAATATCTAATCTAAACTCTAAAATGTAAATGTAATATTTTTAAAGTTTCTACCTATCTACAACTAACTTGCTACTCGATCACTGTTATATATTATATGTCACTCAATCATTGTCATTATTGTTCACTTAGTAAAACTAGCTAATCTTAAGTAATGATACAGCTATATATTATACAAAATACAATATTCAACTCGTATCAGAAAGTCAAAGCAAATAATTAAAAATATTTAAACTCTAGTAGAATACAAGTATAATAAGGGGATAGTAAGTGAGGGCTGTAACTTGACTGATTATATCGAGTATGAACTCCTGCCTAATACCTTATTGACACCTGTTTACTTAATTTTCATTCTACTACTGAATATTCTTAGTTAAATATAAGAGTATAAAACAGTACGTGTTTGACCACCAAAAGTTAAACACGTATATAGCTCTCGAGACTGTGAGAATTTATATAGCTCCCGATAGCAGTATGGCTCTCTGTTATCTTCACCGACGGCCGATAAACAGGTAATATGTTTTTGACGATTATTTAATATCGATCAAACCGCGTAATGAATAACAAAGATAAAATAGGCAATCTGACTTTTTCAAAATCTACATACGGAAAGAATATCCCAACACCTATAGGGACAATTCCTAAATACACGAACAACAATACAAATAAACTTTTTCCTGCACATATCTCATCAATCCCAAAACAAAACACAAAATCAAAGCGAATGCACAAAAAACATAAGGAATTGTGCCATAAATATTAAAAAAAAAAAATCTTACATAACTAGGTAATGAAAACACTAAGTAATTGGTATAATCAATTATTTAATTTGTGTTATTTTATTATACTATACCGAGATGAACTATCATTATTTCACTATACCAGTGTAACACAATCTTGATTATAATTTTTATCATGGATTATATTATATGTTCATTATTTATATAAATGTGAGTGAAATTGTGTTAATATTACCTTAGGTTCTTATTTAAGCATAACAGTCTCATTTCATCCAGACTTAACGGTTAAGATTTTTATGTATGGGTAAACCTTAGCTCCTCTTAAATCGGTAATCAAATTATTATTGTAGTTGTTAATTATTCAAAACTGCATAAATTACCAAACAATATCCCCTTCTACCTAATCCATACCGTTATCGTTCACGAATTATTCATAGTATAGGTACAATAATACTGTATTATACGTGATTTATGAATAATAATATGACTATGTTTATTATTTATATTATAATGAATAGGTATAAATAATATGAAGTGACGGTAAAGTACAGTAATATTTGTAAGTCTTACGAATATTTTTGGCTACTGATGTTATTAATATGTGGTGAACTTGCATAATCATATTTCATATATTAATTTTTATTTATACGACCGACCGCCATATATTGTAATTTTAATTACCTCACCTCGTCAGTCCATATGGTTAACAACACAATACACTCCATGATTGTAGCATTATTACGAAGAATCGTTACTCGACATTAACTTCATTGTTGTGCCATTTTTTTTTATTATTGTTGTCACCCAGGTACCAAAACCTTAAGGGAAGTTCAATAAAACCCTTTTTAACATAATCTCGTAGGTGGTAGCTATATACCTACAGTGTGATTATTTTCAGTGTAACACTATATGATTACAGTGTATTGCATTATAGCATCGAATTAGGCATCAGGTGTATTGACATGCATTATTATTTATTATGGTTTTGTTGGTTAGTATAGGTATGTATAGTTTTGTATGATATTGTTGTCAATATAGAACCATAGAAATCATAGCTAATCTCAATTTTTTAAGCTTATTAAGAAGAACAAAAAAATGTTTTATTGCTAGACATTTTGAAAGTATGTATCTCCTTAAACAGTTATTATTAAACCTAAAACGTGTACTTCATCTTTATAAAAAAAAATGTTCAAACAATTGTTTATTCTTAAGGTTTCATAAGATATTTGCGCATAGGATAAGCAGTTATAAGGATATTAAAATCAAACAACAATGCCATGTTTAGAATATGATTGAGAATGTCACTTACCTTTTTCATAACATGATTCCGTACATTATTTCTATGCTACTCGTTACCATACTAATATGATGGAAAATTACATATTTTACTATACCTAAAGTATTGACGATATCATATGCTATTAAAGGGGGTAAGCTAATATTTTTAACTCGTTAAGTTTAACGTTAAATGTAACTTGTATTTATTTTTAACTCGTAAAAGTCTTAACAATTGTATAATTGGAGATCCAACAACGTTTAGTATGTAGTCATGATGTATTTATGGGTTTCCATTGTTATTCAACCAAAAACATTCAATCATTTTCACCAAAAAGGTAAATCTAGGAAAAGGACGAAAAAGAGCGTTAGAGGTACTAAAATTTCAGTATGGTCGCAGACTAACAGACAAAATGGTAGCAAATTTGAATATTGTACAAAGCTCGAAAATGCTTTGTTTGGAAGATCCCATTTTGCTCACAACAAAAGTTCGGGTGTAAGTTAATTGAAGGTTACAGAGCAGCTCAATGAAAGGTAAAATGAAGGCATAGATCATTTACTTACATGAAATAGCTAAATTAGAAAAGATGTACAACGAAGCAGAGTTGTTGAACAAAGCGGTGATCTGACCAGGTAAACGGAACGAATTAACAGAACTACAGTTGATCTCCAGGCAATTATTGGACACGAATGGTGATATTCAGGCGATTATGGTTTACAAAAGATAAATTATTAGCCATGCAAGGAAGTTTATTTTATTTTAAATTCATCAAATATAAACATTAAAATATGTTGATTCAACTGAACAAAATTTACCAAAGAACAAATGTTTTAAATTTAAAATTTAATAAATATTACTTAATAGGTTTTTAATTATATACAATTGGTTAACATATGTTTTTGAATTACATTTTTAATACAGTAATATATAGTACCAACCTAATCAAACACATACTAACAATGTCCACAGATTAATACATAAACAAAATGACAAATCTATCACACAGTTTCCTGAAGCCGAGCAACTATCGGAAATTGTGGTAATTGTAGTATGGATTGGACAAAACAAAAACAATAATAATAATAATAATATTAATAGGTACATATAAATGTAATGTGCAACAGGGAAAGGAATTACCGACCATTGATAGAAAACTAGCTTAAATTAGAATATTAATTGATGAAAAACTGAGTGATCTCAAGTCTACAGTTTCAGCTATCGATTTTACTATAGTAGGTACAACATTTAATAATATATAGGTATAACCCAAAATATTTGTATAGCTAATACCTTTAAAATTAAAATAATTTTTTATGAACTGAAAAAAACAAATTGTATATTCAATTTCAATACTTATTTGAATTGTTCAGATGTCAATATCAAATTTACCCATTTATATAGTACAATTTATAATTTGGATTTAAATTTAATAAACAGTTAACCCGATATCGAAATAACCAATAATATTTACTGTATCAAATTGTTCTTCTTTTGTTAGAAGAACAGTTTCGATGAATTAAGAATTATTTGCCTTATTTTATAGTGAACTTACATCATAGAATTACTATTAAATATTCAAATTCTATTGGATGAAAACGGAAGAGTTCCATTTGGCTAAAATAGTTATGACCGAACAAACCAATTATTTTGTTTTAAACATTTTATTTTATTATACAGAAACAATGATTTTTACAGCAATCAACTCTATTGTTTTTGGAAATTCTCTTTAAACCACAGGGTAGGATAAAATGAAATTTAGGTAGAAACGTATATTATGAAATCGTTGATGAATAAAATCTTAATAGCATAAAATACATGTATAGGTATGTAAAAACTACCAAAAAGTTTTAATTTTAATTTTTGTAATTTATCTTTTATTTCAATACTTACAACCAATTTTCAATAAATATCTATTTATCAGAATAACGAGTTCAAAAGCCAAGGTTCTAAAACAAAAATAATTCATTTAATTTTAATTTTTTTTTTAACTAAACTATTTTGCTTATTTTAATTACCAGTTATATTACAAGTAATATTTTAACTAGTCCCGTTCTACGATATATACAAATTACCTTTCTTTGCATTGCATTAGGTATAGAATAATCCCACCAAAAACATATATGTAAAATGAGAGCCAAGTTCAATACTATAATATTGAACTTGGTTGTTGACTTCAACGACAAAAGAAGTGAGATCTAAATGGGTGCCAAGTTAGGATAATATATTGAAGCCTAAGGTGTGACTTGGCTACTTTTCATATACGAATTATTATTATAAGTACCTACTAAAACAGTAATGGAAGAGTGAAGATGATTTTCCGAAGAATAAAATAAGAACTCAAAGCTTTAGAACTTGCAAATGCTATAATATATAATTCGTAGCCAAGTCAGACCTTAGGCTTCAATATATTATCCTAACTTGGCACCCATTTAGATCTCACTTCTTTTGTCGTTGAAGTCAACAACTAAGTTCAATATTATAGTATTGAACTTGGCTCTCATTTTACATATATGTTTTTGGTGGGATATCATTACTTTTCGTATGTAAATTATTATAACCTAACCTAACCTAGCCATGACGTATTCTATAAATAAAGTTTATTACCTACTATATAATATAATTCAGTTACTAATATTAATAATAATATTTATTATAAAATATTTTCCGTTGTATATACAGAGTATAAAATATATGTAAAATTAATATACAATTATTTTAACTCTTTTTGAGTATATTTTTAATTATCATAATTTTATTGACTGTAGTTTCTACTGTTGGGTGGATAATTCATAATTTGTAAGAATAATTATTTAATTATTTTAATTGTAATATTTAAAAAAAATAATATTAATTACATACATAGATAGAAAAAAAAGTATGTTGCTGCGCGCGGGTCGACAATATCGACACATATTCGGCTAGTCGTATTTTTGGAGCGGCGATACGGGAAAGGTTATTTAAGTCAACATTACATTAAATTAGAGGCAATTCATTAATAAATTGAAAAATTAAACATAATAGATAATATAATTGCAAAATTATAATAAAATCAATTGATTTAAAAATTAAAAATTAAAAATTAAAAAATTTCAAGGTTCTGATTTTTTCCTTTGTATTTACCTATAACTACCTATCTGTATGCCAAATTTGAACTTTCTAGGTCATCTGGAACTGGGTTAGAATTTTGATCTATAGGTAAGTCAGTGATAAAAATGACGATTTTCAGACGTTAATATCTAAATAACGGTTTGAAGTGTGATTATGAAATTTAGAGCACATAATATGTATCTCGTTAGTCTCAATATATGAGCCAAATTTGAAATGTTTATGTGGAATAGTTTTTGAGTTATGAGGGGGTCAAAAGTGGCTCCAAATGGTTCGTGTAATATTACACACGGTGCTGCTTGCCAGTTCTGTTAGCTAGAACTTGGCTTGACACTCTACCGCGTGTCTAGATATAGGAGTAGTAAGACTGAGAATTATACAACGATATGGATTTTATACTATTTCACATTATAACAACCTTAGTTTGATTGTAAAGATTGTTCATTGAGTGATTTATTAATGCTTTAAACTACGAAAGAAAAAAATCAGAGTACCTTTACATATTATAATTCGATAAAATAAAATATCATTAATACAAATGAAATGTACATCAGATTACATATTCGAATAGCAACTAGCAGAGCATATAGACCTTTTAAAAAGTATATATTAAGAATAAAAGCAATGAAATGTTATCCACTGGTGATAATATTATGTGGTTTCATATTTCGATGAATTTTCAATGACTTAATAACGATAACAATGTATCAGACTAAGAACGATTATTTTTAAAATGTGTACAAAAGTGGTTTTCATACCTGACATCTTATACTATTCATGTTATACTATGATATACTATTGTATATTATGTGTAGTTTATAAAGTACAATATAATAATTCCAACTCATGTAGCCTTTTTACTTTGCCAAACAGAAAATGTTCAATCATTAGCACGTGAGCGAGGGCGAAAATGCGATGCGATGTGTCAAAAAAAAAAAGTTATAATAATATTAATGATAAAAACCAGAAAAACTCGTTAGATCTAGATTTTAGAGTGACCCAATTGAATATTCGCCATCGCCGCGTTTTTTCCCCTCATTGGAAGTAAAAAGTTTGGCTAAGAAGGTATAAGGTATATTATATATATATATATAAACGCTTGCTATACACTGCGCAGTATAGCGCAACTGCGCTCAGTAGTCGTCGGAACGTAAAACTTTTACGGCGTATAATGTTATTGTGTTATTTTTTTTAGTCCCTTTTTCCTCCCTTCTATACCTTCTTCCTTAACGTCTTTTATTTTTTTTTACTCCGCTCCTTTCGTCCGGACCGCGGCGAGGACACTGCGGCCCGCGACCACCACCGCCGATTTACTCAAGGATTACCGGGACCACGCTGTCTGTATATATATATATAAATATACTTATTATATCTGTGTATACCTGATACCACAGTACACAGACGACGAGTATGAAATGAAAAAAAAAAAAATCACCGTCCATATTACACTATAATTATATACGTAAACAAAAACGATAAAATACAACCGACGTCTTAAAAGTCATGGACTGGACATTTATCCGGGCACAATAATGCAACGCAGATCAGTATACAATATAAATAATAAAATATGTCTCGAACAAAACATACCTATACACAAATATATATATATAATATTGCTTCAGTGCACCCATTGAGGGACGGAAAGAGGTTGATGTCCACGACTTTCCAAACTATCAATTTCAAAATCCTTGTACATACATTGAAAACTAGGTATACCCAACGACTTTGGCCAAACGTTAATCAGACCAATCTTTAACATGATGTATTAACTCGTGGTTGTAACTGTTATTTATTTGGTTATTTATCAGGTATTCAGTAATATTGTTATTTATTACGATTTATATAGGTAGAAAATTTAAGAGGGATTTCATTAGCCGAAATGACTGAACATAAATTAGAACTGAAGCATAAAATAAGAACCAACTCATTTATGTTTGTCTTTCGCAAGCACTCGGTAAATCAAAAATATATTTTTTGTCACATCTGCAATGAAAGTTTATTTTTCGATAGCGGCTGAAGCATTCGAAAGCTTCCTTTTTCCGTCCAGTGGCCGATAAAGTGGAAATCCCAAAAAGTGCAGGGTGGTAAGGTAGAAATCCCCAAAAGTGCAAGGCCCACATAACGTTATAGGAGTGACAAAAAATAGTATGTGTGGCTCGCGTGGGAAGGCCATTTCAGTCTTGTGCAAAATGCGGCCCTCGCCTACGACTTGTGCCGCACACGTTGCCCGCGACTGAAATGGCTCACTTCCCGGCCTTGCCACACTATACTGTATACTATTGGTTTACTTAGTAGCTCACTAAGAGATGATTTTTTTTATAATTTGTGATAATTGAAAGATGAAAACTTTTTTTATCAATTATATATAAATTAACTAAAAAATGAAATAAAAAAAATTGTTTGAAAGTGAAATTAGTTGTAACTTATCACTTATTATTTTCGTAATATAAGATTGTTGTTTCATTCAGAAAATTTAATTTTAAAATATATTAAAAAATAATTTAATTATACTAAATTTATCTATGATTCATGTTTATATTTATATTTTATCGTTACCTATATAAGCTAGAGCGTCAACAAACAAATAAACACTGAAATAAAATAATATCATAATTCATAATATGTTATAAAAATCGTTTAATAAATGCATAAAAATGTATAATTCTAAATGCATAAACTTCGATATATTGATTTTTAAAAGTAGCAAAAAAACTTCCAAGGGAGAAACAATAGTTCGTTCGAAGTATAAAGGATGCTGCGAATTGAATAATATTTAAAGTAAATGTAAATTACATAATAATAACATTACTTATATCGAGAGTCCTATACCGAATATAATATCGTAGAAGATCAATATAATTTAGAATATTATAATTATTATTACAAAATGTATAAATTATTCTGAACTATTATCGTTTATTTAATATTGATACTTTAACAGTCTAACTGATATTAACATATTCTACATTATTCTACGTTAAAAAAAATACAACTTTTACATTTACAGTAGTGGTACATAATAATATATAGACGAAAACATCAAACAACTAAATATATTTTTTATTAATATATCAATAATAGTTGTAATCAATTCATGCACCCCTCATCATCAGCAGATTTTTTTTCTGAATCCATGCCAAACATAATAAACGTCCGATAGGTGTTAATGTGTAATAAAGTATAAAAGTATTATTATACTTAGTATATATCTATAATTAGTATTGCACGTGATTGTCAGTATAATATAATGTCTCTATCAGTTGCAATATTCTCTGACGTGTATTAATAGTATTTTATTTTATGCGTTTAGGTCTATTTAATACTCAAATCAACATAACTTTTAAAATTAATAGATTTTGTACAATAATAGGTATAGGTAATACTATGATACTGTATATTATAAGATTTAATGGCTTAATATTCCACAACCATAGCGTAAAGCTAGAACTAATTGAATTTGCGTTTTCACGATAAATTCATTTTTATTTTTTGGAATTCCTAAACCAGTGGTTGAATTGTATCAGAGAATAATTCATTTACTAATCCTCTTGAGTTCCTTCACAATAATATAAAAATAAATATTTTTGAACTCATAAGCTTACATAGTTGTTAAATAATAAACCTACTGCAGCTGTAGCCGGAGCTGCACATATTTTACCAAGACACAGCTATAGCATATTATTATAACAATATAATAATATGTAATTAATGCCTAGGGTGTAGAGTTTATAAATTAATAAAATAAAAACTGAGGTGTGTCAAATTAAAATTTCTTTTAGTTTGATAATATAGTCGGTTTATTTTAATATATGGTCAACTCACAAATTGAACGTATTCACAATTAATCTATAGTGATTAATTTCGCTTGATGATGGTTAACTTGAATGTTTGTGGCTATTTTGTGGCTAATAGAAAATTGATTAAAAATATAAATCGTTTTGGAATTGACAACATAATCGACGAGTAATTATTATGAAAACTTGATTGACATGCATTTATTTTAGATATTATAACAACATGTAGTACATTTCCGATAGTTGACTGACAACGATTTTGATAATTTATTATAACGGGAACCACTTTCATATAAAAAAATTAATCCATACTAAATATAAATTAAAAAATGTACTAAAAATAGTCATGTACATTTTTCATTTATAATACCCGATATAATAATAATATTTTGCCGTACAATCACATACTATTTTCCAAAACAAAATTCTTCTATAGTTGTGATTGTCTAATATCTATGTTAATAAGCAGTAATATATAGTTGTATTATAATTTATCAAGTTCAATACCAACCATGTTTTCTACTAAAATATATACCTATAATATAAAATACCAACTGTACCGACTACCAACACTATTCTAGTCATACGCGCACTGACATCAACAATCTCTAATTATTGACGAGTGTTATTTTTCAAAAATATACAGTAACTTATGTTTTCGTAAAACAAAAACGGTAGGTATCGAATCCTCAATAACTAAAAATCAACAATTCGTCATAAAACTAGGTGCCTTTTTACTAATCATAATATATTCAAGGCACCAAAATACTGGTATTTTTTAATGCTAAAAAGTTAACGTATAACAAAATATGGCAAATAACGAAATGTTGTTCTTAAAATTAAACTGAACTTTGGGTCAAAATATATCTCTGATTGCGATGACAATCACCTTATAGAATCCCTCTTATAACAAATTTAGTTTTAGTTTAATTAATCAGTTTAATTAATCATTGATAATTCAATTTAGTTTTTGTAATAGGTAAATATTCGTTTAAAGATATTTTGAAAAAGTGATATGCAGATTATAAATTGTCATTACTATTATTTTCACTATTTTTATAACATTAATTAGACAATACTACCTAGTGTTTCCCTTTATATTTATATTCTTTTTTAACTGTGTAATAATAAACCCGAAGAATATGAAAATAAATACATTTCGATCGAAATTCAGTTAATAGGGTAACTAAAATATTTTCAAATTATTGGTATACTATTAAACCTATTCCAAAAATGTTTTCAACCGAATATTTATTTTTAATGTAATGTATTCGATGTTCCACATAGACTGATTATTATAGGTATAAATCGAATAATTCGACTGTAAAACATATTATTTTTGACAAGCATTTTCGATTTATTTTGAGTTTATATATTTATGTATATATGTGTGTGTAATAGGCTCCCATATCCTCAACTGCATTCGATTACCTACATGTGTTCAATAATGTTTTACGTTAGCTGGATGTTGTTTACGATTGCAATGAATTTATTCGATTGTAATACAATTTTTTGACGATCTTCATTTATATAGGTACTTTCCTTGGGAATGGAAAGAAGCTAAGCAATAAAAATAATTACTGTAATAAATATTTACAATACGCAAACACGCATGTTGTGTACAAACATATTTAATTCAAGCTAAGTAAGTTTTAGCAAAATTATTATTACACAATCACATTAAAAAATGTAGTAAGTACCTAGGTATCTGAGGAGTATATTTTCACATTTAGGTACTTAGCAAAAATTTATTTTAAATAACCCAAATACCCAATTGAAAAATAAATAAAATTTAAAAACTTGTAAATATCCCAGTAAGAGCTGAAGTTAACGACATTCTCGATTTCAAGGCTTAAAACAATACTCGAACTTTAATAATATGTGAATGAAATGGGTCCATGACGTGCAATAATAAAATAAATATAATAATATACAAGTTTTTATTTTAAAGAAAAGAATGATATACGGTGGGTGATTTTCAATGCCAATTGAAAAAAATAAATAATATTGAGTTAGTTGTAGTGGAAAATCATTGAGTGAAAAAATGTCGTTTAAAAGTAATTTATGCAACTTTCTAAAAGAATGAAAACTGTGTCATGAAACTTTAAAAAAATGCATATCTATGAAAGACGAGTAAAAACAATTTATCTCAGACCTATGCTGAACGTCTGTATTATTATAAAAGTCCATTGCGGGCATGTTATTAAAGTTACCGTTTTCTCTTTAAAACAGTTGTATTATTTTTGTTTTTAGCGTATTCAAATGAAAGACTATATAATCCAATAAGACACTTGATAAATTATTCTATAACCTTATATGCTTATACTTAACTTTAAGTTAGACAATATTAAAATAACTACACTCCGTAGATCATAGTAAAAGGAATCAGTTAGTAGATACGTGATAATTCAATAATATTAAATATATTAAAGATACAACGTTTTGAGAAAAAAACAATATCTGAAAAAAGGTATTGAGTAGGTACTTATTTTCAATTAAGTAATTGAAAATTATATGCTGAGCCGCTATGAATTATATCAGATTTAGACTAAATTAATTAGGTAGTATAATTTTCATATGTCCTTTTCCTCCGTGAAGATTTACAAAGCATCCAATTTTTAATGGATACAGTCGCCGATGAAATGAATCATTTTTTTGCATAGTGTAACACAAATAATTCTTGGCTTATCTAATTCAAGAAACTGCTTCTCCTATAGAATAATTCTTTTCTCTATTGTAGATGACAAAAATACTCTCAAGGATATTTCAATATCACTTCAACTGTGCTTTAAATGTAAATCCAATTCATACATTTTACAAAACAGTTGTAATGGAAAGGTTCTTTTGATATTGTGATTTTTACATTTGAATAAGTACTGAAATATAATAATAAAGTTGTTCTACACTTCGTCA
This sequence comes from Macrosiphum euphorbiae, assembly GCA_949089665.1. NCBI lineage: Eukaryota > Metazoa > Arthropoda > Insecta > Hemiptera > Aphididae > Macrosiphum > Macrosiphum euphorbiae. The sequence goes on along the minus strand of CARXXK010000002.1, from coordinate 15,648,763 downwards.
AATTAATTTAATTCGCAGTTTGAATTGGAAGGTTTTAGGCATGATAATATTTTAAGGAGGTTATGTTTAGAGATTGCACTTTAATTATTAGTCAGACCAGACAATTTTCCATCGTGCTGCTTCGTCACAGTCAAATAACATAAGCTTGAACTTTTGTTGCTAGTGAATCGGGAACTTTAGATTGGGAGTGTGTTGGTGTTTTTTCATGAATAAAATTGTCCGCCCTTTTAATCATTGGTCGGTGACATTGGCATGGTTGGGAATACTGAAAATCTTCGTTAGCCGTGACTGTTTAACAACATTCAAGCCATAGCTACCTAATTGGGTACATTATGGTGCGGTGGTTGTGTTCGTGTGTCCGTGTGTTCATGTGCTTAATAGTTAGTATTCTCCTGCTACATGCATACTGCATCAGTATGTACTCTTGTACAGTGATTTTTTCCGTTACTCAATGTACTTTGCTCATAATCTGTGTATGATCAGCTAATAAAAGCAAAAGGTATTGACTATCCTCCATAACTATGATTTCGTCTTCGTATTTGCACACCATAGTTGAGTCTATTTTTGTACTTTGTTCTTTGTATTACATTTCCGATTGCAAGTCAAGTCAAGACCGTCCAGCAGTTTCTTTTCCTCATCAACTCAAAAAATCTAGCGAGCTTTTATGCTCAGTTCATTATTATGGTATCCGCGTAGATCGGTGTTCCCCGTTACCCCGATATCATTTTTGTTTATGTATACTAACGTCACGGAATTTAATATCCCTCAAAACTTTTAAGAACACTCCTTTTTTACAAGTAATAAGCATATACAAATCATATAATCAACAACGTTTATCATCAATTATCATATATACAGCAATACTATTAGGTATGCGTTTTCCCCTCGCACCAATGTCCAATTACCACGACCGCAGTTGTTTGATGTTTGAACCGAGATACCACAAACTTCAGCACGTTACCACACATCAATACTTTCTCACAGTAGGCTTATGTATATTAATAAACTGTGATTCCCCCGACATCCAGGAACTGGACCTGTCTTCCACAATAAACGACAACTCCGGCTACGTCATTTTCGGACTAAGACATGACCGTTACGTCAACAAATTTTACCCACGACCACTGACTACAGACAAGTACGTTCCATCAAATCACATTTTTGGTTTTCAACTACTATGTCCATCATTTGGCCAGTCCATCATTTATAAGAGTGTCGAGCTGTTCCACAATAATGGTGCGCTAGATAACGATAATATGCAGTTATAGCATTGTTACACCGAAAAAAATCATAAGAACTACCATTGTCAACTCAACTTCGTAATGTTATACTCTCTATTGACAAAACCACAAGCCAAGTCGGTTACATACATATTTGTATGTAAATAACAAATGATAATGTAATAATAATCAAATAATAATGTTTCTTATTCTGAATGCAGCAAGAAAAAAACAAAACCATAATTAAAATCATAATATTTTTCTTGACATCTTTATGATGAAAATTATATTTTACCGATACTCATTACTCATATCTCCAAGACCTTTATTGTTCATTACTAAATATATGGAAATCAAATACATTTACATTATTAAATATACAAATTGTATATCATTATAACTTATAACTAGCACGCCATTGTGTGGCTTTTTGTTATTATATTATAAATACCTGTAAATTGCACCCATAAGTAATTGTCAAATCAGCACAAAAATTAAAATCATATTATTGTATTATTTAATTATTATACATTTCACTATTGCCATTTTATGATCTATAAAATGGTAAAACTTTTCCTCGAATTACCCTATAATATTTTATTTTATCTTGATCTAATATACATTAACATGAATACTTTTAATTCCATACTCTTTTTATAATTTATTAATCTAGATTCTAGGGTGTCAAATATTTTCTTTTATATTTTCTTTACTATGTATCAAAACCTGTGAGTTCCACAGACGTGTTCTCTTTAACCCACAATATGGGTAGGCTTATTTCACTGCATGACACTGACAGCACTGCATGGTCATTGAAAGTGTTTCGTTTAGTTAGTAGGTGCTCTGTAATCCCTAAAACGGCCGAAACCTCATAATTCATATAAAAACAATAATATATATTACGTTTTGTTTACAATTTCAATATATGTTGGATATTATGTAATCATACAGAGATTCAAATATTTCCATAGTGTGTTAGTGATATGCCATTTAAATTTCTCAAACGCTCGGTCATATGGCTAGGATACTATTGTTTTGACACTCTGAAAATTAGAGGGTCCTGTCTTCGATGTTGGACCATCTCTTCAACATAGCAGCTGATTATAGTGCATCATTCCTGTTTTATCATGCGTGTATGGTATATATTATATTAATGTATCTATAAAGTGAGGGCGCATATATATTGTGTTGTTATCGGTTGCAATATATAAACATTATTAAAATTCTAACTATTAAAGTTAAGAAAACATTTTTTTTTATATATAACAAAATTGAGCATTAAAATAGAAACTAGGTTAAGTTATAATGTATAATAGATATGTTTGCAAATGCGTGTTCATCAGCAGATATTGCTTGATATGGTCACTGTAGAATAAAACACTAAACAGTAATAAAGTATTATATTTTAACTTTACGTGTTTATTATAGAGTATGTCGAAAGTGATAGGCGTATTAGCTAACAAAGTCGCGCCTAACTAGTGACTCATTATTTTACGAATTGTAATTCTGTGTGAGTCTATGTGTTGTATATATATTTTCGTGCGTGTACACTGATTTTTGAGTTTACATGTGTATGTTTTGGTAATACGACCTTACCACAATATATTTTTAGTGTGTTTTTGGGAACTTCAACCTATTATAAAACAATATTTTATATGTGCATATTATAGTATCTCAAACTTATCAAGATTTTTGGGTATATTAGCCCTTGGCATAATTGATGAATTTTCATATTATGCCTACATGGCTACATGTTAAGTGACATTTTGGAGAACATGGTATTTTGTATTTGCAGTGAACGTTATTTATTTATTTATTTATTTTTTTTTTTTTTAATGCACTATTTTGAGTATACGCGTGTGTGTGAACAAGATATTTTCCATCCAAAACTGTACTGTTTGCTTCTCCATTGAATATAATATGTATGCTCTGCGAGTAGTTTGGGATTGCTGGTTCGCGTTGTCACTGAATGCCCATATCAGCCATCAGTGACAAATTTATTACATAAATGTTCTAATCATTCAAACGGTCTTATTCGAGAATTGCAACCTACAAGTTTGTTAATAACAGACGAGACAATCGTAATAAGTAATAACATACATTGTCCTATGTATACCACCTGGTATGGATATCGCCCACGTCACTTATTTAAAATCTTAACAAATAATACGAATTGAAAACAATTCCCAACCTATACTTATGATAATATTTATAAGTTATCATCACCAATGATTATGTGATGTTACAAACACGGTTCAATAGATACAGTAAACCCGAACCAGGTTAACCTTTTGCACAACAATTAGTACATAATCAGCTGTTCGTCACCATAAAACTATAAAAGTTAGGTTGAGTATACTCTACTATATTAAAATCTAGCACCACGAGACCCGAATACCGAGACTGCGTACTTCGACAAATTTCTGTAGACATTGTATTGCTTTAAATATTTTGAAACTAATAAAACGCGAGATCAATCACCAATATTATAGTTACCTAATAATTTAACTTGATCGCTCGGACAAGCATTTGAATTATATCTCGACTGCTGTTAACTATGTAACCTCAATAATTGTTATGAGTGTACTTATATTGCGATAAATGCAGCAGTATAAATGACAATAAATACAATGCAGAACCGACTGACTTTGGTCGTTCACATTTTCAAATCGAAAATGAACTTAAGTATTTCACAGTTTTATTCTTGTTCATACAAAATCCAACAGATGGCTCTAGAAATTAGAAAAGACTAATGAGTTTCGATCGACTTATCAGTCATCACTTTGTTTTCATTTTACCTTGGTGATTCCACATCATCAGTTGTAGTAACTAGCTACTGTCACATCAGATATTCTAAACCAAAAATTCGGAATTGGCAGAATTCGAATATTCAATAATGTAAATAATTCAATATTGTACTTGTAGTGGGGAACTTACTAAAACTAAAAACAATAACTTTTACTTGTAAAACTATGATTTCAGAAAACAAAATATTACGTTTTTAAATAAAATATAAATCAAATCATATACTTACATTACAATTTATTTATCAATTCTTTCTTTTTTAAATATTTATAAGACAATCTAACTTTGTACACTTAAAGTTTATAATTTTAAACATTAAATTTAAGGCTTGGTAGATTTGATGGATAGTTTGTATGAACAGTAACCAGCAGAACAATAGCCGGAAGAATCGATATAAAATCAGTGGAATCGATAGATATACAAGCATATCAGATATCCCGGCGTTATGAACTTGTCAGATATTTCAGTTCTTACAGTTTTGGGTCATGTTAAAGCAAAATAATATATAAAGTTTTGGGTAAAGCAAATTCCAATGCGATAACTTAGATTCAAATGCTAATATTTTATTCCGTTAATACAGTCATTGTTATAAGATAAATATTTGTGGGCTAAAATGTCTCGCCAGGAAAATATATAAAAGTTTAAAAAAATGCAAGTATTTAAAAAAAATAAAACCTACAATGAGTTAGTTTCTAATTTGCAACTCGAGTGGTATTGTATTTCTTTGTAAAGCAAATAATCTAATTTCAAGTTTATTATAATATTATATAACGAAATATTTCAATGAATACAAATATAATTTAGTACTCAGAAAGCATTTCTTCTTTTGAACTTATTCAACCATAAAGCTACGTTCCTTTTTTATTAAAGGATTTCAGATTAACTATAGAAAGCTCTTATATACTAAAAGTAGAGCTGGAAATATGATGCTCTAAAAAAACTAATAAAATAACCTTGAAAAATTCATTTATTCCCTAAAATCTTTAAATGAAGCAGGTATAAAATTAACTAAAAAGATAATTATGACATAAATGTACAATATAGGAATATTATATATTATACACAAGCTTTAAAATTTAACTTGTATTTTACAATATTATGTAGACATTTATGTGTATACACTTAAAATAAAGTAGTTGATTTAACATCAAACTACAATGTTCAATATCTATTAGTTAAATCAACTGCATAGTCATTTATATTAACCACAATAATACGTTGACTCAATGCATGGTGTTGAGAAATGATAATAATTCATAATGATAATAACATCCAAAATTAGTTGAATTTAGGAAGTTGTAGGTATTCAATGTAATATAATACCGGTAATTGAATTGAAAAAATAGGAAATGTTGTTTTAAAACATGGTCTCGATTCATTATGAACTTATTTTATAGTTGTTTCTACTCCAAAATAGTGTTAAAATTCTTTTATTTACCTAATTGGTATATATTTTACCACTATTTGTACGTAGTCCTGTTAGGTAGGTAGCTTAATAAGCTAGATTTTAAAAACTTTTGAACCTAGGTGTAAAGGGTTCGATTCCCTCGTGGGAGAGAATTATTTTTATTTTTCTAATGAATAATCACCATTGTTCCGTAACATGGGGTTATTTTAACTACTGAAAAATCTCAATTTAAAAAAATTTTTAAATCTCAATTTTAACCATTTATTATAGTTAATTCAACTACAGCGTAGTTTCAATTTGAAACAAATTTAAAACTCAATTTACAACATTGCGAAAGTTAATCTCACTACGTTATGTTATCTTAGTGTGGCATTATAATGTATTTGTCCTAACTATATATTTTTAGTAATTTTAATTATGTTGAATAGTGGTAAAATCAATACTTATTGACAGTGTTGGGAATAGATAACTAATAATTTATCTAGATAAAGATAAAGATGACTGTAATAATTTGTATCTAGATACAGATAAAGATAATTATACTAAATTTTATCTAGATAAAGATAAAAATTAGTACATTTTTATCTAGATAAATATGAGATAATTGATGTATTTATCTTTATCTATAAGATTATTTTTCGTGGATTCTTCAACTTTAGACATTATTGAAGCATGTTTATACTAAAATATTTACAAAATATTAATATTGTAGTAAATATAACTTGTAAATTGTAATTAGAATTTAAAAATAAATAGCTGGTCCTAAAATTATACATACTTTATAATGACTAAGGAAATTACCACTTGAATTAATACTCCCATTTACAACTTTGGAGCAATTTTGGCACAATGCAGATATTTTATTTCATTCTAAGGAAATTATTTTAAAAAAGGTGGGCAAGTGGGTGTCACTCTGCTGTACAGTAGGTTACAAGTGGGTCACTGTATAATGGATGGTATTCAATTTGAATTCAACGATATAATATCATTGCATAAGAAAAACGATTCTGGGTAGAGACGGTAAGTCAGTCAGGTATAAGACATATTATTATATACATATCTATGGTACTAAACCAAAATTTGACCTATAATAGGTACCTACCTATAATAAATTCCAAATTAATCATATCACAATATCCATTAGGTACTTATAACGCGTTATACACCAACAACAAACCCTGATGATATCATAGATATATAGTAGTATACTTTAGATGTTTCAAGTACCCACGAATAATATTATACAATCACAACAAAATAACTAAAATAGTTATTCTAGGTTTTTTATTATGTAATTTCGTCCAAATTTGAATTTAAAATGTCTGTAAAAAATAACTGTGTTCATATATTTTTTAGATTTTTTGGTTACAGTATGAACTATTTATGAGAACCTTTGTTTTAAATTTGTAATCCTTAGCTATAAAAATTGAACATTTTATAATTTATTAATAACAATGATTGATAATTTTCGATTAATTTTGATAATTTTTGTCAAAATTCGATCTTTAAATGCTTATAAAAAAAAATTGTGCCTATGTATTTTTAATATTTTTCAATTGCTATTGTAACAATATATCAGGAGCCTTGTATTAAATGTTTACACTTTTTGGCCCAAAAGATAAAACTTGATTGATATTAATAGAAAAAAAAATAAAAAAAACTGAAAGCTGTAAATGTCCATAAACAGCTCAAAAAGTGTCAAAATATTTTCAAAATTGTATGGTGTATAGGAAATGCTAATATAAACATTCAGTGAAATTTGCATGTATCTACAGTTATTCGTTTTTGAATTACAACAAAATAAAGAGATCGCTACATGAGAAATCGAGTGAATATCCAATGTTGTAAAAATTTTAATTTCAAACGCTCATAAAAATTTAATTTGACTTTCTTATAGACCTTTTTTTTTGATAAAGGTAGATAATCTTATAAGAAATCTTGTATCACATTTTAAAATCTTAGATTTAAAAAGAAAAATTTTTACGAATTCTTAACTCAAAATAATTTGCTAATTTTCGTGATTTTTCCATATTTTGTCAATTTTTGAACTTTAAATGCTTATAAAAAAAACTGTGAGTAAGGATTTTTAATATTTTTCATCTGCCTTTGAAAAAATATGCTAGGAGCCTTCTATTAAATTTTCAAGCTTTCGCAACCAACAAATAGAATTTTATTGATATTTTTAGAAAAAAAACTAAAAACAAATGGAAAATTAAAATGTCCCTAAACAGTTCAAAATAAATCAAAATATTTTGAAAATGTTATCGTGTATAGAAAATGCAAATATAAACAACCAGTGAAAATTTCATGTATATACGTTCATTTGTTTTAGAGTTAATCAAAACCCAAAATCTATTTTTTGGAAAACCGAGTTTGCGTAAAAATTCCCGTTTTTCCTTAATTTTTATGTTGTTTTTCCCGGCGCTTGTGAAAATTACTAGGAAATTTTTACTTTTGACCCCCCCAAAGTACCAACTAGATTCACTTTCCTATCAGAAAAGCTACTGTTGAAGAAAATTCAAGCACTTTTACTGTCCTAAAACGTGATGACAGACACAAAAAAAAATTAAAAAATTAAATATAAAAAAAAAAATTAAAAAAAAAACACACATCATTGTAAAATCAATACATTCATCGTTTCACTCAGAATCTAAAATCCATCAAATAAATATTTCAGTTTAGAAGTATTTTATCAGGTGGTTGGTTGATTCAGTGGTTTGAGTACTTGAATCATCTTTTTTTAGGATCTTGGACGGGCCAGCATTTGAAACTTGGACAAACTGTTTCATGAATAAAATAATTAAATGAAAAAAATAATAATCGTAACTGTATGCAGTTCTACAATAAATTTTACCGACGACGAAACACAGGTCACAACTCTCACGATACACACTGAGAAGTGAGAAAATTAGTCAATAACAGTCACAAAATATATACTTGTCAATTTTTGTATACTGTTTATTTTATTGCGCCTACAGCAGAGGACAGAGGTCGTACAGATCGGTTAAGCGATAACTAAAATACCAGGAATTCTAATAGGGTTTTATAAATATTAAATTGTTATAAATAATAATGATATTATATTATTATGCTTGTGAGTCGAATATCCATGAATGTTTTTTTATTTTTGTCGGCTTAAAACAATAATTATTTTTCATACTTTGTACACAATTCTATGAAAAGGGTATCAGCTAATGAGACCATCATCATTCGGTGGTGGCCGGTGGGTAGCAGGGATAGATATTTTTGTTTTTGCTATTATTAGTTGTTCTTACAATCATTGTTTACGATGTAAAACTCCTGACTAACAATGAATATTAATAAATATTAAAACCATGGTATTATAATACGTATTATTAAACGTGTTTTCTATGTACTAGTTGAAAAAAAAATATTTTAAATTTTCAAATTTTTTTTTAGTTTATTTAAATAAATTATCCAGATAAGTACTCATAGATAACTAGAATTTTATCTAGATGAAGATAAAGATAACTGAGTAAAAATTTATCTAGATAAGATAAAAGATAAATAATTTTTATCTAGATAAATTTATAAAAATCAAATTTAGTAGTAGTACCTAGCTTACGACTTATAATTATTTAATGATATAAGATGAATGGAGTAGTGGTCCAACATGCATTTTTCGAGGTTTCTCCTTAAAACTCCATAACACACTTATCAAAACTTTAAATACTTATAACTCATAAGTAACTCGTCCAAAATAAATTAGATTTTTACGTATATACCGAAATACTCTAAACAATATTCTGCTTTGAAATATGAAATATAACGTTATGGATTCCTCATTGTATATATTAGATATAAAACATAAAGCCAATGACTTTGTTTCGAATTTTTTCAAGTTAATTTCTATATACAATTATTATCATAACTTAATGGAGCATACTTAAGTAAAGAACGAACAAGTGTGGTATAAATTGTATTTTAAGATGAAAGCATTGAATTAGGAGAAATTTCGTTAAATCTTACCAATCACTGACGGATATTCATTTTGGATTGCTAATAATGTTAAAAATCCCAATAGTACATATAGCTCATAGTTTGAAATCAAACAAAAACATAAATATTTAATTAAACGGGGATGGACAGGCATTAAGCAGGTTAATTATATCTGATATAAGATAGTTAAAGTTTGTTTGTGCTTTTAGATTACAGGACCAGTTGGTATTTGATAAATTTTAAAATAAATCATTAAATGTGCACCATTCGTATAATATTTTGTAAACGTATATTATTTTCAATAGATGTAATGGACTTAAAAATTATAGCCTAATCAGAAACTAATACAATGTTAAAATAAGTAGTGTATAAAAAGACATCATTAATGTATATGTTAAAAACGAGTAAAGAAAGGTGATCGACTTGAGGTACTCCAGGTGTTACGAGTACCTATATAGTAGCTGAAAAAACAGTTTTAAATTTAACAAATTGAATTTAATGTGGTAAAAAATAATCAAGCCATGATATAAGCCATTTTTGTAAGTTTATTCCAAGACTCAGTACCAAAACGAGAATAGTACCTATAAATATAACTACAAAAAAAAAGAAAAAATGCAACGTTCATTGAAAAATGCCACTCCTAATTATTATAAGATAATCCTTATTTAATTATTTATAATTACAATCCGTAAAATAGAATCTCAACAGAAACGTATACACAAATGTAATATTAAGCATATTATACACGTTATTTATGATAAACTGCAATTTTACAAAATATTATAAACATAATAATATAATATCTTGCATCGTATCTAATATTTTGCTGTCTGATATACATTATAATAATTATTGTTGTTATTATTATTAGTAGTAGCTTATTACTGTTACTTTTATTACATATTGATATTTTTGTTTTATTGATTCAGTGTTATGTTATTCATTAGAATATTTAATGCATTATTAAAATATCGATGTTAATCTGTACAAGAAAATTACTCGTTGGACGAATTATTCACACGCTGTATAAATAATGCATAGGTTTTGAAATGACCACACGTCCACTTGATAATCACGTACTTAAAAAAGATTAGTGTTACGACTATTGAAATTAAGTATTAGATCGTTGTATTTAATTTACTCATCGGTTACCTAACCAGTTTTCATTACATCCGTATGGTTCGAAATTCAAGAATGTTAAAATAAAATTATAACATACACCTAACCGAACACCTAAGCGATAATAGTATAATAGAGTATTATAAATGAAAAAAAGTTACCAATGTAAGTTCTAGAATAACTATAAACATTTACTATATTATTATTATAGGTCTCTAACTAGCTTTACGATTTTATAAAACTATTTTATAGAATATGTATAGGTCCCTACTTACACTTTTATGTTTAAAAAATATCCGTGTGCACGAACCTGTTTAAATAATAATAATAATAATAATAATAATAATAATAATAAATATTCTGATAACATCAGTACCTAATAAAACAATCTTTATGATAATAACGCCTACTAAACAACGTACTTTAACTTTTTTTTACGTTGCTATCGAAATTCAAAAATCCATTAAATTTAAAACTTACGCAATAAATTCAAGTAGCATAATTTACAAAAATCTACATGATGAAAATATTGAATATAATGTTTGAAAATTATTTTTTCAATACCAATTCCATTAAACTACTAACTGTTTTGGCTTATAGTTTGGTATTTAATTTAAAGATAAGTATAAATAGTTTCCAGGATACTTCAAATATCATATTTAATGAAGGTAAAATTATATTTAATTTTGTCAATTTCTTTTAACCTTAATCTCAAATTTAAATATTTTAAAAAAGATTGTGTTAAAAAATAAATATATGTAATAAAATGTAGATATACATTATATTAATATAATTATAAAATGTATGTATAAAATGTTACATAGAGCTTACATGAATAACTCGTAGATCGATACAGTAAACTGTAAATGGATAAATGTTCCTACCAGAAAGAATAGATTTATTTGAATTGTTTCATAAATTCATAAGCCACTTGTCGAATGACGAAAATGTTGAAATCAAAAGAATTATTTATTTTGATATTATAGTATACAGAAAAATAGAATTAGTGTACCCACACAATTTTTGAGAGTCATTCTTAAACATATATAAGTCCCTATGGAAAGAAAAATGGAACAATAAATTTCAGCAGAAATAAATTATTGAAAAAATGTACACTGACCATTTTTTCACCCAAAAAAGATACAGTAAAAACATGGCAAGTTCGCCATTTTTTTTTAACTTGTTAAAGTTAAATTATCGTTAAATACAAAATAACCAAGCTAAGTTAAAGTTAATTTGGCTAACTAAGTTAAGTAACAAATTGTCATGAAAACAATAAGTTAAGTTACTTTTTGTTATCTATAATATTATTGCAGTAAAATATTCTTATAACGAAATTGCTACCGAGTACCAAGTACTGAAGTACCAACTGATTTTTATAGGTTACTTATACGAAACTTTTGTTATTTCCCCTTGTGAGTGAATATCCGTCTCATAGGGGGGTCAGTTACTCAGTTGGCTGGTACCGAATTGGTCCCCGAGCTCCAACCCCACGTGCCGAATTGGTTCCCGTTCAAAAAAGGTATTTTATTAAGTTGAACCGAATTGGTTCCCGTTACATTACGCACATTTTCCTTCTCAATTTTACAGGTTTAGGACTGTCAACTTAAAAGTAGGCTTGGTTAAAAATGTGCGTTAATGTGTGTTATGAAAAAATGATATGATGTATAAAATGTTAAATTGTTGATTTGGAAGTCAACTAGTCATCACTTAGGTTAGGTGTCAAAATATAAATAATAATAATAAAAAAAATACAATTATTTAAAATCGTTGATTAGCAAATAAGACGATATACCATAAAGCGATAAAAGTACTTAGGTATATATCTCCATCGTTATCTTAATTTATCGGGGTATCACCGATAATTTTCTAAACTTCCAATATAACAATCCATTGCCATCTTATTGTATATTATACTATAGACTATAGAGTGTAGGTACATATTTTATATTTTATACTATCTAATTTATATTTTGTACCAATTGTTAAAAATTAAAATCAACAATTTAAAATTGTATACATCATATCATTTTTTTTATATAGAAATAATGTATTTAGTAGAAACGTCGGAAGATATTATTGCTCTGTCAGGGGGCTCTACGGTATTTTAGACTCATCATAGTATAAGACTCATGTATGTATTCATAGAACGAATGTCCATCCTGTTATGTTATAATGATATTTACTTAAGGATATGCTATTTTCATTGAAAAATGAATGAAAAAAATATACAGTTCACAATTCTAAAAAATTGTAAGTAACTTTAATTTTAACAAAATAACTATGTTAAATTAATTTATGAAATTAAATAACTTATAAATATGCAAAATTCTATTTAATATTCTATTTTATTTCAACTATTTAATTTTAAAGTTCCCAAAAAAGTAATTTATAACTTAACTTTTAACTTTTTAACTAGTTACTTTCCAGCTAGGGGTACAACCATTTCATTTTGATAAGAAACTCTAGTGATGAAATGGATACGTACTTCATTTTGAACAATTTAATAAAAAATCAAGCCAACTCACCATCAAACTGAAAACAACTGTCCTTGGAATTGAAATAGTGTTCAAGTATTACAAATTTGAGTTTGAGATAGCCATGGTATGCGTGTAATATTTTATTCGTACTGCATAACCAAAATGAATAATTAAAATGATTTTTATTTGGTTTTCCTGAATAATAATTTTACCATATTATATTATAGAGATGGATAAGTATGATTTTTTTCGATGTTGTCATTGTGAATTATTAACGCACGAGAGCCAATGATTTTTTAATTGTCCTAATTTTATTAGGGGAGCAAAATGCATGCATGTATGGTTTAAACTGTAATTTAATTTGAAAAATATTATTTTGTTTCTAATTGAACGCGTTGCGTCGGAGATGGTACGTTTTAACGAATAATTAATGCTACTCGTTCGGGAAAAGATGGAAGGGTAGAATGAAAATCGACGCTCTTTACCTCGCTCAACGGACATGGGACGTGTATAGTGCGCATTATGTACATAAATAATAACGTGAAATGGATTACAACGGATATATGGTTGCCGTAAACTTTATACTCGAGCCATACGCTATACTCGTCACATTGATGAAAACAACCTATCTACAACAAAGGCACATTTGCAAGAATTAAAGAATAGGGCTTCTATCGATAGTTAATGTGATTTTCAAAGGAAACATGTGTTATTGCTCAGATCCGGAAAATGGGAAACGTGTGCGACTTCACTTCAAAATGTTCAAATCAATTCGTGGTTTGTTTAAAAATGAACGGAAATATATTAACTATTTTAAAATATTAGGAGTCACTAATTATACAACGGTTAATTTAAAGTTTCAATAATAATTAGAACGATAGTCAAGAAATCTATATAGGTGGAATTCAAATGATATATTATTTGGTTTATTCAGAAAGCTTTAATTTGGTTATGTTGTGGTATAATATGTTTAAAATTAAATTAAATTTTAGTAAAATTATTATCTATGCAATTTTATAGTTTTTTTTAATTACATTTTAATTTTAAAGCGAGTTATGAGTATTTCAATATGTACAAAAATTTACAATAACTCGATTTAAAATTAAAATATAATAAAAACCTATGTCAATGTCTAGATAATAGTCTTACCTTTAAATTTTATAAGAGCTCAATTCGCTCTTATTTTTAAACTTACAGAGATACACGTGATCTGCTGAGTGTAAAATGTGCGTATTTTTTTACGCACGTGTAAGACGGAGACAACACATGTGGGTGCCACATCCTCTTAATGATCTAAACTCTAAAGTGATAAAGCCTTATTATATTATGACAACATTTGGTGACACAAAATTCGAGCTTGGATCAAGTTGTATTTAGTTTACCGCATTTAGCTATATATATTATAATATTATTTACGTGAATAACAACTTTGATATCCATAATATCATGTTCTACACTTGAGCTTAATGCGCTAGGCGTATTTAGAAAGACATTTCTGATTGAATACAACTAATAAGTTATAATAGTAGGTAATTTCATTCTCGATTAAACTGTAATAAAATATTAGTCAATATTAATCGCAATAGTATAATACATAGTTGCCGTTTAAATGTCAATCACTTTTAATAATAGTAAAATGTGTAGGTAGATGTAATTAAATTCATAATTAAATTTTGAGCTGTTCAAATATATTTTAACATTTTATTATGCTAGACACTTTGGTGAGTTGTATAATAATTATGTAATTATGTTTTGTTTTTGATTTGTTTATTATTGTTAATACACTTGACAAAATAGTGAGGGTTTAAAATGCATGGACGGTAGGTACATACTTTCAATAAAAAAAAAAAAAAAAAAAACCAATTAATAAATGCATTTCCGATAAAAGAAAATATTTTCATCACTTCAACATTACAGTTGGTTACTACAATAACATGCTAACACCTACAATGTTGGCTAAAACTATTATAAATTTAATGAAGGATTAATATTTTAATTTACAAAATGTGTAGAGTACCTATGCTTGATTGAAAATAAAAAAACATACATACTTACTCACCCACGACTAGACTCACGTCGTACATGCATGTAAATGTATGTTTCAAACATATTATTACATATTATATATTATGTACAATATTATTAGCTGGGCTACGACCAGTATGGTCATATAAAATAAAATAAACTTTAGATAAACCCTACCAGAATGTAGATGACGTCATGGTTTTAATATTTAAGTTTACCATGATATTATGTTTAAAATATGTATACGAGATAATATAGCTACATTTTAATATGATGCCTGTTAGTTGGATTGATTGAAGTCCCAGAAACGAGTAACCTAAGGCAGGTTACAGTATAATCTCATAATTATTTCAATAACATTACGAAATAAAAATATTCTGTTTCAAAACTTTTTTTTTTCATCTAAATAATTAAATTCGTGTCCTCTGTAGAAAACCTCTGTGGAATTAAAAATGTTCTTAAATCTGAAAATGTTTTGATATTTTTCATATTTTCAGTGATACAGCTCTATTCGACATCGTTTAACCGGTACTATATTTTCTTTGATCTCTTTCTAAAGCAATGCCTGAGCCGTCCACATAGTCAGCTCCAGATAGGTGGTCAGAGGTGGTTTGACATTTTCTGTTGGTGGTTCAAGAATAGGCACTAGCACTCAACCACCCACCCAAAAAGTCACATTACAAAAATATTACCTTATTTATTATATATGTTTTTTTTTCGTGGTTTTAAGCTGTAACATAATATCATCGATAATTTGAATTGTATTATGTTATAATAAAAAAAGACAGAATTTTAAATGAATGGCCGCTAAATTGTCAACATTATAAGCTTATGGATAAGACCAAAATTGCATTACTACATCTAGAAAGCTTTATTTCATTGTTTACGTAACTTGATAAGTTGATATAAATTTAAGTTAAGTTTATTTTTTTGAATTAAAACAATTTATCACAAATTTGCATTATCTCAGTGTTGTAATATTAATTTCCACTATAGACTGGATATTAAATCATATATGTTAGTAGCATGTTTAATTGATACATTATATTATATTTCAGGGTAAAGAATACATGTAATTGATATTCAACTGTCCAATATTTTCACCTCCGTTAGTCAGTTTGGTTTTAATAAATTTATACTACGAAAAACATTGTTCTGTAGTTGCAGACGATTGTAGTAAAGTACATATTATTCCTTATAAGCCATGCACACATTTGGAAAAGCCCCACAATATTACCTACTGGTTACCAAGTGCTCACCTATTCAAAATAATACCCATCACCGGGCATCACCCTAAACTTTTGGTGGTTTAGTGAACCACGAAATTCTTGTTTAAGCCGCCTCGGTGCGAATGTGCCCTGTGGTTCCCTTTTATGTTCAAAAGTATTTTTGTTTTATTAATAAAGTTTGTCGTAATATCCGTTCGTGTTTTACTTGAATTAAATAATGTTTTAAACGGTTTAATGATTAATCACGTAGCCTTGAGCAATGACATAATATACGCGGATCTGGCATCGAATATATCTGAGGAAACTTGTGTGAAACTCACTACTGACTGTTTCGGTTCTAATTGGAAAGGTAAAATTATAATTGTATTGTTATAAAAATGTAGGATATGTTTTTGTTTGATAATATTTAAATAAAGCATAGAATAAGTATTATTATTCAGGTTTGAAAGAAATAAACATTTTTAGAGGGCTTGTCATTATTATACTATTTTTATATTCACAAAATATCTAATATTATTTCAAGAACATAGGTACATTTAAAGATTTAATTCGATTAAAGGCTATTAGTCATACAACTCATCAATACATTTATTTCTTCATAAAAGTATGCATTATTTGTATACAAAATTATTACTCGTAGTACTGAAGTCTAAATACTACTTATATAATAATTATAATTCAAATATTTTAAATGGGAGTTTACGGGGGCCCCATTATGTATAGTCGTGAGAGCAATAATGAGTATTCATTGCATTAGAAAAATTAAAAAACGATTTATATCATATCGGAATTCATATTATCTAATATATTTATTAGAATTATGTTAAACAAGGTTGTCTATCGAGATATGTTTCTTTTTTTGATTTTTTCATGAGAAATAATGAAAAATCCAAAAAAAATTATAATTCATAATAAGCTTATAATATTAGTAGACAATTTGTATTTTTACTATATAAATTGCAAAACAAGTTATGTCACTCATTAGAATAATATTAAAATGTCTTGCCTTTTATTATAAATTATAGAATAACGAGTAACAATAACATGCAATATATAACCTGATCTAATCTAATTCATAAAAGTCAAATTTATTTTGAAAATGTCATCATGCTTAGAAATATAAAATTTAAATAAATATTTGGTTAAAATTTAAAGCTATATTACATTTTTAATACTGGATTTGCGTTTGCATTCCTGTTTTTCATATTTTTTTGTTTTTGTATTTCTCTTTTATATTAATGAGTACTGTCAAATTAGTAATATTGATTCAGTTTAAACTAGATTCGATTTGTCACTAAAAACCTCATTTAAAGTGTATTTGACTGTAAAAAGTATATTCAAATAAACTTAAAACAAAAAAATGAAAAAATGAAAAAACCCATCATTGTCAAAAAAATAAATTCATGGCTGCAGCGCAGGATCTAAAATAATATAATATAGTATTAAAAAAAAAAACCATATACTTAATAATGTTTTAGATGGTTTGAACGTAAAATAAAATAACACTTTAGAGTGTAATAATGTTAAGCGAAAAAGTAAACAAATTATAGTCTTGAAAAGATGTCAAAAACTCAAAACATTATGTTTCTCATTGCATTAATGCCTCGTGGCTTGCAGAACGACAAAAAAAAGGTTTATTTTCAAAATGGTTTAAATTGATAATAGGAATTAGTCATTAGCCGGCTGAACTTTATGTAATAAAATAATGTGTACCGGTTATAATTTATAGACATAATATTATACATAACAAAGGTATAGGTTTTTATATGATTATTAGTATTGAATACTTATAAAAAAAATTGTAATATAGAAAATATCGGGCAACGCACGTTTTTATAGTATTTATAATATTTTACAGTGTAGGAGTGATAAATCACTGAATAATATAATTATGTATTACTGTCGAAAGTGTACTCAAAATATAAAACCGCAAACTTTTCGTGTTTATTCAATCATCGAAAATCACAAATCGTATTGAAAATATAATGTTGCTGCGTGATTGTCACTTCGTAATAATGTAATATAATAATAATAATAATAATAATAATGATATGATGGATTTAGCGACGTATAGTGTATGCGTACCTACAACTTGACAACAATTATTATGCACGAATAATAATAAGTAATATAATAATAATAATTATAGTGTAAATAAACAAAAACGACGGACTCCCACTGATATTATAATATTTTACCTATCTGAGTAGAGGTTGTTTGGTTATTATTGTTAGTATTATTATTTGAATAATAACGACTTACTTATCGATGCTTTATTATGAATTTCCTGAGTACATAATATATATATATATTATAGTTTTTACACGAGGAGTGGTGGATGGATGTTTAGGGGGGTACATTGTCCATAATAAGTAGGTATAATAACGAACCACGTAGCATTGTAGCCCCTAGTAGGCAGTATTACACTATAATATTATTGGTTTCGGCTTAACCGTTCACCTCAACTTCAGTACCTAATTGGTCCATGTATATGTATAATGCATTGTTTAAATTATTAATGCAAACAATATTTGGCTAGAACAATGCACGGAAAAATACGTTTACACCAACAGTTTATAATGTTTATCCTACATAAATATTTTAAATTACACACCAATAAACAGTTAAACTGGTATCATGTAGGTATTCATGATTTTACAGTATACTTGGTCAATCATTTTTATCAGTCAGTCCATCAACAATATTATAAACAGGTAATAATAAGATAAATATAAGTATTACGTATTTAGACAATTTATTTACTGCCTTTATTTATTTATTAATTGATACGCGATCATTAATCGGGTCCAAAACAATTAAAAATACATAAAAACTAGTTCATATTTACAGACATTGAGGCATACTAAATAATTGAAGTAAATAAAAATAAAATAGGTAGTCAAGTGAAAACGAAATAACTGTAACAATTAATATTAGTAATATTAATTCAAATAAGGAATTATAGAACTATTTAAATGATTGGTTCTTGTTCTGCTTCATTATTATTTTTTTATATAAGGTGTATGAAAAACGGAAATAGACTTGAAACATCGAAATAATATAATAACTAGCAGACACAATGCTTTGCTATTGCTAGGTTTTTGTGATAATGCGAGCAGTATATTATACCAGGTAGGCTGCGGTAGACCGTGGACCTCGAATTAAGTGTATAATTTAACTATAAAGTATCAAAAATTGCAAAAAATTGGTGTACCGAAACTGTGTTTCTAACTCGATACATTCTGTAATTCTGTACTAAAATATACAGGCGCTTTAGCATTAATGTGTTCACATTCGAACATGAGTCAAAATATGATATACAGAAAATGCTAAATTTAACATTTAGTAAAATATTCATGTGTCTTGGGTAAGTTTTTTAGAGTAACACCAAAAATTAAAATACATTTTGTCAAAAAAATTAATTTTGTTTTTTCCGGCACTTTTGAAAACGACTGGGAATATTAACCTCCCGAATGCATCTACTAGATTCACTTCCCCACCGGAAAACATTCTGAAGTTGAAAATCGAAGCATTATGTCGACTATTCGTTGTGTAGTGTGTACACAGACACAGACACAAAAAAATAAACACATACATCGTTGTAAAATCGATAATATCTACATAGATCGCTCCGCTCAGAGTCTAAAATAATTATATTTGATTGTAGGATAAAATTGTATAGCTATATTTCATAAATAAATAGATACCATGATAATTAACAAACTTTTAATTTGTTAACAAAGTGAATTCACATTTTTAGCATACAAAATTATAGTAATATTCATTAAATAAATAAAATAAAATATCATGTTCTTTTTTTTATAAATGAAATAAAATATTTCTATGTCGTTTTAACTTAAGTTTTTATGCACACAGTACACGTAACATACCTTTTAGATTTTAAATTCCTATTGTATTTGTTACGATTTTATTTATAAGGTTCATCGGTTTTCAATTTTAATCCCGTCACACAAGTAAGGAGCACGTAGCAATAGTGGAATTACAATAGGTGTATATTGCATGCTGTGATATATGAAATAAACATTATGATGCTAAAATCAAGAGTTTGTATTCGCTTGTGGGGCGTTTCCATGGGATAGATCTGTTTTAAAGAATTCAGTTCAGATATTTTTGTCACATTTAATAATATTAATATTAAATAATATGGTGAATAAAACTAAAAACTCCAAACAAGTTTTGATTTGATGAGTTTATTACTAATTTAAGTGATTATATCCGCCCAGACCTGTCTTTGACGATGAATTTATCTACGGAACACCCCTGTGTCACCAAACCCAAGTGGTTCAGGGCACCTACAATACACCGCACGAATCCCATAATATATACATGTGGTGTTAAACGTTAATACGTTTCATATTATATATTACGATCAGAGTTCAAATTATACACCTACCTATAAAGTGGAATAATTACTTGTTTCAGATAATCTATATAACTAAGTAGGTATATATAATTATATAAACGTTTAACTACATTTTATATTTTATTTTTTGACCGTGTGATATGAATAAAATTCTTGCATAAAAACACCTTCAAATGGTGCCATTATGCTTTGCCATGATAATATTCAATAAGCTGTATTGTTATGACATCAAATTATACATAAAAAAAATTATTTAAAATAATGTCTATAACTGTTCAAAATAATGAGTAACTATAGAGACATTCAAATGGATCATTTTGTAGTTTGTAATATTATAAATTATTACTTTCTAACTTTTGATAGTTAATTTTTAACTTCGATACGTTCTAAATGATAATAAACTCGATCACAGTAGATAAGTGATGGTGGTTAGTAAAAATACTTTTTTGAACATTAATTTATCAAAATAAATCTGAAATTAAAAAATCTTGTTTGAGTAAATTATATTGAATTAATATATAAAAGTAGTATATCATTTAATAAAAATATTTAATTTTAAAAATATTATTTCATCTGGAAATATTTTTAATTTTTAGAGTAGGTATTATATAGTATAGGTATTTAAGAGGACGCTACACCCGCATGTGTTGTCTCCGTCTTACAAACGCGTAACATAGCAAATTACGTCCACGGAAAACAAACGAATCGGCATCAAAAAGTGGTTTTAGAGTAAAAATACCTATAATAAAACTTAAAGAGAACAATATTTTGGAGGGAACCTCATCGGCGTTTTTAAAAATATTAACTATTAAAAAAGTTGTGGTTATTTAAAAAAATGAGTTTTTGTGCCTTCAATATCTAGCTGTGTATTTAGATTAATACAAAACCCCGATGAGGTTCCCTCCGAAATATTGTTCTCTTTAAGTTTTATTATAGGTATTTTTACTCTAAAACCACTTTTTGATGCCGATTCGTTTGTTTTCCGTGGACGTAATTTGCTATGTTACGCGTTTGTAAGACGGAGACAACACATGCGGGTGTGGCGTCCTCTTAACAGATAATCTGTAAACTCCCTCAAATATATCTATCTTTATCAGTTGTATACCTACTGCGAGGCTCTTTAATAGGAAATGTATAACATATATAACACTTAATTAAATAATGTATTTAACGTCCCTTATGGTGGTCGGATTTAAATATATTCTAAGGGACTTAGCTCACCCCACACTCTTCTCCAATATCCACATTTAAGCTGGGTATACATGGGCAGATTACGTCTTGGTAGAGTACATCAACCTAATATTTTTCACTCTTATTATACTCTACTATTTTGGTTGGTTTGGTTGAGTTGAGAAGTAGTATCGTTGAGGGGAAATGGGTGACTGAAAATGTAAGTTCTCTTCCAGAGTGATACTAAACTCTACTTCAACGATTACTATCTGTAATTAGTTATTTACACTATAATTACTGAGTAATTATATTAAGCTAGTTATAGTGAATTACTAACTCTGTCACTATACTGTATCAGTGCAAGTTCAGCTTCACTGTAGGTGCCGACTTAATTATATAGTAAATAATTTTGTAAGAATTTAAAACTATATTAGGTAATTGGTATTGTTTGAATATTATGTCAGTATTATGATAGTTCTAATAAATGTGGTAGTATATGGATTGGATTTTGGTTGAGTAACAGTTGAGTAACAATTTGCAAAACGAATCTAAGTGTTATGTTTGACTGATTTAGAATAAAATGAAAGCCCAATAGACAAAATTTCGTTAGAATATATATTATAGTATATATAACATTATAATATTAAGTATTATACCGAATTAGAAAATAAAGCTTATTAAGTCTACCGTAATTAACCTTACCTATTGGTAAAATACAGGGTGAGAAGTTACTGCTGCTATCAATGATTTATTAATAACACTAACCACAGTCCGCCACAGGGATTAATAGACTTCAACACTATTTGTGTATGTTACACGTGCAACGAAACCCACGGACAAAACCATTTAGGTAATAATGCGTTAATCGTCTAGACTACGACATCGTAAATCGTATTCAGGTATATACCTCAACGAGTTACCAATGGTATATGGTACCAGTGTAAAGTATATATTTTATTAGATACTTTTAAGCCTTTCGTGTTATATATTTACAATGTGATGTTAATTTTTGATGCGTTTAGTATTTCGTACCAGCTACGAGTTGATTATTTTATTTCCACGTACGAACTCAAGTATACAAATATAGAACCTGTACAATAAATACACGATGCGTATAGTCATAATGAACAGCTGTTATTATTAATTCGATAGAACGAGAGACAGCGTTAAATTATCGTAAAACTGTCACGATCCAAAATCTACACTAATTGAAAAAAAAAAATCAACGTATTTTTTTAAGTGTAAAAATATGGGTTTCGTCATTGGTTAACAACTACAGTCGCGGCTTGAATAAAAACAATTTTTAATGATGCAGGGGATAGCCAATAATATAAAACTAGCTAATACAGAAAACGTATTTTTGTCTCACATGGAAATGCCACTAACGCGTGTAGGCATATTATGTATATAATATGTAAATGAATATTTTAAAAACCCGACTTTAATGTTTATTTTAATGCATTTCGTTTTTTGGTCCGTTTATTTGAGTCCAGTGAATACATATAAGAATTTATCATGGCTTTGTTAGCATATTAATACTATGCGATTACAATATATCGATAGAATGTATACGATAATGGATTAATGGATTTCAATTCAACGTCAATACCTTTTTTTAATTTGCTCGATGATGTTCTAACTGCATTGTATTAAATCGAGTACAGTAAACACATGTTCACTTGTATGCAAGTACTACGTAAATTTATAAATATGGACGATGGGTAAAAATTTAAAATCACTGAAAAATGGTTTTGATTATCACTTATTGATATTACATATAGAGATCAACTATTCATTTTAACTATTACAAAATATATTTTATGTAGGTGCAAAAGAAAAATTTATGTCACAACTATGTTACCGCATAATAATATTATTGTATGTTAAAAAAATCCTATTATAACTTATAAGTGTACTTATAACTTATAACACATGCTATGATTATAAGAACTAACTTATATTGTTACCAACTATGATTTATAAAGACTTATGGGCGCCATGATGGGATTTATACTATAGTTTAAGGGGACAATAAGATTGTATCAAAAATATTGTGCGAAAATGAGTTGCAAGTCATGATGATTTTGTAGGAAGGGTGAGAAGCCTTTCCCGTGTTTATATTTAATATATATTGAATTAATTTCAACTTACCATTAAATAATGTACACAACAACCCTTAGCTGAGTAATGTATATTGCACAGCACCATAGAATAATTTCCTAAACACGATAAATCTAAACTAATCATAGTATTAGGGTGATTAACTTGTAGTTGAAGCTAAGCCATACGCTTAACTTGGAAATAGGCTTTTTTTCATAAATGTTAAATCAAACACACTTTTAAATAATTGATTCGATTATGATTTTATATCGAAACATATTGTGTGATATTTAATACCTATGTCGTATAATATGTTATCCACATTCTTTTTTTTATCTCTCTAAAGTCTAATTATTTAAGTCCAAACATTTGTATCCCCGGTTTACTATAAAATATAATCTAATAACTACGGGTTTTTACTGGGAGATAATATGTGGGTTAGATTATGCATTTTAAAATTATAAAATAATTATTGCCATCTAATATAACATCTCATATAACATCTAATATAACATCTGAAATGAAACATATTATGACGATGTTATTAATTTGATTCATTCAATTTTTAGACTTGATGAACTTATATTTACTTAGATTCACTATTTATAATTAGGAAGTGTTAATTACATATCAAATAGCTCTAATAAATCAGAAGTTATATATTTATTTTATATTTTTAAAACAATTAGTGTTAATCTAGACGACTGTTGCACAAATATTATAGCGTTCAGTCTCAATCAATAGAATTTTAACACAAAAAGAGTCCTAAATGCTATTTAGTAGTACTATTATTTTTTGGATTTTAATGAAATATTAATGTGTCAGTGCGATGATTTAGAAAATAAAAATGAAAGAAAATTAATTTACGTAATGTTGACAGGTTTAAGAAAATGTTTCTAGTTTTTAATATAATTTTTTGTAAATCCTACTGGTAATAGGTAATTAATTTTTGGCATGGATTTTAATCGGATAATGTGTCTATCGTGCAATGCACTTTATGCGTAGGTATCGTTGAAGTTGGCTACTGACAAATAATTACAAATTATAGTATAATAATAAGCCGTAATATATCGAGACCTATGAAATATATATAATCCGTAACAATATTCATTACATAGTAGACGAGTAGATAATACGTTGTAATGTAACATAATATTGTGCATGGTATACAGGATGAGACAAATGAAATAGCTTATATATACTAATCAATAATGTGTTTATTATTTTTATATTATGTATTATTTACAGAAGCTTACGCTATGTGTACATTATTTTTTTTTAATACTTTTAAATATGGTATTATTAATAAATTTGACTGTGAAAACATTGATTTAAGTAATGTAATTTATTTTTACAATTTTTGAAATCATATTATGTGGTGTTGATCAAGTCGTAGAGAACATTTTCAAATATTTAAAATTTTCTTAATAAGTTATTATTTCTCAAATGAATGAATCTTACTACAACAAATGTTGACATTTTAAAAAAATCAGAATAAGTAAACCACTTGAATAAAATATTTTTTTTTACAATCAAAATATTTTTAAAAAGCAGATTTACAAATTAGATATTTTAAATATTTCAAAAAAATGTATATCAGATTTAAAATTGTTGATTACAACAAAAGTTATTTAACTTGTCAGGTATTTCTGTTACTCGCTGTACATTAACCAATTCGGGCTGGTGTTTGTATGTGTGATTGCATGTATTGGCATCCTTCTTAACTCATGGATAATATTATAAGAATGGATAGGCCACCACCCATAAGCATTTATAATGGAAGAATGAAGATTTTGAGGTTTCAATGGGACTTATCAATTACAATATAACAAATAAAATTAATGTTAAGCCATTTGCTGGAGTGATTGTGCTATATAAAACCAATCAGTCTCTCATCCACATTACTGACCACGACCCTTGCTTATTTGTGAATATAGGGATAGCCCGTCCATTCTTATAATAGCATCCATGCCTTAACTAGGCTCGTGGCGGAAGAGTGTGAACGACATTTTTTTATAAACTACAAAAGTCCATTGGATACTTTAATACTTTATCGTATAGTTTATATATATAATATAATTTACAATTTATAATACCTATGTGATTCTGAATTTAATTAATGAATGACTTCCTCGTTGCCGGCCTCTTCGTAGTTTGTATCTAACTAAAAATTAATGAGCTCTCGGTGTGCGCGCTCGAGTGTGTGTATCTTGAAGGGTACGCGTGCGAGGGTATGTTTGTGTGGTTTTGCGCTTGCGTGTGTATAATATTATACAGATACGAATAGGTACCGCGAAATCCACAAAACCAAATAGGAATATTTTAACCCATCCAAAAGTAAAGAAGTCCATTACACATAATCGGTGAGTGTTCGATAAGTAATGTTGTTATGTTATGTACTCATAAGTCATAATAATTTACATCGTGCACCCACGAAGCTCATGACTAAATGATGTGGAGGGACGGAAGAGAAAGTAGACAAATTAACTGTTAAAATACAATAAAATACGATTTCCCAATTATAAAAGGTCGTAGCAATATGAACTTTTTGTGTATTAATTTAATAAAACCATCATGTTTCATTCAAATTTTTTTAAATTATTTAAGTTTAAAATAGATACTATACATGTTTATTTATTTTATATAGATTATAATCAATAGTAAAGCCATACGAATAAATAAATAAATATATATAGGTACATATATATATTATATTCGATTATAGACCCAAGTTTTCCAATTTTAATAAAAAGATAAAAAATAACTCAAATATTTAATTATTATTAAATTGTAAAATCCAATAAAACACGAATCACCTCTTGTTGTCACTCAGAATGAAAAAAAAACAAATTTTATTTATTCAAAATTTAAACATATTTTATAGATTTATTTAAAAATGGTTAATTTAAAATTAAATTATATCAAGTAGATTATAAATGATATTTTTAAATAATCTCGTATAATACAAGATAAATATGAAGACTATAATATTTAACAGCCTTCTTTCTAACTGCCTCTTTTGATGTGACCCTTTACAATATTATATAGTTTTTATCGTTAAATTTTCTTTAGTTTATAATAACGGTTTGCTAAAAAAAAAAATTGGTCTTGGTTGGTTGGTTGGTTTGGTTGGTTTAGTTAACTATATAACAGAAAGCTAAGATGACGATTGTCATCGTAGTAAATCATTATACACCGAATTGTATTCAGAGACGTTTACAAAATATACTTGAGGCACAATGCACACACATTAGATTGCACACCAAAGTATGTGTATTGCCGATTGTACGCTCCGTATTAATAAACATAATATCCAAATCACTATAACATAATCTACATAATATTATGTAATTACAATATTACATTTGAAAAGAAGTAATACATTTTTTAATTCAGCTTATTTTAATTGTTACTTATGAAGTCATGTTTATCTGAGATTGAATATCTTAACTATCATAGAAAAATAAACTACAATATTAATTATATTATTTTAATAATAGTGAACAAAACATTTAAAATACTTGATTTTGTAAATAGAAGCGCTGTGCTATTTAAAAAATAAATTATGTTCAAATCGCTATTATTTTATTTGGTTAGATACTTAGATCACACTTAGAGTTTGTTCAAAAATTTGGTCTCTTAATTATAGTGAAGTTCATATTATTTCAAACATTTTAAATGTACAATTTAAATTTTTAAAGACATTGGCTTTTAAAATGAAGCTTCCTATTTCTAGGGATTCGTATTCTTTGATTGTTGACTCAATTATTGGCCTTGAAAAATGTGAAATCAGTCGTAAAGTTGCTGGCATAATGTTTATTTACAACCTTATTAATTATAATATCGATTATTCTGAATTTTTATTTGAAGTTGGATTTCATACTCCAGTTCATTTAACGAGATTGACTTTATTATATTTGTACCTAAATATAAAACAAATTTAGCAGCTGAAACTTTTTTCCCTAAACCCTTACTTTTAGCTAATTCTGTGTTTAATGCGCCCGGTGCCGATGTAATTTTTTCCTCAAAAATACACTCTGAGGGAATAACGATTCCGCCTTGTAGAATCAACCAAATTTCATATTTTTTTCGATTTGTGTTTTTCAATATTTTATTCTCAAACTTTAAAATATGTCTAAAAATATACAAGCATTCTTTTACAATTTGTCTACTACAATTATAAAATACATTATGAAATACAAAATCAGAGATCGATGCGGGCTGTAAGAAGTCGTCTTCTTTCAAATAAAAAAATAGTCTTCGAAATCCAACAATTCTACAAAGTTTGAGAGTTAATCCCGTAAGGTAATTTTGTTCGATATAATACACCCTATCAACACCGACTAAATAGGTATTGAGTAGTAGATTAGTGGAAAAGTCTTATAACTGAGGTGGCAACTAAAATATAAAATTTAATTTTCAAATTTTATAGAATCGTGAAAAATTTTAAAAACTGGCACCGGGACCCTTTATATGTTATGTATGTTGATTTTTTTAATAAGTCTAGAGATCGATTTAAAAATAATATTTTGTCAATTATAAATGAATAATGTATGTGTTTACCAGTATCATTTTATCATGTCATTTTTTATTTTGAAATGATTACCTACCTATAGTTTATGTTTCATAATACTACATAAATATATAATTATAACTTGTGATTGTTTTTTAGTAGTTGCTTAATGATTATAACTGTTTATCAAGAGGGTACAATTCCCGTTCATAAAATATAAATAAGTATACTATTATATCACTGTGGTTTGGATGTGTTTATTATTAAGGAGCTTACAATAGGCAATACACATACTTTGGTGTGCAATCACGAAGACAATTGTCATCTAAGCTTTCTCTTATGTAGGTAACGAAAACCAATGAAAACACAACCTAACCTTTTAATCATAACTTAAGGAGACGTGTTTATCTGATATTGAATTCTAATTACCAAATTAAAAAACTATATTATTACTATAATAATATTAGTGTATAGAAACACATAATAATTTAGTGATATCTACTTATACACTTATACAAACTATTATCATATCTGTCAGATCTTATAAGCACACATAATATTGTAATTTAAAAAAAAAACAATTGTTGAAATACCTTCAGATATCTTGAGTGCACAAAAAAAAAAAAAAAAAAATAGAAATTTGTGAATAAATTAAGTGATGTTTAAGGAACAACTGTTATTAATACAAATGTGATGCCAAAATTCTTATTTAGGTACATATTTTATAATATAATAATAATTTCTGCTGCATAAACGCTCTATAAACATTTAATATTTTAAGTACTCGATAGGGTATTTAGTAGACAGTATAATACGATAAATAGAAATAAGACAAACAACAAAACTCTACCGGTGAATACTAGGGAAAATATGGTTTTGTTTAACAAATCATATTTGCATTTCAACACAATTTTAATAAAGAATTCAAACGATGATACTGGTTTTCTATAAGAATCTGATCTGAATATTAAAGTTTTACACATGAATACCTATATAACTTTCCGCATTATAGGTAAGGCGTTTTACAAATAATCAAGCATCATCAGTGAAAATATACCTAGAGGAACGATTCTTTACTCACCAGTAGCCTTAAAATTAAATAGATGTTTGTTTGTTCATGCAATCGAGCTATGATAGTATGTTACAAAGATTTTATTGATCTTATCAGCTTATAAGCCAATTGAAATAATAATTTATACATCGTTCCTCTATCAACGAACTTTTCCGTTACTTTTTAGTTAATTTATTATTACGATTTCTAAAATCTATTATTTTTTATTTTTTTGTTAAGTTTTTATCAACTAAATAACAAACATAATTCAATATAATAATTTTAGTTTCCTTTTTAAATATTGATGTTTTATTCAGAGTTCTTTTTTTAATATGCATCCTATACACGCGATTTAAATAAAATATTATTTTTGTTTTTGTTTATTTTATATTTATTGATTAATTTTGTAATATCATAAGATGTACAAGATGTGTTACAAATTCTTATAGATCAATTATAGGATCCATACTAAAGTATTTGTCTTCGTATACGAAACCCTCCATCTTACAATATTAACCCACTTCCTACAAAAGTATTTATAATTGCATGATTTTTATTTAAATACTTTACAAAAGTAATTTAAATTTACAATTTAATATTTTTTTAAGAAACACGAATATCAAAATGTTAATTAGGTAATTTATTTTGAGTTTGAGAAACATTTTCTAATTTGTGAAAATAGACAGAATAAAATAAATACTAGATCCGATATATACCAATTTTATAGTTTTGTAAAATTAATTTTAAGGACTATAATTATCCTTTGTACATACATTTTAATCAGGTACTCAAAAACTAATCGTTCAAATTTTGATTTAGATACATAAAATAATTTTGAAAAATCATCTGCTTTATAATTTGCAATTAAAAAGAATGGATATGATATCATCTCATATAAAAAGATAAGTCTGTATCACCATAGGATACACTACCTCCTTATCACACTGTATATATTTTTTTCATTTTTTATTTTTGTGTCTGACACTGACATCATCGCTAGAAGGAAATGGGAGTTTTCAACCCCTCAACTTTGTGGGCGGTTTTGACTAAGAAATTTAATCTTATTAGGACTCCGGGGCCGCGGAAAGCAAAAGCAATCAGAAAAAAACAAAATAATCGTTGTTTTTCATCAAACAAATGTATTTTATTACAATAACTTAGATAATATAATTATATAATTTAAAAATATGATGGCTCTGTCTGTGTTATTTACACAGTACATAATTAATATAACAATTGCGAGTAACATTATAAGATAAAATAATATATGTGAATTTTTTTTTTGCAACAATTAGTTCAGCTTACCACTATATTTTACTAACAGAAAAATAAATGTCCTTAATAAATTTTAACATATACTGAAATATCTTTAGAAATTTTTATAGGCCGACTAACCATTTCTGATCAGAATTTTTTTTTGTACAATGATTTATAATTTAATTAAAATATATAACACATCCATTACAGTGATATACGATAAAGTTCACACATTCTACTCTTATTGTACAACATAGTGAATGTCCCTGGTTGTTTAATATTATTATTTTTTAAAAAATATAAAAATTAAATAAATACCGAGTTCGTTGAGAAATCAAGTTTTTGATATATTTTATCAGTGACTATAATCCAACAATAATTATAACAAAAAATCTCTAATTAGAGGAGTTTTCTGTGAAATTCAAAATAATAAAATATTTTAAAAACCAGTTCGGTTCCCAAAATTTCAAAACATTAATTAATTTTCTATTTATGTTATGTCATAATATTATTTGTTCTTTACCTTACTATTATTATCATCAAGAAATTAACGCTCTCATTGACACATTTTTATAGACTTTTAAAAATGATTTCCAAAGCACATCAGGAGTTCAATTGCATGAAATTGTCTTTATTCTTTAGATTTATTTGATACGGTACTCTTTGAACATCTTTGGACATATTGACTTTTACTAACGAGGTAAAAAAAAAAAAAACAATAATAAATAAATAAATAATTTGAAAAATGTTTTGGTCTCTTATATAATATTTTATTTGGATTTTATCACTGCACAATACGGACAAACGAGATTAACGTCGTCATTTTCGTTTCGTTATTATATTGTGTGTGAGTGTGTGTGTATGATGGACGATATTACGTCAGTGGAAGCAAATCGAAAAACATTGATCTCCTTGTCGGTCACATATATATGTATTGCGAGTTTCGGCGTGTCGTCGTCGTCGACTACATAATATAAATGTACCAGCAGCTCCTAATGGATGGAAATGGCGAATGATGGAGGGATCGCCGTGCTGCTGATGCCAAATCGTCGTAAATTCTGCCGGGCTAAGCGGAAACATGATAACTCGACTCTTGCAGGTCAAAATGGAGATTACCATCTATAGGGGTAATTTGGGCGGTATATTCTATTGATTTCTAAATAACGCTAAAACGGAGTCCTCAGAAACCCGTTAAAAATCAAATTTCAAAAAGTGAAAATACTCTAGTTTGATGTTTAAAGTCATATAATAGTAAATTAAATGCAAGTTGAAATTAATTGAAGTAATACCAAAAGCGTTGGAATTATTATGGTTCTTTGTTATAAAGTTCACCAGTATTCATAATGATTTTTACCGTGTGCGTCTACCTAAATTGGTTATCAATTAACTGTTGTTTAATGCCGAAGCATCAAAGCAGCTGATTTCTCATTGTACTCAACAAAAAATAATTTTAATATTTTAAAGTGTCTTCCTCAGACACAACATCAAAAAGTAACCCCAACCCATTACTCTGCGGCTTAACATCATCAAACCATAGTAATGTTATCTGCTTGATTATCGATGGTCTGGTTTAATTATCCATATTAAAAATGATACGAATTAAAAAT
Source organism: Macrosiphum euphorbiae (assembly GCA_949089665.1). Taxonomy (NCBI): domain Eukaryota; kingdom Metazoa; phylum Arthropoda; class Insecta; order Hemiptera; family Aphididae; genus Macrosiphum; species Macrosiphum euphorbiae. The sequence goes on along the minus strand of CARXXK010000002.1, from coordinate 15,616,435 downwards.
GATTTAATTTAATGTTCTCATTTAAAAATGTTTTATATTTTTATGACAATCTACTTAGAATACAAAAATAATTCAAATTCAAATTAAATTAAAATTTTATTTTTTGTATTTGATATTTATAATATATTACACATAGGTAATTTTATTAATAGATTCTCTTCAAACCGTAACAATACGTTAAACACGCTTTGGCGCATAAAAATCTTTATTGATTTCTTTTATAGTTTAAATACCTATATGAAGGGTAGTGGACTTTATAATTTATAACTATTGACAAGAAAAAATAAACATAACAAAAATAACTGAAATATTTTTTCTTATTTCTATAATAATACTATATTCAATCAATACTAATTTTGATATTATTATTCAGACTCCATTTTTTTTTTGTTCACATAACTGTTTATAACTTATGCATTTCACTTTTTTGCTTATAATTTATAATGATAATTATATTATTAAATATATATTATATTTAACGTATTAATAAGTATATTTGAAATAAAATAAAGAATGTTAATTTCATTGATATTTATTTATTTAACTTACAGATGTGTATTTCTATTTGTAGTTCTTATAAAATACATATACCTAAGTGAATATAAATTTTTTTAAGTAGTCGCCAATCAAGTATTACCTTAGTGGTTGAAAATAATTTATTGAAAGAATTACATAAAATTACTGTCGTAATATTATACTGATATGCTTCCACCGATTATTGTCAATGTGTTTAATATCTGTATTTTTATCATTTGGTGACTTTGTTTTAACACAAGTAACAGAAACATTATCAAATTTTAATGACATATGACCGATTTTATTAGACCAATATTCTCAAATTCGTTCAAATGTTACATTGGCCCTTCTTGCACCAAGACACAATATTTTCTGTGAATACCTAGTTACAATTTGAATTGTTTCTTTTATAAATTATTTATGTTTAATAAAATTTCAAAAATAACTTTGAAAGGGATTAGAGATTGGCGTAGTCTTACATAACATATCACTACACCCAGTTAAGAGGTAAGTACGTATGTTCAGCATTTTAGTATAAAACTTGCACATGAATTTGATAAATCAAGAATCTGATATCCAAAAATTGATATTTTTAACTCCTTCTAAGTTACAAGAAAAGTTATTGTGGTTAAATTTATTTACAAACACTTATAAACGTTTTGATCAAAAATGACGTACCCCATAGGTGTAATATTTAAATAGAAAATTAGACTGCACATTTTCATTTTAATTCACCAGTGTTTTAAATTGTGGATCAATTAATTTCATTAATGTTCGTGTCATACGGATTACCTTAACAATGAACATATTATTGTAATTCGCTACACGAGGCAGGCCAATTTAGGACCTCTTCTTCTAGATTAATTATATATGTATTTTTTTACTTAACTTTTAACCGTAAATTTTCTTTTTATTCGTATCATAATATTATGTATTTTCTTGTATGGTATACAAATACAAATAATACATAGTACATATAACTATATATATATATATATAGGTACCTTTTATTAGGTAGGTAGGAACAATTTCAGAAAAATCCTCAATGTCAGATAATCATCGCTGGTCTAATATACTTGGAGAACCAGTTTACTAAACGATTGTGATTGGAGTTATGATGTGTTCTTAGAGGTTTAGTAAAGCTATAATAATAATAAACATAAACTGAATGTATATTTTTAATAGATAGTAATAAACATTATAATTTATCGTAAAAAGATTTTTTTCGGACACATTCCAACTGTCTCATTTTGAAACAAACAGTTGAAAAGTGTTCAGCGTATAGCCGTACTCAGATATAAATGTTAGATACTGCGATAGTGTTTTTAATGAAGTTAGAGTGATGTGCAAGTTAAATATTTTAAGAGAACTTCATTCCCATCACGATCTGGGGTGATATGTTGACGTGATTTACTAATGAGCCTCTACGTGTGCTGTTAAATACCTATACAAGTAATCCTCCATTCGTCGTCGTATATTATGAGCTGGTATTTTCAGATCATTGAACGCTGTCGAGGCAGGCCCGTCGTTAGATATTTTTCCGTCCTAAAGCGAACATTTTAATGCCATTCTTCTTAACTGATATTTATAAAATTTTGCTGCATTCAATTTATTTAAAATTGTATGCCACCCTAAAGCAACGCAATACTTGCTTGTGCCCCAGCGACGGGGCCCGTATCAAGGAGAAGATTTTATATTAAAATGTTATATTTTGGAATCGATGTACAAGGTAGGTATTCATCGACAATCGCTTACAATCGTTATTGTTATTAATTATCCCTCAAGAATCATGGTGTCAGTGCTGCCGAAACGGGTTCATGTTTTACGGATAAATAAATAAATATAATAATAAAAATGTTCTATCTGTGGAGGTGGTGGTGACGGGTGTCGCGCTAGTCACGACGAAGTAAGACGGGCCAAGAAACCGCCGAGTGGCCGAAAATTGGCACTGCGAACAAAGTCGACAATGAGAGCCGTGCCAGGTATTCGCTTTTCGTGTGACAGTATTTCTATGATATGATAATATATATTTTCACAATCTTTGTGCCCCAAAATAATGTGCCGCTACAAAGACGACACTGAGCGAAAGAGAGGAAAACCATAATATTGTATTAACGGTGCTATACGCTCTATATATTGTTATACATTAATTATGACCTAGGTAGTTGCCTACTACAGTGAGTTGTACTATTTAAATAAAAGGCTCGTGTACAAAAGCGGCACATAATTATATGATAACAATATACCTTCTTTTTTTTATTGTTTTATTATTATTCACACCGTTTTACCCGGGTATTTGACATGTTGGAAACTAATAACTGTGCCATGCTGCAGGACATACCACTGGTAACCATCGAAACGATAAAAATAATAATAGCAATATTAATAATAATAATATAAATAACAATAATTTATATAGTCACCATGATTATTACAATATTATCTTGTGAGATTTCGCACGTTAGTTATCATGACGATAATATTATGGCTTTGTTGGCGTTATTACCGATATTATTAATAAGTAGAGGCCGACGACCTGGCCCACCCAACGCTCACTATATATCTAATCGAATGGCGTTGAAACGTGCGCGTGTCTGTGCGGCCACCCTCGACAACGGACCATAAAACTACCCCTCTACTCAAGACCCGTTGGTGTAAAAAATGCACAAATATTGACTTTCCTTGTAGTTTTAAAATAAATGTTTTACGAGAGGAATAACAATGCAACAAGCTCGTTAACATACTAGCCTGTGACGTTGTTAGATGGATACATAATATGGTAGACAGGTATACCATTCAACGAGTCATCGAAAACTTATGATAATGAGTATTTATGATGCTATTTTAAAAATACTACAACTGAAATCGAGATACTTTGGAGTAGGGTTATTCGGTATAAATGTCTGGAATTCAGCATCCAATTTGATTCTGAGGAGTGACAAAATCCGAATTTATACTTCACTCATCGAATTTTACCACGTAATACCAATATAAAACTGTATATCAGATATTGATGCTTAGATATTACAACTAATTATTTATTTTAAAATCATGTTAGCAAAAAAAAAAAATATACATAATTTTATTATTTCACAGTTAATAACTTCAACGGTCTTAATTAATAATCCCTCAACTGTTCACATAACCGTGGTATAAGGGATATGTTGTCTCTCATTCGAAAGTTGTATTCAAAAGAATAACTAAAAAACTCAATCTGATGTACTTGAGATTCTTCTTGATTTTTTTCCAAGGGCAGAAATAATATAATATTTTTTGAGTAAATTGTGATGGACCATTCAATTTGATCGCGTGATGACCACTTTTGAATTAAATGGAAAATATTTACACATTCCATTCTCTCCGTCGTTAAAACGTCCCAAAAATATATTATATACTTGTAAAAGTTTTTATTTTTATGAGGTGGTGTCCCAGTGCGTGCAATAACAAATAATGAAATAGCACTTTAATTTATAGTCTTCGGACGTGTTAGAGAAAAATATATTATATTATATTACTATAGTATTTTCAGGACAATATTTGTATAAGTACGAATGGGCGTATGTCATAATAAAAATAGAAGTGATAAGTCTATCAAAATGATTTCACAATGATAGTGGTAATAAAAAATGTTTATAATATATATTAAGGACCAAGTGATTTATTATATTATCACGTAAACGGATATAAATACATAACAAACAATTTGGACTATGTTTTTAAATTCCACATACACCAGTTTCGTGTGGTATAGTATGTTTTTCTATATTGGTTTCTTATAGGAAAAATAATATTATTATTAAACATTAGTGTGAGGAAAATCTCATATACCATGCAATGTTTGATAGTGAGGTATAGAAGATGGGCGCGCAGTTAGAATAATAAATTATTGGACAACTATAAGGCAGTGTTAAACCATATATATAGTTTCGTAACATGACTCTTTTTCACCTTTATAAAACATATTTAATAATTTTTCTGTCACTGCGAGTTCAGTTACGCAACCGATTCTCTGCCGTGTTCCCGCTTTAAAAAGTCATTATAGTAAGGTCGAATGGCTTCGGCAGTACCGATATTCATAGTGATTTACTGGATGTTAATCCGTTAAAATCGGACAAAATAAAATATTATTGAAAAATTGTATTCATAATTAAGAAGGACGGTAGATACACGTTGAATGACCGCCATTTCAAAGGTTTCGAAATATTTAGGGTGTTTATGTGGAGTAATTTACATTATAATATACTGATGTAAGATGAAATATATGATGCCCCTCGAGATGGGAGGTACCTACCTAATAATATGAAGTGCTTGGCACTAGCCACTTAACTGCTCGAAATCAAACAGACGTCCTCGGAGTATTTTAATAATATATTTCAGATTTCGGTTGGAAAATGGAAAATAAACCTTTTCATGGAAATACGTATCGGAGGTCCGTTGTGTTTAATAATTATATAGAAACACCAAGATGTCGATAGTAATACTGCATATAATAACAATAAAAACAATATCGTTTGCAATGTGAAAATACCGATTTTCTTGGAGTTTCCTATAAAAAAAAAAAAACATTACTTTTTATTTCGGAAAACATAACGGTTCTGAAAATGTCTTGGGTTCTGATTTCTTTAACAGTCCGCCACCATTAATCGTGTAACAATAATACAGTTTGACCAGACGATTACGCTTCCGCTTCCTATTTCGACCTCAGCGGGACTTGCGCACCAAAAACCTCGAACTATTTTAATGATAATAATATACTAATAATAATACAACTACCACACCGTCACCACATTGCACTTTTATAGACGCCACTCCAGGGTTTACCACATTCTATTGTTTCCCAATAAATCAATCGGATTATTATTTATGGCCGACAAACTCGGGATTTTCCTCTCGCGGTTGTGGCTTATATAATATGTGGACTGCAGTGTAGTGAGTGTACGCATTTGAGGCGGGTCGGGATATTAATATATTGCCTACAAAAAATAAATTACGATCTCTAAAGTAGTGTAATACTATATACATACAATATACAATCGATTTCTTTTTTGCAATTCGACTCTGACTGTGTGAAAAGGTTTGAATTTTATTCGACATTTTCGCAATGGAAAATTGCAAGTGTGTGCGTAGTGCGTACCTGTTCTAACGTTTGTACTTCCCTGGCGTATTTAAACAATTCATTGGTATTTTTAATCTAGCTTAACTTACCTGGGTTACTCATCACCAAGCTTACTTTTTTATAGCAACGGGTATGTTTTTATATTAAATATTTTGAAGCGAAATTACCTCTTTAGAAATGTTGATCTATGAACATCGGATATAAGTTTTGTATGTAGTGATTATTTCTCATCTAAAACTTATATAATTTTTAATAAAAAAAATTATTTTAATATATGATGTATAAAGTTTGCATTTTTACAAAAATACTCCGCTTTAGATTGTAAAATAAAATTATATTACTTATATTTTTTCCTTTTGTATTCACTATAATTATTTTCATTTTAATTAAAACGTTTTAATAAAATAAATTATAAAAATTCATATTTTATTGAAAATATTAAGCGTTTATAAAAATGTCAAATCATTCTATTTAGAACGTTATAAATGGTGTTTTTATACTATTATAAATATTTGTGCTTAATGTTATAGGTGCTGAAATTACTAGTCTTATGTACCTAAATATACGATTATAACATTTAAATTAGTTTTCAAATTGACTTTTGTATAATATTAAATATATTAATTAAAATATTAATAATGTAATTTTTAAATCAAATATTATTATAAAATGAAGGTTTTTCATTAAATGTTTCAAAATGTATTGATATCTAAAAATAATAATAGAGCAATCGCCAATATTGTGTTCAATATTTAAAATGAAAAAAAAAACACTTTGAAATGCTCTACACCAGTCTAGTCTCAGAAGAGATAAAATGTAAATAATTTTATATATATATATAAATGGTTTAAGAATCAACTTTTGTCAACTGTCACAAAATTATTTTTATTTAAATAGTAAAGTGTAGCATTATTTTAAGTTTCAAAAGTGATTCGTTTTATAATACATAACCTACACGTTGTGTGGACTGTGTAAATATCAGGTATGCCAAATGGTTGTTTTTTTATTTTATTTTTAAGGTAATATTCTATAAACTAGATGGTAAGATAAGGGCTATTATTTATTTCCACGCACCATCAAATAGTGTCTAAACTTAAGAACTTAGTAAGAACACCAGCTGTATATATTAATGCAAACACTTACATACAATACAGTAGTATATTATGTAATGTAAGCACTATTCACTTACCACATTTTGGGAGGACTGTGGCTATAAATTTAAAGTGTTTATATTGAGACTTTTTGTAAAGTTATCATACTATACGAGAAACCCTACATGAAAATAAAAACTCACGATCACAACAAATCAATTATTGGCATACCTTAGAAGTCAACTCAATAATTATAAACAGTTAATTTGAGTGAATTGTGTTTGTCGGATATTAAATATTTGCTGAAAAAACGTACACGTTACTTACATTGCTATTCAATATAAAATGTTTCATTTCATTACAGTCCACAGTTTACTAATTTGTAACGTTTACGTTAAATATTTTCTTTGGTCTATGTACGGAGAAAAATGTATTCACAGGCTCAAATCTTTGATATCATATAAGATTATCTAAAATGCTGATATTAAATAATTTAAATGATAGTAATATTATGATAGACTCTTATCACATATTTTATTTTACTTAAAAACCGTATGTGATTCATCTAATCAGTATACTAGGTAGGTAGGTAGTTAAACATTTGGGTTAAATGCATATTGAAATACGTGTGTACTTACAGTTTACATATATCTGACACCCATGATATTATTAATATTCAAATTGTTTAATGTGTTAAAATATTCGCCCAATGTTGCCAGTAATTACTCTGCCAGCACTGGTATGAAAACAAGGCAACCAGTGGTGGAATTTATCATCAACATTTACACTTTAGAGGCAGTTGTCTGTTGGGTACATTTTTGGAGGTTAGCTAATTATTATTACAAGTAGTTAATACAGTATTTGGGCAACAATACAACTTATAAAAATATGGATGAATTACATAGTATTTTATTTTTCAAGTACATTCAAAAAAAATATATTAGTTATTGAGTATAGTTAGGTACTTATCGTTATTTTAAAATATGTAAAATACTAACTATTATGCACGTGGTTTTGGAGTTAGTGGTTCTAGTGGCTCGTTTTATTGCTCTTTGTGATTGATTCAGGTGTCTATAATAATTATAGGGGTTAGACGTTTGTACTGAAACATTCCAGAGGTGACAAAATTGCAATCAGAATGTTTCAGCATAATTTTTGGAATGACCAAGAGAAACTGAAAACAAAATACTAGTGTCTAAGGTGTAGTGAAGTTGCCTATCTAAGACGCCGTGTGATCATTATTTTATTATAAAGGGAATTCTATACCATTTTTTTATGCATATGTACCTACTACCATTGAGTATATATTGAATAAAATATACTCAATACTACTACCTAAACATTGTATATTGTAGACACTAATTAAACTAATAATGCGATAATAAATGTCAAAAGTATTTATATTTATTAAATTAATTATGAAGTTTATTTTAGAAAGATTATCCCACTTTATGAAATATTAAATGTTATCTTCCACTTGAATTAATTTTTTTTTTTTGATGTAATAAATAGTGATTATTTTAAATTAAAATCAATATCAAAAATTGGAATAAATCTCATGCAAACATCGTATCGAATTTAAACATGTTTTCAGTCATCTAATCACGTAACTAGCTTTGTCGATACGATTGACAAAAAGTACACACATGCTTTTTAATGAAAATTTTTAATTGTTGACTACAGACTTATGAAATAAGCTTTGACGTGTGTTAGAAACCCCCACTATCAGTGCTATGTTTTTTACTCTACAGTATATTTTAATAGTTTGAAAATTTGTATATTTTGTAATAACTTATGTTTTCCGATTAAAATACATTTTTTAAAAGTACAATTCATATTAGAGAATGAAACTCTAGATTAACTTCACTATAATACCCGTGTCTTAGAAACCATTATAAATATCATAATTATTGATTAATTATTGATAACAATTCAGAATATTATAATATACGATAGAAAATCAATACCTATTATTACGCGGGTATAAAATCTTCTAAAATGTAACATTCTTGATCAACGGGTAACGGAACGTGTCAATTTTTTTTAATTTCGATATTTTTATTTTGTGACCGGTGGCTAAGCTATCTTTTGACTGAACTGAACTGAAGGATCGAAATATATTATTTTTTACTATCTCTACAGATTTTTAGAACGCTCATATAGAGCAATTCAACAGGATGTCCAACGATGACTGCATGTCGTGACATGTTCTCAGTCCATAGCTATATGATATGACTACCAGGTACAATATTTAGTTAAGTAATTAATTGTCTCCATATTTAAATATTATTTTATATAATGCTAATAATGGCAATATTACCTTACATGCTATAATTTGTAGTTTATATTTGCTTGGTGACTTTGTATTATTCTTTCTAGCGTTCTAGCTACATTTTATGAATATTCTATTAATATTTCGTAAATTTACTAAATATTTTTATAGTATTTATCATGACGTATAACTTACTTATAGCAATGTTTTAGTTTTGCCAGTTTGAGCATATTATGTCTTGAATTTGGATAAATTATATAGTTCAATAGTGTAAGATAGAGACATTTCCAAGCTAATAATACTCTTGAAACATACACAGAAACGTATACTAGACACTAGTGGAACTAGTAAAACATCACATTTATGACCGTCATGGACTGTACAAAATGTCGATAATTATCAGGTCTTGACTATGAGTCTGTAATATTATTTATATACGAGGATGATAATATTATGTAATATAATAGTTGACCACCCCACTGTGAGACGCCAGCAGAAAGAGGAATGAATATTGTTTATTAAATATGAAAGTACTTTTATTTGTATCGAATACTTAATTGTTATTTTAATGTGGTTTCATTTCATTTCATTTTTTTTTTTTTTGTAAGAATTTATAACTTTTATTTAAAACGAACGTCGAACATAAAATATAATAATTAATATGTTAATGAATTATTTGTAATATCCAAGTGACAAAATGTAATGCCATAGAATTATTAGTTATATTGTATGGATGATGGATGATGGATAAACATTCCGAACAAATAATATTTCAAAGTACACTTATAGCAATGTGCAACAGTGTTCTAACAATGAATTATTTAAAATAATGAAATACATAAAATTAAATTGTATTAAATAATTCTGAGTGGAAAGATAAATGTATTAGTTTGAAAAGTGTTTTTTTTAAATAATATCTGACATCCTCTCTGAAGTCCCTTATAAGTCTTGCCTACCTATATTTTATAGCAATTTATAAATATCATAAAAACAGCTGTAATTTTTTTTTTACGCATTTAAGTTAAAACGTTGACAGAAATATACATGGTATATTGAAAAGAAATTCAATGATTTTAGTTATTATATTGTAATTCGAAATAATTAATCAAAGAGACTTATATCTGACGTGTCATCTCCGCTCTGAATCATTTTTCATTTGCAATGAATTTAACTAAAAAATATTTGCCAAAAAATGTGTAAATAGTAGTATTGTAAAAAAATAATCAAATTCTTCTTTACAACATCACAAATGTTACTTTCAAGACTAAACAGGTGGACAGTATCCAACATGTCAAAAAATACCAGCAACAATCCATTTTCTAAACTTTTTCTTATTTTTAAATGCATATATTATGAACATTTGATATATTGGTGTGGATTAAATCATCAACCCCAGCAACAGTTTGTATTTTAATAACAAGGTATACACATCTTATTCAACTGTATTATATCACTAAACATCCAAAATCACTGTCAGGTGTGAATTATTCAAGTCACTATAACTAACACACGTATGGTTTAGTGTTCACAAGACAAAAAAATTCTAATAAACCATTTTTAATAATTTTACAACAATAGAAACTTCCACTTGACCTTCTATTTCTCAAATTTAATTTTTTAATCTAATTATCAAATTTATTGTAAACAAGCGCCTAAATGTTTGTTAAAATAAAAAATTCTAATTTTAACCCAAACTTGTGTAAAATGTTAATACATCTGTATTTAATCTAGTTAGAAATAAATTTAATTTTTTATGAAATATAAAAAAATAAATACAATTTCTACTAATAAACCCAAATAATTTTATCATTAGGTTTTTAAAACCATACTGCAGGTTTTCATATTTATGTCTGCAGTTAAAGTATAGTTAAGCGGAATATGAAATATAAGTTGGGTTTTAAGTTAATAACCTAGCACATGTTTTAGTATTAAATACTATTTTATTTAGCACAATAACTGATATTGCATTATATATATATATAATACTCGCGCTCCGTCCCGTTGTGAATACTATAATATTATATTGTTCTACCTACTCGTTACTAATACTAACATACTAAAAACAATTTCATCAAATACCTAAACCAACTACGTCATGCAAATTTAATAATTATGTGTATTAAGTGGTTATTACAAAATCTTGTTTAAGTTAAGTACCACAAAAGTGGTTGTAGGGGAGTCTGGTACCAGGAACGCCATTTGTAGGAAAAAAACATGTCATTGGAAGTTAATGGAATCTTTGTCACCGTTTTTTATACTAAATATTGTGTATATTATAATATTGTCCCAATATACCATAATAGGCTATAATAGTTTTAAGTCAATAAAATATTTTAATTTTATTGGAAGCCTCTGTTGATAAACATGATTTCTAATTTATTTTTATTGTTCTACTAGTTGTACGATATTTTTAACTTTTTTTTGCCAAAATACTTCGAATTTATAAATACATATAAATGTGAAATTAATTTTTATGCAAACCAATATCTCAGAAATTACTGAACATGGTTTTTTTCGATTTAAAGAACACACTATGGTGCAGGTTATAACTTATAAGTATAGTTCTATACTTCTATGGATCTAATTGCTGTCCGTGAAATATTGAAAGATAAAATAGGAATAAACAAGCGGGGCTACATGTTCAGTAAAATACAATTAGAAAAAGGCTGGCAAGGTGTCTCTCTGCTGTACAGTAGGTTAAAAGTGGATCACTGAAATGGATGGTGTTAAATTTAAATTCAATGATATAATTTCATTGTATAAGAAAAACGATTCTGGGTGAAGACGACGCAGACGGTCCGTCAGCCTATGATTTTATTACCTAAGTATATTTTATGATATTATTGTGAACAAAGTAATTTTATTCAGATGCAATATATTTAGGTGGAACCTTGTTTTAAATTGTCAATCCTTAGCTATAAAAGTTGAACATTTTATACATTTTACTACAAAATAATTACTAATTTTAAATTTGATACATTATGTCAAAATTCGAACTTTAAATGCTTATAAAAAAAATGTTGTTTATGTATTATTAATAATCGTTTATCCTGGAGCTTTTTAAACCTACTAGGAATCTCAAATCTTGACCTCCTCAAGTCACCAACTAGATTCACTTTCCTAAAAAAAAAGATACTGAAGTTGTAAATCGAAGAACTATTTCGACTACTTATCGTATTCACATACACCAAAAATAAAACACACTTTATTGTAAAGTCCATACATTCATCTCTCCGCTCAAAATCTAAAATTGGAAATCATTTTAACGGGTGAAGTCTGCAGGTAATACAGAAAGATGACTATAGGTAATAAAGTAATAAGAATACAGAGATGGCATTGTTAAATTATTTTGGGAAGTAAAATTTTAATGGACACGATGCAGTGTGACCAATATGAGATAAAAAGAATTATGGAATAAACCTATGATTCGTTTTTTTTATTTCACTTCATTTGCAACTGTGAAACTTACCTTATAGACATTTGAGATTTGGATTTGAGAGGGGAATTTTAAAATCCTACTGACTACTATTAAAAGGTTCCGTTATTAGTAGGTCTACTAATACATGCCTATTTGTATAAGATTAATTTATTGTAATATCAGGATAAGTTTGATATATTGTTATATTTCATATTAAAAAAATATTATATTGATGGAATTTTATTTTTTAGTACCTTTAAAAGGTTCCATATGCCATATGGAATATACGATCAGTTCTATTGTGTCAAGAATTATTCATAGATAAATATCAAAATGGTTTTTGGTATTTTCAACATGTTGAACAAACAATCAGTATCATCTATACATGGTCAATAATATTTTAATAACAATTTGTTAATTTATTTGTGTATATACAATGGTAACTTTAACTAAATTAAAGTAAAATTATTTAAATTTCTATGATTAATATTTTTTGAATGGTAACAAAATAACTAAAATCGTTAGATAATAAATTATTATTGTATTACTACAACTGTGTAGTGGATCACAAATGTGTGACACCGTTATATGTACTGTAAACTAGGAAGTATAAATATAAGTATTAATAATAATAAAAAAGGCTTATAGATATATTGTAGTCATCTGGGTACACATAAACACATACAATTGTTAAAATATATAAGACACACACCATGTTATGTTCATTAGTTCCGGGTCAAGTACAGCAGCCCTCCACTAAGGAACTCCGGATGACCATACTGTTCTGAAGTTTTTCGTTCTGCTATATTTAAATATGTAACTAAAATTGTTTCAATTGTGTAATAATAAAACATTTCACTGGAACTTAACATTTGATCTATCTTTTTTGAAGCTCCCAAGCTACAGTTAAAATATAATTCAAAGTGCTCCGAAAACCTTCCCTGAATTATCTAAGTATAATAGGTCTCCCAACCTCGTTTCATTTTGGTGGAGGTGCCGTATCGATTAACATCTGCAATTAGGTCAAGGTTTCAGTGTTGGTCTTATTATTTTACTATTGTTTCACCTAATATTATGTGGAATATATCGTATATGTACAATGTACATAATATGATATGGTTTTGTAAATGTTTAGTAGGTAAAGGAGTAGTGGTTAATAACTCTTTGGTAAACAGGGATCAAGGTTATATGCTAGTCGTTAGATGAGTGAAATCCAAGAGTTATATGCTTTAGTACTAGAGTCTCAGAAAAAATATTGTAAAGTACAGAGTAAAGGAATAGTTTTATTAAAGAGATATTTTTTGTAAAACGTTGATATGAACATTTTAAACAAGATACTAACCTATATATGAATTTTTTTTATTGAAGAAGGAATATTGAGATATGTTTTTATATGTAAGAGTACTATTTAATTATCAGAGAAGTATATAATATAATAATACAGCTAAGAGAAATTAGGATTTATTTTTTTTTTGTTTTAACTGATTGAGCGTTAGTCTTATTTACATTAAGGGAAATTTCGTTATAAAAAAGTGTAATTTAATTTTAAATTTTAAAGAGCATTATATTATATGTTATTTTTTTTTAGAATAAGAAAAGGAAGAGTTACAATATTACCATATCAGTTAATTAACCGAATGGGCTAAAAAAAGAAATACATGTATTTTAAAGGAATGATACCTAAGCCAAATTCTTTCGTTGGTAAATTTTAAGAGAATTTAGAGAGTTTCATAAAAAAAATTTTAAAAAACTGCTATAGTGAATAGAAAATGTCACCTTAATTGAAAATAAAGATCTTATGCGAGATAAAATATACCAATTAAAATTATAAGAAGTAGAAACACTTACAGAGCATATTATAATATGACTCAATTGTGCAATAAATTCGATAGAAACATGACAGATGGAAATATTTGTGAAAAAGTATTAAATTGTTTGCCTATGGAGGTATATGAAAAAATCATAAGAATATTGCCTGTACCCGTTACAACAGTTGATTATCCAACTTGAATAATAATCAATGTTATAAATAATTATTATCAAAACCTGAACTTTAATCATTCATGAAAAAATATGTATGTGGCTTTACTCTAAACGTGTAACCTAGAAAATGTTTAATACCTATATAACATTTCAGTGAAAATGTAAAGTAGGTACCTATCTATCTAATGTTATTCATGTTTGAATGACAAAACAAAAAACTTTAATCGCAAACTTTTTAATTTAAGCCAAGATAAATTTCGCTTTAGAAACTTACCCAAAATGTTGATAACTGAATTTACTGCTCCGAAAAGTGAATTAAGTGGCAAAATCACTCCACTCAGAATATAAAATGTAAATTGTGAGTGTTGATGAATGATGACATTATTATAAATTAATAAATGAGTACCACAAAAAACCAATATCGAAAATATGATAACAATTATTGGTAAAAATAATATTATTTATGATAATGTAATTTTATGGAGAGCCGTTACCTATATTATTTTTCTCTCGGTGCAATTGTGTCCATAAATTGTAAGAGATATAGGTTATTTTTAAAATTTAAAAATGTTTGAAGTATATGTATGCTATGGAGAATATTATGATTTATAATTAATCAGTGGGTCATGTTTATTGATAGTGTGAACCTACCCAATACCCATATTTATTATAACTTAAGTTTACTTACTAGTAATTAGTGTATTTATATTAAATAACGAATTCCATATTTGTGTTTGTTAGTTCTATGTACCTACAATCTATATATTATAATGCATTGACCATATGAACATAAGCTATTTTATGTTCGAATAATTTAAGGGTAACGTATTAAAATGTCTAACTTTTTAACAAAAAAAGGTTTTTGTTGAAATCATAAAGAAAAAAGGTGCTCTGATGCAGTAGCGTATCCAGAATTTTATACGTCAATAACAAACCGTGATACTATATTACTATCATAGATATATAGTAGTATACTTTAGAAGTTTCAAGTACCCAAGAATAATATTATACAATCACAACAAAATAACTAAAATAGTTATTCTAGGTTTTTTAACATGTAATATCGCCCAAATTTGAACTTAAAATGACTATAAAAATAAACTGTGCTTATGTATTTTACGATTTTTTGGTAACAGAATTAATTACTCAAGTGGAATCTTTTCAATTCTTAGATATACAAGTTGAATATTTTATACATTTTTAACTACAAAATAATTATTCTATTTTAAATTTGATACATTTTGTCAAAATTCGTTCTGTAAATGCTTATAAAAAAAAATTGTGATGATGTATTTTTAATATTTTTCAACATTGTAACAATATATCAGGAGCCATATCACTCATGGATTGTATTAGTTAAATTTTGGTTTTAAATAAACGTGGTGATTTTTGTTAATACGTAATATTGCGTCATTGGTTGTCGATATTTGTGGTGTATCAGTGCATCACATAAAAATATGGAACAAAGGATATTAGTCAATGATCATATCCCTTTTACGGTTCGTAAGTGCTACTGTCAAAGAGAGATTACCTCTGTTTGTTCTTTATTTCCACTTCATAATGTTTGACGCCTGTTGCCGCTGCCATTTTTTCAAGAGGGATTTGTTTAACTGGTACAAAATTATGGACCGGTATTTGTTGTTTTACACGATCCTGATCAGGATGTTTACAAAATTGCCATCCCTGTAAGTATGAAGTATGTTTCTTGCAAGTGAATTCTCTGCTGATCGTGGATGAGGGTGATGAATTTGAGTCAGCTTTGGTGTGAATTGTGCTAATTTATATCATAAACAAAGCTCCAGAACTTATCCGAGATGGCAAATAGTTGGTTTTATCGTCATCAACCAAGTTTTCGGAGATTTGGGAAATTGCGAGTTTTTTATTTTTCTTCAGGATGGTTGAAAGAAAAGGAAAATATGCTAGCTTTTGTTCCGTGATGCGAGTCTTGTTTTTGCTCTAAG
This sequence comes from Macrosiphum euphorbiae, assembly GCA_949089665.1. Classification (NCBI taxonomy): domain Eukaryota; kingdom Metazoa; phylum Arthropoda; class Insecta; order Hemiptera; family Aphididae; genus Macrosiphum; species Macrosiphum euphorbiae. Next base: position 15,600,078 of record CARXXK010000002.1, on the reverse strand, counting down.
CCATTACCGATACGGGACCAAGGCCAATTACTGAGACAGTACTAGATTAGCTACAACGATAGCCCTGATAAATACTGATTGGGCTTATAGTTTTTGTCTGTTGATTTAAGTGGATTGCATGAGGTGGAGCAAATACCTACTGAGTGACATCATTTAACCAAACCATGCTACTCTACTATGAAGGGTATCACTACTGTTTATGTTCAAAGATTAGAAAGAACGCTTTCTAGAATCTAGATAATCTAGAACAGTGCGTTGTTATGACGTTGAAAGCAAAATTAACGATCTACGTTGTGTCTTATTTCCAGCATACGCAGGTCTGCTGTGGGTGGGTTTTGACAAAGGACTAAGAAAACTTGATTGGATTGAAACGAATATATTTGGCTGATTGTGATTGTAAAAAAACAATTAACATACACTAAGTCGTATGACCCCTTAGAAGTTTTAACATGAAAAAACCCTAGTTAGGTAACTTTTCTTGAATCATATTATGTATACGGATAGGTAGACGGAATGTATAATATATTGGTAATCTAAATTCTATATATTCGTGGATAGTTACATTTTAACTTTATTGTTCTGAATAATTTTTATTATGTTAAAATGGTTTTTAATGTGACTTTATACAATATAAAATATTATATTATATTATATTACATACGGATCTACGTAATGAGTGATGATCATACAATTTTTTCCACTTGTGAATCCAGAAAAAAATGTCGTTAATTTGTTTTTTTTTTCTTATATTATAAGATTATAATATAGGTGTCAATCTTCTACACCTACCATAATAATTATTAATTATTCACCCCTAAAATATGTTAATCACGTGTGAGTTTCCGTATTATTTGAATTAATTGGTTTCAACACATAGACTTATTTAAATTGGTGGCTTTTGATAATTCAGCACATGGTAATATTATATACTTATAATTTTATATTATTTAAGTATATATTAACAATAATTAGAATTTAATATTTTAATTTATAACATATTTAAGTATAGCATAGCCTTGTGCAAACTAAACGGTCCACAACACTACAGACGGAATGGCCATCCTAACAGACGTAGACTCCCACACGACCACTACAACATGTTTTTAATTGGCTCATAATTTTACCATAATTGTTATTGTAAAAATAAAAATAAAATAGAAATTATAAAAATTATAAAAATTATTTGTACAAAAATAAATTATAATCTATGTAGTAGATATATTATGGTAAAATCGGTATGAGTATATATCCCCGAGTTTTTCTTATTGTTTTTGTATTTTCTACAACTAACATAACAGTACTCTCGTTTGTACTTCCTTGAACGTGTGCCATTGTATTATATTGTTATAATATGTAGGATATGTCTTGGTAGTTGGTATCCTACGTGCCACGAAGAATATTCAAATTCCTATAATTCAGTACACTCCTATCATCTGCCACCACTTCCTCTGTTATGAGACGATTGTTTTACGAATCTCCTCATATTCCCTTCCCTCGACTATAATATATGCTGTACAGTAAATATGCTTTTAGAATTTAAATTGTCAATATATAATAATATAATATACTATGCATGTAAAATGTGTTATATTATGATACATTTGTCCTAAACAATGTGTAACAGATGAAATAACGGATAGACATATACCTATACTTATGTTTTAGTGAGAATATTGTTGATCTAACAGAGAAATAATATCATCACTATTTATTTGTAATTAGTAGGGCTGATGTATAATAGATGTGTCACAAAATAATATACAACGTTGGATATTGCGGTTGTGTGAACATTATTGAGTACGTGCATCGATATATCATAATATGTATTATTATATAACTGAAAGAGACGAAAGATAGAAATCTAAACCTAAAAAATTAAAGTAAAATGCCCTAAATAATAATAATAATAATAATAATAATGGGAATTCGTGAAATTTTGACGAGTTTTGCTACTGCTTATATATCGAATTTCCAGTCAAATGGACGCAGTGCAACGTGAACTTTTAGGTAGCTATCCTAAAAAGTGTTTAAAAGAAAAAATAAATCATAAATCATCGATGAACCGACAACTTCTCATTCGTTCAACGCGCTTGGAGTATAAAGAAATCGAGTTATTTTACTTGGACGGTTTTGTGTACAAAATAAATAAAACCGATAACTACACTCTTTTTTTTTTTTTTTTGGTAGAAATACCGTGCTCTCTTGCACAATATTATCAATATTGAAGTTTTTTTTTCAAATATTTGTAAACATTACATGGTAAGGTATAGGTACATACGCCGGACAAAGAATAGCGTTCGAGAAAAACAGAAAAAGGAACATTAAAAATAAATAAACAAAAATAACGTTATTTGAAACCGCTCGTCTAAACTCGATTTATCTGCACTTCACCATCGTACACGTGAGTCGTTTATGAACATATTATTATAAAATCTACCCATTTTTATTTAACTTTTTAGGTTCGATCGAGCGTATTTTTCTTGTGTAAAAAGAAATCGTTAGTTTTTTTTTTTTAACATGCTCTCGCACGCACACATACGTATTTCATCATTTTTGTGCTAACCAAAAGATATTTTTATGATGGATTAACCTCTTTCCCTTCCACCGTATAAAAATTCCCCACATCAACGCCCTCGAGTAATCTCAGTTCGTAGTTATCAACTTCTTTATTTCGTGCACAAACATATAAAGATTACACATTACTCATATTAGAGATCATTTTTAGCAACGCATTTAAGATGTGAATAAGATAAGTACAATAGAATATACCTTATACATTTTTTTTTATCTTAGATACATTAATATAATTGTCTATACGTCTGGTTAATGCCTAATAGTTTATTTTTTAAATATAAAACATTTAATAATATATTATGCGTAATAAGAAAAAAAGAATATTTTTGTTAAATTGTGTTGTAGGTATACATTGACATTTTACATATTTGTATTATACAATTTGTCTAGAATTCATTATTAAGTTGATGGTAAATGATATGCACTATTGCATAGTTTAAACATTTACAAATGTTCAAAATGTGATATTTTGGTTAAACCTTAAAATATATATTTATGTTGGTTGTAATTATAATAATTTGATCAGGGCTTGGAACCGAAATTAAAAATAACTGTATTTTAACCGGAACCTATTGAAAATATTGCAACCGGAACCTTACCGAAACTCTTTTTTGATTTTCTTAGGAACCTAAACCGAAACCGGAACCGATAATTGTTGGAAGAGAATTTTTCGGTTCTAGTTTAATTTAATTATTTAATATATCTAGGTAGGTAATACATACTAAATAATAATAGTTGATTCATAAAATTTGGTTGTAAATGTATACTGATCAGTCAACCTGTTTTTTAAATACAGAATATAATGCAACTAAAAATATTATTTTTTTAATGTCTATTCTATAATATAGATTACAATTTTAAAGTAAAATAAATTATATTTCAGTCTCTTATTATATTATATATTATGGTATCATATTAAATTAGACCGAAAATTATCAAAAATGAATTCAGATTTTGAAACTTCAAAGTTTAAATAAGAAAAAGTCAATTAATCAATTTAACTTTTAGTAGAAAAGTAATTTTGTCATTTTAATTTATACTAAAAATCATCAGTCAAGTATTAAATTAAGTACCTATTTACCAAAAATATGATTTTTATAGAATAAAAATCTTTATATACCAATTGTACAATTTCTGGTATAAATGTCGGTAGTTTAAGCTGAATTTTACAACTCCCAAGGCCACAGACTCACAGGCCACAGCTACAGAGTAAGTTAGTCAAGGACTTAAGGGATGTAAATATTGGCTATTATATACTGACCATTCATTTCAATATCCTTTTCAATAAAAAATGATATACCTTGTGCAAAATACAAATTACCTATTTATGTATAAAAATTAATTTACAAGAACCTATAATTAAAGATAATATTATATCGAGGCAGAGTTCCATTCTCAAGTATTGAGTAAGCTAATTGATGGTGTAAAAAACTACAAAGTTGGTCACTTTCCCACATGCACATCATTCAAAAATTCTAGGCTATTATTTAAATTAAACCACTTTTTATAGAGACTTTTTTATAAAGATATTTTTTAATACTCAATGTATTTGAGTGTTTGATTGTATCAAATTATACGATGCACTGACTTCCACTTCTTACAATATGAGCCAACCCTATTTTTTTAAATTTGTTTTGGATGTTTTTAAAATAAAATTATAGTAAACTTTAGCAAGTCCTTGAACAGAATAAGGCTACTATAATTTGATTTTATCATTTTAGATACTTATAATATATGTATAAAGTTTATAAATGGTTTTTTTTACTTTTTGAAAAAAAAACATACTTATAAATTCCGGTATTTACCGGTACTAGAACTGGAACCTTAATTCTGTAATTTTAAGAACTGGAACTGAAAATCGTACCAAATTTTAATTTTTTTGAAGAACCGAATTGGAACCGAAACCTAGAAAATCATAAAGGTTCCATCTAAGTTGTACCTTAGACACAATTTTAAAATACTATTATATTTCCCATTTGTATCCTTCATAGTAAAATAAAGGATTTTTTTGCGTATTGAGTGAAATGTTTTGCATTTTTTTATATCACATTGCAAATATGAAATAACATTTAAATTGTTTTCAAAATATTTCTTTTATTTTTAAACATTTTAGATTATGAGTGGAGTGAGGGATCTAATGGTTTTACAATGGTGTTTATTTTTTTTTTTATATACAAAATTTATACGAGAAGGAAACAGACAAAATACGAAAAAAATGAATTAATGTTTTTATAAAAATAACCGTAAAGTTATATTCAGCATTATATACTTTATTCAAAGTTTAAAAAGTAATAGGCACTACAATTAGTACTGGCTTAAAAAATATAGTGAAGTCAATAAATTCTAATCGATCAAAATAGCATAGTAACCAAATAATTGTATGAAGTACAGTTACATGTTAAATAAATTATTTAATAATTAGAGCAGACCGACGACACATAAACGGACAAATAGAGAATAAATCTTACAAGTGTGATGTATGCGACAAGTTGTTCTCTGAAAGCAACAATTTGACGAATAATCGACGCACACAACACTGGCGAAAAACCGTACGCGTGCGATGTACAGAAGGATAAACTGATAGAATTGATCAAAGATCTATGATCCAAAGGCCATATTAAAATAGGATAAATCATGTTAACATATCATTATATAGTATTAAATGTTCAATTTTGTGATATAAATTGTTTTTTCTTGTTATTAAATTTCTAATGTCATATTCATAAAAAAATATTAAATTTCTTATGCTTTTCAATGTTTAAAAAATAAATTGGTTTTCAATTATTTTCTTCTTAAAATATTGTATACGTCATATGATCATTTTGTATTTTGGACTTCAAGAATATTGTTAAGTTAAAAATATTTGGAAATCTATTTACACAGGGGGGTGTACCTAATATAATGTTTATCGAATTATTGTGTCAAAAATAATCATTGCATTGTTTTTATTACCAGTAGTCTTTCTCAGCAAGGACTGGAACCTCACCAAAAAGAAACGGTTTTATAACCGGAACCCTTATTTAAATTAATTTAAAAACCAGAACTAATACCTACATTTACTTAACAATTTTTTTTCCTTAAGTAAAAAACCAAATCAGGTAACAATTTTTTTATTTTTTAGAACCGAAAAGAAACCGAAACCTAAATTTTAGTTTTTCTGGGAATCGAATAGGAACCGAAATCGAAATTTTAGTTTTATTGGGAACCAAATAATATCCGGAACCGTAAAAACCATCAAGGTTACAGTCCCTGAATTTGTTATGTTACCTAATATGAAGGTTATTAGATTTAGTTATACCGCTCATTGTTATAATATACCATATGAATAGATAAAACATTTTGAAGAAATTATTTTGAAATTTTTTTAGATTTGTAGAGCATTTTCCGCACACAAATATTATATATGCATTAATAGTTCTATATCATATTTCTTTTTTTTGGGACCGTTGTCTGAGCATTTGAGATTTATTATAGGATAGGTAGGTAGATATTTATTATTTTATGACAGTTGTGTGTACAGTTTAACCGTCGTGACTGTAACTTGTACAACATAGAAATTTTTAAATCAAGGGCAAAAAACACAAAAATAAGTATCATCTAAAAAGTTGTATAGTAAAACCTCTCTATAACGGAATCCCTTGGGCTGAAAAATTTTTCCTTTGTAATGAGTTTTCCGTTATACGGAGACTAAAATATACGCGATAAGTTATTCTAAGACATTGTTATTTTCCGTTCTAGGGAGATTTCCCTCATTTAAAAAAATGTAAATGCCTAAACCACAATAACTTAAAAATATCAACTTTATTAAAATTGAAAGAATATTTACAATTTTACATGTATAAAATCTTAAATCTATACTAATTTGATTAAGGGGATTCCAGCACACGTATTTTTAATACGTTTTAGACCAATACACGGTGGTAAATTACACATTCTTTGGAATCATTTAATTTTTTTATACAATATGTATGAACTCCTTGACAAAATATCTAGGCTTTTTAGGAGAACAATTTTAAATTTAAATTTTTAAAAGACCTTAAAATTAATATTTTTTTAAAAAAATTCTCATTGTAATAATAACTCTACATTTGTATATATTTTGAGCACTACAGATTTGAAATAAAGAAAGTGATTCCCAAAGAGCATAGTCTTGAAGTTTATAAACTCAACCATTTTTTTTTAAATTACAATCAAACTTCAGGAAGTATATTTAATTTACTACCACTTTTAGAAGTTTTTATAGTTATGCAAACAAGAATATTTTCATTTTTCACATGTGCGAGAGTTGCATCCGTCGGCGGTGGCCGGTATTACAGTGATTTTCGGAAATACGCACTAATTTTCATTTATTACTCATGCATATACATAGCCAAAATATTTATGTCATGTGAATTACCTAAATATTACTCCTTAAAACATGATACGGTGAAGCCCCACTCATCTAATAAACTACTAATAAAATGAATAATGCCTAACGAAAAAATCAAACCAAAGAACTCAACCGTCATAAGAATTATGAATTATAAAGTGACAAATACACCTACTAAACAGTACTTTAACCCCCTTTTTAAGCTTGACGAGCTTGTGGTTGTGGTGGTAAATTATTATTTAGTGATAGGTATCTAACAAAACGTCAAACTTTAATGGTAATCACTAGTTAATAATCATAATATAATGTTCTTGATAAAATAACTACAGTGATATTAATTTAAGATTTAATTTAAGCATTTAAATTAGGTCTTATCGTTACTTAACATGTAGATATATTCAGTGATTATCAATGTTCACAATCAGATATGCGTTTTATTACTGTAATAAATTTATGATTTGATTAATTTAGTAGGTACACAAATTATTTACTCTAAAGGTATAGTGTACAATAGTGAACAGAAAAATATACTTAAATTATTAAAATCGTTTATTATCATTAATTGTTGACATTTTACAGATTAAAACAAAATGTAAATGTCAATAGCTCCTTTAATCATTAACACACCAACGACCCGAAAATATTTTTAACTTTAAAAGTTCTACTTTAAATTTCTCCTTTATAATAATTATTATTATACGTGTTTGTATCGAATTTGAGAAGAAATTGTTTTCAAATAAATCACCTTTTTTTAATTTAAATACTTCATAGAAAAATCTACTATCACATGCAATATGGATAGGTATCCATATTATAATCAAGTCACAGCTCAGAATCTAAATAGAAGATTATATTTTATAATGTTTATTTAATTATTAATTTAAATAATATTCACACTCAGTGGAGTATGTACGGGGTGATATGGGGGTCATACCCCCCCCCACCCCCTCCCTTGGCACCAAATTTTTGTACCCAATACAACATGTTTATTATAATAACATGAATATAATATGTGTATGCTGAATGTCTATTAAATATTTTATAATATCCCCCTCCCTTAAAAAAATTCTAGATACACTACTGTTCACACTAATATTGTACATGAGTACAATTATAGTAATATACACATTTAATATAGTGTTTTTTACTCTAGTGCATTATTGTGCCTTTGATTGTAGTAATTCTCAACTTAATATATAGGTAGTATAAATACCTATTCTATATTATATACGTATTTGGTATAGAATATAAATATATAATAATATATGGTACTAAATTCTATCATAATATAGTTTTTTGAGTATAATTTTATGACAAATTCAATTAATTTATACTTTCCGATATACTTAAGTTTATATATAAATTAGTTCTATACATTAAAAATTATTTGTCGTTATTCTCTTAGGTAGTTAATTTTTTTTTATATATTATAAATTTGTATGAAATAACTATTATAAGGACAAGTAAATAACGTATTTGCCCATGTGATAATTTAAAATTTTAGTGTTTAAAATGCAAGACGGGCCATCCAAAAAAAAGCTGAGAAGTGTCGAAGAAATTACATTTACCATTTGCACAACGATTAATGTATAATTATATTATAAGCCTATAGTATATTATGATATTAAGAATAAACAAAAACTGGAAAACTTGCTCAGCTGTATAGTATCTTTCAAGTATACTGTAATGGAAGTGTTAAATTATTAGTTTATTATTCACATGAATCATTGTATAACTAAAAACGATACTTAGCAGAGACGAGGTGGAAACGAAACCCTAATTTCAACTTTCCTTTTTCTTTATAAGACAAAATATATTAATTTAAAAAAAAAAAAATATTTTGATTTACAATAATTTTTTTAGTAATCTTTATATGGTACTTTGAGGTGAGCCAAATTTATAAATTAAAGACTTTAAACTCGCTCTTTTACTAAGTATATTATCGAATGTAAGTACTACGTCATTGTGTAGGTCACTGTAATGAATGTGCTGAATTTTAAATCAATGATAAATCATTATTTGATACATCATCAGATAAAGTTTTTAAAGTAGACAAACTGTTATTTTCTGCTCCAGATCCATAAAAATACTTATTGTTTATATTTTGAATTTAAGAATTTCGAATTACAAACAAATATTATGTAAAACATTAAACCTATGAATACCTACTTAATACATTCATCGTTAAGTTATTCTGTATATTAAACATAAAAAACCTAGAAGAAGAATGATCTGATATCTTAAACAGTTTATCTTTATTAAATACGTAAATCTATAAAAAGGCTAAAAAAAAAGATGAAAATTGTAATTGATTTTATTTTATTTTACCTAAGAGTAAATAAACTAATATGGACCATCAAATGTAAAAAAAATGTACTATGACTGCTTGTAATATGGTACCTAAGTAGTTTGTTATTACTTATTCAAACTGATATTAGACTAGGTATTTAGAGTTAATTGTTTACAAAAATCACACAAATTGTTCATATACATAAAAATGAGTGTACGAAAATATGTTTGTAGGTAGATGTACCAATTTTGTCATCAGTATTGATCGTTCGTTAAAGTATACTATACATTTCCATGAATCTTAAATACACAAACATTTTTATATTTATTTAAGTTTTAATTTATACAAACAAACAATATAAAACTATCACAGTGACTTCCTACTTTAATGTAAAATGTAATCTTAAAATCAAAGCACTTCTGAAGAATTTGCCAATGTTGATTATTGGTAAATACAATATAGGTACATTTTACCATACTGCAAAAATTCCAACTGTAATTAATATAACCTATAAGTATTAATTCCTTTACACAATTTTCATAACGCGTATTGTATCAATGTAATATTTCCTTTGATAATTATTTTAATTTGCTAACGTATCAAATCAAAGTATCCTTATATTTTTTTTAAAAAAATAGGAAAACATTTATACCAAATTACCAAAGCGTCCACTTAGTGGTAAAATTATGCACAATAAATCGTTAGATATAAGCAGTACCTACCGGTATGATGTGGATATTATTATTTGAATTATAGCAGAGCAAAAAATAACTTTAAATTCAAAAATACATGTTTATTTATGGTTTTTTTTTTTAATTGAAATTGAAAATTTGGAAAATACCCTAAATTTTATATTCTCAAATATTTTTATCTTTCAAGTAATTTTCTCGTACCTTAGTAACATTTACTTTCACAATTCTTTATTGTACTAATTACAGGCTACTTTGATGCTTGAAAAAAATCATTTGAAGCAGATATAAATACCTACCCAATTACCTATAAGTTTTTTTTATTTTATTGGGAATTATTCTGTTTTACAAATAATCATATTTATGTTATTAACAGTTTTATTCACTTGCATTTTGTTGTTTGGTAGTAAAGAATTTGAAAATTGTATGTTAAATTTAAGTCTATTTTTACTAATAAAATAATAATTAGTGATATATTCGTACAAAATAGACAATAGTTGCATGCAATTCTATGTGTCAAGTTTTATAAACAAGTAGTTATATTTAAATTAAAACTGTAAATTATGATTTGAGAAAGAAAATGTCTAGGATGTGATTTATTGAATAACTTATTTCAAAAATGGTGAAAAATTGGGTTTAGTATACAGTAAGTTAATTTAGTTATGACATTTGAATTAAAATGCAATGAACGTACACCACTTTGAATGATTATTGTTATTAAAACACTTAAAATCTATGGTTTTTCGATTAAAATACAATACTTCGATTAATACCTGCATAGTAATAAAAAAAAAATAAAATCATTAACTAAATTATTAATAAGTTGTTTAATGAATGTGAGAACTGCAACAGTGGACCAACAGATCAATATCTACTCTGAAAAAAATAATAAACCCCGTGTGTTTTTAGTTTCACTAAAATTAATTTTTTTATTCTTCAAAACAATACCCAACAGTTAAATGCATAAGATAAAATACTGAGTGAAACTTTTATATAAACGAAATAGATTCAAAATGTGAAAAGGGTATATAATTATTTCTACCTGAAAACACCTATCTGAATTTGGTCAAATAATAATATAAATATGGATAGTGAAAAAAGTACTTTTTGGAAAACTGTTTACAAATAAAGACTATACTTGTCGGCACCATCATCACCTACGAATGCGAAAGATCGCGAGACCGGGAAAAATAATACAAGTGGGTATAATATAACAAAAACACTGTAATATTAAATGGTATGAAAATTCATATCGTCAAGCCAATAAATTTCTTTGGCTGCGACTGGAATCCGGAAGTAGTCTTATGATGTAGGTCTGACGTTTCGATTAATATTTAAATGACAGTCGTTTGCGTGTATTTTGAGTGCTCAGAGGCCCCACGCGAGACTTTCGGGAATATTCGAATTCGAATTTCTGCTCACCGCAGCATAAGTCCCATAATTGCCATTACTGAAGAGGCGTATTCTTGAAGGAAACATCGAAAGAGATGTTTGATCGAAAATACATAGTTTGAAAACTATAGTGAATAATATTGACTTAACAAAACAAAACGTGCATTTTAAAACCATATTATGTTGAGCACCGTACTACTATTATATTACCTATATTAAATTAATAATCAATGCGTAATAGTAATCAAATAATTCGTTTGTAATGAATAATATTATTATGATATATTCCTGAATACCGACAACCATTGTGAATTTTTTTTTAATAAGAACCTCTATAGTCTACAACATCCAGAAAATGATTTTATGGTCGATCATGGATAATTGAGTTAAAAAAACCACGGATGTAGCAGCCGTTCTTATCTTATGAATAGAAACAACGGTTGACAGATGATAGATATAATTCTTTAAGTCAAATCACGTGATTTTATTCCAATAGTCATAGATAGTTAAATATATATAGCCAATATTTAATGACTTTAAATATTGTATAAATGTTTTAAGTTACTTTGTTAAATTGTTCCATTATATTAGGAACCAAACAACGGGTGTTTTAATAACAATAATCATTCAAAGTTGTGTACGTTCACCGCATTTTAATTTAAATATCATAACTAAATCAACTTACTGTATACTAAACCCAATTTTTCACATAAGTAATTCAATAAATCACTTTCTAGATATTTTCTTATTTGAATAATATTATGTATTATTTTTTTTACTTAGCCATATTTTTTCGAGGAATTTTCTAAGTAGTTTGGTTAAAATCTATATTTTTCGAAAAATTTGGAAAATGCTATGGTGTTTAGAAAATGTTAATATAAACATTCAGTCAAAGTTTCATGTACCTACGGTCATTTGTTTTAGAGTTGCACCAAAAACCAAAATCGATTTTCTCGAAAACAGATTTTGAGTACAAATTCCCGTTTTTCCTTAATTTTTCTTTTGTTTTTCACGTCGCTTTTAAAAACTACTTAAACCCCCAAAAGTACCAACTAGATTAACTTTTCTATCAGAAAAGATACTGTTGAATAAAATCCAAGCATTTTTACTGTCCTAAAAGGCAATGGCAGTCACTAAAATAAAAAAAAAAATAAAAAAAAGCACACATCATTGTAAAATCAATACATTCATCGATCCTCTCAGAATATTAAAAATAACATTTACAACACAAAATTAACTTCACATGGGTGAATCCGAGTTATTCAGCTAGTAATTTATAAAAGTATTTAATTTCTAAGATACAATTCTGAGAAAAATTCTGGTTTCACTATTTTCTTGAAAATTCCTATAGCTCTAAATATATGAACATCTTACTTTGTTTATTATGTATTTTGTTGATAATATAGGTCCACAACTAATTTAATACAGAAATCAGAAAAAAATTCACTTATGAATAAATTATTTGGACTTTTATGCACTTTGGATAGAAACGCATACTGTACTCAAATTGACAACATGTATTTTACCTAATGAAGTTTGAACAAAAGTTTTCAACAAAACTGTATTTAAGGTACATACAAGTAAATGTTTACCACTTTTTTTTTTAATATCGGTTTTGATTAAATACTTGGAATTGTATATAAAATAATAAAGTATAATTATATTATTATTATTACTTGTCCAAATTCTAAATATTATTTATGAAAATAATATACATATCCTATGACCATCTTTGGATAAAAAAACAAAGTATTCTGAATATTTAAAAAAAAATCACTAGAATATCGTCTTGTAGAGTACCTACATATTATTATGTGTAAGTGTATACCTACTAATTTTGTGTTCATACTTATGCGTTGTACATAAACCATAATTTTTTATATCTTATCATCATAATTTTTGTTGACTTGAAATCTGTAGGCACAATTATCGCTGACGTGTGTAACGTATTTTTTTAAAAATAAACAAACTGTTATTGCTTAGTTTAGCACATTCCTAATCATCTAAATTATTAAAATAATAAGCGAGGTAGATGTCAACGTCAGAGAAACGTATAATATACGTACTGATGAACAGCTGTATAAAATACAATGTCTTACACTGATACTCCTAGAATCTATGATGCAGTTGAATCGAAAAAACTGTTAAACAAAACAAATAATATGAAAGAACAATGCGATTAATACCACAGTAATTTCAAATGCGTATTACCCTAGGGTGACACAAACTTGAATTAGGGATGGCATGGCAATATTTCTTAAATAAAGCAATCATACATATTTTTCACAATTTAAACATAAAAATGATTCTATGAAAGATATATAACGTGTGAGTTTAATGTAATAGCTCAGGTTATATAAAAGCTGTTGTGTTCATACCTATCCAAAGAAAACCAAAGTTCTAAAATATAAATATAAATAAACGTGACTATACCATAGGAGATCTCCGGATCAGTAGAAATCACTTTTCCGTGGTAAAAAAAGTTGGGGAACTTTTGGCGTATTACAACTATAAATATTTTGTTTCTTATTTATTACATAAAGGTATAATAAAATAAATTAATATTTAATTATTGATTTATTAAAAATTGTTGTTTCTTGGTATAGGTACTCTTCTAAAATTGTATAATGTACAATGTCTTAGAATAAATGGGAAATACATAAATATAATAATATTTACAAATTATTTGAGTAGGTATCAAATTTCAGTCTCGCACGGGTATCGTTACCAAACACACGTGTTTTACTTCGCTCCCGAGTTATTCGTCGACAACTTTCTCCAAACTCAATGGATTTTGTTCTAATTTGCAGTTTTAAATAAATAAAAAAAACTAAGTTCTCGCCTACGTATGGTTATCGTTTTTACAGTAACCTCAACCGTGTCAAGTCTAAAAAAAAGTAAGAAATTAATTACTATTATCGATTAATTAACTACCGCCTCGAGGCACCGCTCATCCGGTGACCTTTGGACAGTAGATAACCGATAGCGGCACAATGCCGCCTAATCAACTAATTAAAAATAAATCATCCAACGACCGCACAACTATACAGGGTGGTTCAAAAGTCTCATTGCCTTCTATCAAAATCGTCAAAACGTCTTCCTCCAAAAATTCAAACAATAACGGATCCGGTTGGACCGTACAAACCAAACATCCGTCTTCTCCGGGTACGTCTCCCCACCCAAAAGGGAACAAAACAAGTGCATCTTTCTTTACGCCAAACCGTTACGAAGTTCTAAAAGATGATGTCGAATCCAGCGAACCCATCGAAATGACCACCGAATCCGCTCCCCAACTACCTCCACCACCGCCAATCTTTATCACATCAACAATAGATTACACTGAGTTCTGTAAGCAAATAAAATCTATTTCTGGCGATGAAGGGTTCGTATGCAAATCCACATCTAAAAATCTCAAACTATCTTTATATTCGTCCAACTCTTTTCGCCAAACAATCAAATTACTAAATGACAGCTCCATCGAATATCACACATATCAGGCTAAAGAAGACAAGCCTTATCGTGTTGTCTTAAAAAACCTCCACCACTCAATACCCACAGACTACATCTCTCAAGAATTAACTGAGCTCGGTTTCTCTGTAAGAAATGTCACAAACATAAAAAAGAGACAGTCAAATGATCCACTACCACTTTTTTACATCGACCTGAACCCAGCGCCAAACAACCCAGAAATATTCAAGCTTAAGACGCTATGCCACTCAATAGTCAAGATTGAAGAGCCTCACTCCAGGCGCGACCTACCTCAATGCCACAGATGCCAAAACTACGGGCATACGCGTACTTACTGCAATCGTACACCTAGATGTGTCCGTTGTGGTCAAGCTCATGTCTCCGACATGTGCGAAAAATCAAAGGACACCCCTGCTACTTGCGCTCTATGTGGAAAAGACCACCCAGCAAACTACAGAGGATGCGTGGTACACAAAGAACTCCAAAAGTCCAGAAATACGGCAGCCTCAACCACACACGTGGACTTCAGCAGGAGACCACTCGACGGCAACCATCCAGATAAACAACACTCGAATTGGGAAAAAAAAACACAAGGTAAGCCTCCTAGTAATGCCACCTATTCTCGCTCTTACGCAGATACAATAAAATCACCTAATCCTAACTCCCAAACACATGAATTCTCCTCTTCCTCCGAACCCCCTCCAGCCACTCTTTTCTCATCTTTTCTTGAACATTTTCAATCACTCATTACACCATTAATAAATCTACTCACAACATTAATAGATACAATTTTAACCAAAAATGACAACTAGCCCAAACGTAAATTATCCTTTATCAATTTTCTCGTGGAATGCCAATGGTCTCAGACAACACATAAATGAACTCCAGCACATCCTATCAGAAACAAATGCCGACATTGCACTCATTTCCGAAACTCATTTCACCCCAAACACCTGCGCGAAAATCTACGGCTTCAATGCCTACTTCTCATGTCACCCTGATGGCACGGCTCACACAGGTGCCGCAATTTACATCAAATCAAACATAACCCATCATTCACTACCCCCCTACTCTACACCTCACATTCAGGCAGCCAGTGTCTCACTAGTTGTACCTAATAACATACCTGTCACCGTTTCTGCAGTTTATTGCCCTCCTGGCATCATCACCACCTCAGACCACTTTTCCAACTATTTCTCAACCTTGGGTCATCGCTTCATCTCTGGTGGTGATTTCAACTCTAAAAACCCTGCATGGGGTAACCGTTCTCCCAACACCAGAGGCAGAGCTTTAAAGCAATGCATAAACAACAAAAATTACTCATCAATAGCTCCCCCAGGTCCAACATACTGGCCCTCCCATAGTAACAGACATCCTGACATTTTGGACATTTTTGTCAAAAAACTACCTAGTAACATACATAGCGACCTCACCAACCTCTACGACCTTTCATCTGACCACTCTCCAACAATGCTTAAACTGGGATTAAACGTCCCTCCTCAGCAAAGGGAATCCCTTACCCCAAGTCAACTAAACTGGTCTACCTTTAAAAAAGTAATAAATAATGATATCAAACTCTCGATCCCACTAAACACAACGAACGACATCAATGTCGCTGTCAATCTCCTCACAGCCTCAATCCAAAAAGCCTCACGCGAATCAGTAAAACCCTATAACCACACAAACCCCAAAAAACAAACCCCCTATCACATAAAAGTATTACTAGCTGAGAAACGTAGAATAAGAAACCAATGGCAAACATTCAAGTACCCAAACGACAAGGTCAAACTTAACAAATTGAACAGCAAAATAAAAAAGGCTATCCAACACGACAGGAACCAATCCTATAATAATTATGTGGAATCACTAACCACAAAAAATTCATCTCTTTGGAAAGCGACCAAATCTCTACTCCGCCTAAGTCAACCTACCCCTCCTTTTAGAAATGAAGACAACTCATGGGTTATTACCGACTCTGACAAAGCAAATATCTTTGCTCAACACCTGGAAAACTCTTTTTCTCCTCATGATATCCAACCCAGTCATACCCAACTAAAAATCGTAGAAAAGTACCTTGATGCTCCTCTACCAATGTCCATGCCTGCCAAACCTACATCTCCCGATGAAATCAACACCATAATCAAAAATATTCCTACCAAAAAATCCCCAGGACACGACCTAATAACGAATTACATAGCAAAAAACCTACCACGTAAAGCCATAGTGTACCTATCTCACCTCTACAATGCAATACTCAGATTATCCTACTTCCCAAACTCCTGGAAGCACTCCATCGTAATACTCATTCTCAAGCCAAACAAACCTCCCGAAAACCCAGCATCATACAGACCGATAAGTCTTCTCCCCACTTTCTCAAAAATATTCGAAAAAATTCTCTTAAAAAGACTCATCCCTCTTGCCACCGAAGCTAACATCATCCCACACACTCAGTTCGGTTTTAGAGCTCATCACTCAACTATCCATCAACTTCATCGCACTGTCGACAAAATCTCTAACGCACTGGAGAAGAAAGAATTCTGTCCTGCTGTGTTTCTGGATGTCTCACAGGCTTTTGACCGGGTCTGGCACGAGGGGCTACTCTACAAACTAAAGAAGTTTCTCCCAGCACCCTATTTTTTATTAATAAAATCCTACCTATCTGATCGCTCCTTTAAGGTTCGTCTAAAAAATAGCTACTCAACCAGCCATCGCATTAGCGCAGGTGTCCCCCAAGGTAGTGATATCGCTCCCTTTCTATATTCAGTGTTCACCCACGACATCCCCAAAACACCCTTTACTTTTCTTGGAACATATGCCGATGACACACTAATTTCAGCATCACACCAGGATTCCGCAACCGCTTGTCGGATGATCCAAAGTCACCTTAACATGATAAATCTATGGACAAAACGGTGGAAAATAAAAATAAATGAAACGAAGTCTACTCATGTAACTTTTACTTTGCGCAAATTTGCTTGCCCTCCTGTCACATTTAACAACCTAGTAATTCCTTCGTCAGACGAAGTAAAATACCTAGGGCTAACATTCGACAAACGCCTCAACTGGAGCTCGCATATTAAACAAAAACGTAAATCAGTGAACTCCAGACTTCATCTTTTGAGACCTCTATTAAAATCAAAACTTTCCTTAACCAACAAACTTACGATTTACAAATCGATAATCCGCCCAGCTTGGCTCTATGGCATCCAACTATGGGGGTCAGCAAAACCATCAAACACCAAAACCCTCCAAGCATTCCAGTCCATATGCCTACGCCTAATAACCTCTGCCCCTTGGTATGTTACCAATAAAAACCTCCATAAAGATCTAAACATGCCAACCCTTAACGACCTAGCCAAATCCTATTATTCAAAATTCCACTCAACGCTCCGCTCTCATTCAAACCCCATCATTAAAAGCTTATCATCTAACTCTATCATTCCTAGAAGGTTAAAAAGGCAATGGCCAAGAGATCTCCTCAACACATAACTAAAAAAAAAAAAAAACATTAATTAAATAAACTTATACCCTAATTTCTGGTCAGGTGGCACTGCTGGGGGCCTTCCTTCTCTTGTTACTTTTTTTTTTTTTACATATTACTTATTACTCTGTCACCACACTTACTTATTATACACTTATGTATAGATTGTAAATATACTTTATTTTAATAAAAAAAAAAAAAAAAAAAAAAAAAAGGTATCAAATTTGGTGAATTCATAACGAAATATTAACGTAGGTTGACGATACCATAATATATTTAAAATAAAATAAGTCATTGAAATATGTTATTTGTATTTTATTACAAAAATCGATTTCAAACAAACCATAGTCGTTTTTATTGGTACAATTTACTTATGATATAATATGAATTGTTTCGGTATTTAAATATTCTTATGTTGTGCGCGGTGTGGTTCTACTTTTCTAAATTGTAGGAAATATTTTGAATATTATTATTCGGCACAAGTGACTTGACTTTTAATTTCCACGAATTCATTTTTAATAATATGATCAAACATGACGTGTGGTGACTTCAAAATATATTCATATACTTGTCGTATACATTGAGTAAATACGTCATAGTAATATTAATCGGATCCTTTGATATGTATATTTTTGTTAGGGAACAAAAAAATTAAGTATTATAATGAATGCATTATTCGGAACACAAGAAAGTAATTTTAATAATCACAGTGGTAAGGTATATTTTCTACGGACAGTCTGTTATATTAATATCTTCAACGGTTTTCGACACTAAAGGTCATCACGACGACGTAACATGCAATATTAACATAATATTATTATTGTATCCTTTGACCGTCAACAATATGGATAACATACCAAGTGCACGAGTTTGCAGACTGCGAATTGCGATGAAACATTTTATTATTATTGCATTGATAACAAAGTGAGGCGCCAGTGTAGAATTTGACTATAATATTATAGGCACATCAATAATAATAATAACAACGCGTGTTTCCTAGTAATGATTATATAGTAATTATATAATATTCAAACCGGCCATCAGTGGTTCTTTTGAACACAAACGTCGTGCACCTCCCGCAATTAATAATAATAATTACATTTGATGAGTGCTAGGTAATTTAATTTCACGGCGCTATAGAGCACGTCAGAATAAAATAACTAGGCCCAATTGTTGGTTGTGAACAAATTACGTTAGTCGGAAAAATGTACAAAAATTAACGTGTTTGTTATGCCGTTTAAATTTTACATAAATAGAATAATATCAAGTTTAAAAAAAAAAGTGTCACCATCGGGTGGATTCTTTTTTATCGGCCGTTAACATGTAATAGTGAAAAAATAAAATAAATACTGCAACCTTATTGCAATATATTATTAGATTCATTCTGAGCGGTGCAATGAATGTATTGATTTTACAATTATATGTGTGTTTTTTATTATTATTATTATCTTTTAATGTATGTGAGACTGAAAACACTTTTCGATTTTAACTTTAAGGGTAGTTTTTGGAAGCAAATTGGATCGGATAATGTTTAATTCAAATTTAACACATCCATTACTGCAGTTATCTACCCAATCACGTGGTATATCTTACACTAAGATAGCTACCAGAAAATTTACCTACTTGCAGATATATTTTTTTTCAATCGTTATCATTAATCATCACCAATACATAGAAACAACTTAAATGAATTATGTTCTTGTCCCGGATTATGGTCATTGAGTGGTGTATTTGGAATTTTTGTATATTTTAGTTAACGGATATGAATCAAAATATGATTTAATTACGCAATTGTAATATTGTAATAGTTGACACTATTGAGTTATTGTAATAGTTAGCAGCTATTCTATGTGGAATATAAAATTGTTCCGAAAACTGTGAAAGGAGATGTTTTATAATAAATTCGGGCCATGGTCACTTTAGGTGAATATTCTGTTATTACAACAGGTGACAGGTGGTGGTCTTGTGTGACAAATATTATGATTGCGAACGAATAATCGGGGTCCACAATATTACGATGGGCGACAAAGTGTTATGCAGCGATATTATTTATTCTACATTTTACGCGCAGGTACTTACTGCATAAATTATGATCGCACGTGTAATATAATGATGATGATAATTATTATTATTTCGGTCACCGACGGTACATGTAATATAATATTGAATTTACGAGAAGTCGAAATTTTACTCGGTTTTGGACTCGTTTTGTTGAAGACAAAATAAACACCACGTTGGGGCTCGCAAAACAAATAGAAATTGTTGAGTTACACGTGTAAACGAAAATTTTTAATCAGTATTTATGCAGATTTTGGTGCCCAACATACGCTTGGGCCTGGGTGTATATCTATGTAAGTTTGGGGCGAATGCGTTCATGTAGATGCGTCGTAGTACCTATGAAATTTAATTATGAATTCACGCAACGTAATAACAATATTATCGCCGTTATAAACACGACATGATTATATATGCCTACAACTACAGGAATCGCGTATACTTTCAGCGCTCGAAGCTTTCGATTTTAATCGGACGCGGTTATTATTTCTTGACGAGATCAAAATGAACCTTGTTTTAATTAAACAAAAACATGGTTTATGCATTTAATTATATTTAATCCGTCCGTATTATTAAGAGAACTTGATTCAAGTCGTAAAAATAAAAGCTACGTTTTAATAATATTTAATAATAATACAATACACCTACAAAGAAATTATGATGACCCGGTTGACGTTTTTCACGATTGCATTATAATATTATATCGCGTAATTAGATACACACAATAATACATAATACAATCACAGTATAAATACACTTCTCCGTCTTTAATTCTTAAGAAGTCTTAATATTTACGTATAATAATTTTACCATGTAATCCGTTAGTGAGTGCACCAAAATGACGAATCTGTCTACGCAGATTTCTAAATTTAAATGACATTTATTGTTAAACTGTTTGCAGTATAGGAATACGAGTATATACTGCAGTGGCTTACCTACATAGGACCTACCACGAAGTTTTTTTTATACACCACAACAATATTTCTCTCAACGAAATTACAAACCCCTCTGTATATGTTTTATTCATTTAAAATTTACATATAGGTATATATTATTTTTCTTCCGGATGACGAGACACGTCACCGCTGGAAACGACGTCCGATATCGACACACACAATTCTTGCAAACGTCGAAAACACAATAAATATTACATATTATATTATATATACAAATATAAATATGTATTCTATACAAGCTGCATTATTATAAGCGTATCGCAACGTTATTTACACACATTGACATTTATTCTGAGTAGTACGAACGAAGAGACGAAAGATAAGTATAATTTTGGAGAACAGTGAAAATGCTATAAAATTATTCGGCGTGTGTGCTTAAAATTAAGCGTAATACGTAGGAGTATTGGCGAAGGTCTGAGAGGCTAAAATAAAAATTTCTATATTTGTTTATCATAACATATATTATTATATTTGATTATATGTATTAATTGTCTACCTAGTTTTATTTTAATAATTGAAAAATTAACACATCTTCCAATATTGTCCATGAATGATTTCACTACAAATCAACGCACTACAATTGTATAATGATAGAAGTGTGAACTCTGAGACCACGATATCTGTGTAGAACGCCTCATCCTTATTCCGCCTAGGTTACACGATATTAATAATAATATTAGGTGGAGAGATGCGAGGCGTCGGGAAGTCATTGTCACTAACGCATACTCAACAATATTATTACTATCACAGGATTAATATTTCGTTATTTTAATATCATTCACTGTTTATCGGCGATTTTCACCTTAAAAGATAATCGATGTGGTGGTGAAGTGGGCTAAACAGCAATAACGTCTCGTTAGGGGCATTGAAAACGAATATCCCAAAGGACAAAGGGTTTTCAATATACCCGTCGTTTCTTCTATGTTATTCTATGCTAATGCATTGATCCACAATGAAAATGTTTGAATAATAAACGAGACGATCGTGAAATTTGATTTTTTTTAATCGAACCAGAATATGATAATTTCTACTATAGTACAATAATATTAAACAACATTAAATAGAAAGAGATTGCGGTAGGTACCTATATCGACTTCGAAAGTGTATTATGTTGAAATGTGACAAAATCAGTTTTATCGATTCTCTCTAGAAGGAGAGATACACATTTTTTATGTACCGACATACCTATTGGTTTTTATTTTTTAAAAGTATAACGTAATAATTCTGACGTTTACATGATGTTACAGTTATTTCAAGCAATGCAATTACCAAATATAAGCGTATATGGGGAATTTTTCCGCGAAAAAAATGACACTTCACTATATTCAATATAATATAACCTGCAGCTACAATGTTTGTGATTAACGGAAACATTTTCATTTTGTGTTTCTAGTATATTTTTAATATTATAGTTTTAAATATTAGAATATGACGTTGGTATAATATACGATAAAATGTATACAGTCGGAGATCATTTTGCTCAGCCAAGTCCATATTATAATAAACTTTAGTATATAATATATACATACCATAAACTAGATCAAAGGTTAGAGTGGCCTCATTTTAAATATCGGAAAAATTCGTCTGAAAAAAATAATACCAAAGCATAACGTATACACTATATGCTCGAAAAATAATTAATATTCAAATTTTTCCTCAGAGTGACTGCTCGAATAAATATAAAAGAAAACACAATTTTTTTTTTCATCTAATCTGTTCGGCTCGCACTTTAAAGCTTTTTTTTCGTTTCGTATAAAACTCAATTATAACCGTTAAAACATAATTATCAGGTGACGCCATATTAATAATATTATGACACAGAATAATAATTATGAACGAAACTCTTTTACGCAGGTACTATTGAGTCGCAATAATAATAATAATAATAATAATAATAATATATTATGGTCTCGTATAATGGTCATTGAAACACTGCGACATGTTATAAACATATAATAAGTGGCCACTCGGAATCAGCTGATGGACCCGCATTGTTCACACCTATAGGACTTGATGCGCCACGCCTGGGCCCATAATATACTTTCATCAATATTATAACCACTGCCGATAATGATGATACGCGTTCCTGTATCGAGCAGGGGAGAGAATCACCGGCGATGCGGCAAAAACGCGTGAAGTCGTTTGCCGCCCCTCCGCTATGGTCGCAGGTGGGGCGGGTGGGCACATCGAGTGCAGCCGACGTAAAGGGATTTGCAGCGTCTCCGACCGCGGTCGATAAATTCGGAGCGTGTCGTCAAAGGATACGTCGTCATCGCTCCGAGCCGCACCGTCAGCAGTATATTATACCTACCGACTTTCTATACTATTATTATATTATGTCCCTGTAATACTGTACTAAATTCGTCGTCGTCGTCGTCGGGATGGAAATCTGCAAGAGCCCCGAAGTCCCACGCAGTCGATTCCAAAATAATTTCTCAATCAGTCGATCCGCCGTTTTATTCAAAGTGTGTTGTATAGTTCATCGTCACACGATTGATTGCCGCCGGTTTGCAGCTGGCCCCATAAATGTTAAAACGTTTATTACCTTTTTGCTATAAGCATTGTTAAAAGTTCATCGTCACTATTATACACCTCCACCTATATCTATTATGTGTATCTGCAGCCGAGATACTTTATGTTTAACTTACTTACGTTTCAGTTGGTGTAAAAGGAAATTTACCTTGATTAAAAGTTTTAAACAAAAGTGACTAAAGTAAAAAAACGTAACTTCAATTAAATTAGTTACAAATTTAAAAGTTTGTATTTTCTTTTCACTTTGTACATTTTTTTTTTTTTTTTTTTATTAAAAATCAATAAACAAATGTTTATTACAGACTTACACACAATATTAGTGTTTTGTTGAATAATCTATTTGTTACTTATCGTGTAATTTACTCATATAATATTATACAGAACTTATTAACTTGTTGACATACACTCCTTATCATAGAAAAAGACCCAATATATTTTAAATTAAATTCAAACTTTAAAACAAATATTATAATATGACTTTTATTTGCATAATATTTTGGACATTTTGAACAAAAAAGAGAAATCAACAGAACAGGATACAAACACCGGATGCTGTGCAGTCGTCTTATTTCATTCACATTGGAGCAGAAATCCAGATTAATTATGTATTATTGTGATTTTAGTATTGATAGTTGGGATACACTTGCTGAATTCGGAAGGAATGAGAAACAACCGTGATTTTTAAAGTACTATTTGGACCCAATATTTTATGATCATTTAAGGTGCAAGGTGAAACTAACTAAGCACAATCTCTACAATAATACTCTAAAATGTATAGACTATGAACAATCATTTATTAAAAATAAACATATGACTTTATTGAAAAACTAATCCATTTATTTAGTCGGAATTATAAAATTTATATTATATTCAAATATTTTTGTTATGCTTTGAAATAACTCGTAAAGTTAACTAGTTACTTTTAATATATGCTAACTAGTTAAATTGTATTAAAAGTTATGGAAATAAATAACTTCTTCCTTCACTTTTAACTTTAAAACTTGTAAATGCTTACTCTTCGTTAAAACATTTTATAATTTTATAACAAAAACTTTATCAATTAAAATTTAAAAAATGTATATATTTGTATTGTGTTGAACGAAAATGTATTGAATCAGCTTCTATCAACTTTTAGGTACCTACAAGTAATGAATTATGTTTAAAATCATTTTATTTTCGTATTACACATAGTTCTTATTTTGTGTGACCTATGAACTTAGTTTTGAATTTAATAAAATTGATTGAATTACTTTTAAATTGTTTATTAATATTAATGCACAGTATATTTTGATTATACGGTTGTTTTATGCAAAATCCTTAGTACGATTAACTTAAAACAGTGTTCTATTTATTTTATAAATCTACTAAAATGAAGTCATCTAAAACGTAGGTGTGCAAATAAAACTTTATGGAACTTAACAGTGGTGATTTAAAACCAGTGACTGAACTTTTATATCACTTTTTATATAATGTAAATTACATGTTTCGAATATCAAAACGATTAAATCCAACCTAATACACAATGTACATAAATGACCTTTTTTGCATCCGGAATATCAGTTACTAAACATAATAAAATGCACTTTATAATATTTGAAAACGGTTATTAGTTCTATAATGATGTTGGTGTGATAATATAATAGTCTTAATAGGAAAACTTGACGTTCGACTTGAACGTTATTCGTATCCTCAAAACACATGTTATGATAATATAAGAACCATAGGCGGATATCTGGTTACATTCGTGGGGAGGCTTAACATTTTTACCATATCCATTAGCGTCAACAAATTATTAGACACTTCAACCTGCAAGCTAGTGGATCTCCTACTTTATTCTAGCTGAGGCACTAAATATGTATAGGTTATATACTTATATGAACATAAATTAATTTGTATTGAAAGCTATTAAATTTGTTTTTATTTTAATGTTATTAATCTATTTTTTTTTGCAAATGCAGTATCAGTATTAATACATTTAGTTATGTTTTTTAGTCAAACACTTTAGCCATTATAAATTAATTCGTGATGTGTGAAGCAACACACATAGGTAAATAACATAAAATAAAAATGATTATGTACAATTAGAAAATATATTTATAATTTATTTTGAAGTCAGAATGTGATAATATCGAATTAATAATAAGTGATATTAATTAGGTTAACATAATAATGATAATATTAACGTTTTTGCACAGAATGGTTCATGGTTTGAGGGCGGCATTCCAGGCAGCCAACAGAGTTTGGCCTCTTTATCTCTGGTCCTCTGTCATAGATTAACATAGATAATAAAGATATGGATAGGACATAACTGTCTTAACAGCAGTAATTAAGGGGAATAGTTGAAAATAAATTCTTACAAAACAATATATTTTTTTTTTTTTAAAGTTTTGATTATTTTCTACAATAATTGTATCAATATTGTTTGTTGTAATTGAAGTAGAGATACTAGAACCTTCCGAGGGACTTGATTGCGTTCTGGGGGGGCTTAATCTCCCCACCAATATCCACCAATGGTAAGAACTATAATCAGCTTTAAATGATAAGGCAACAAAATAAGGTATTAACGCGAGTAGTCCGACTCAATTACATTTGCACACTGCTTGCCTCAGTTGTACACAAGTTAAAATTAAATATCTAAATATATTAATATTAGATTTCCTATATTATGTATGGTTAAACGTTAAAATATATAACTGTACATAGCTTTCGGCCACTACGTATAATAATATTACATATTATTATTATATCGTTTTAGGTTTCCGAGCAAAAGCTGAGAACACCTCATTATATCTTTGTCGTGGTCGTTCGTTGTTAGTAGCTTTTCCGGTACGGCTATACGTGGGTGTAAAAGGCATAGGTATAGGTAATACAGCCGATGCAGCTTTTACGCGAATGGCACTCTTATAATATTGGTATATTATATATATATATATGTTGACGAGTTTTGGCGTGAGAGAAAGAGAGAGAGAGAGTGGGGGGCGTAAGTGTGTTGTTTGTATCACCTCAAACCGTTTTGCACGTACGCTGCGACTTTTCGAGGTACAATATATACGATCAAATAATAATAGTCATATTATATTGATATAAATATTATATATCTGGCAAAATGCACACGCTTATATTATAGGACCTGGGGAGAAAAAAATCTCTTAAAGTACGTCGAAAGCCGTTCGTGTCTGGCACGCCATCGTTGCTGAACAGTGTGCAACGACTTCAGCTCAACGTCACACTGCACCCAGTCACCGATGATAGCACTGCTAAGTCTGTAAGTAAAAAGCGTAGTAAGCTATACAGCCTATACCTAATTCAGCGCAGGCCGAGTTTTGGCCGCGGGATACGTTCCGAATTAAATCTGTACGTAGTCTGAAGCGTTTCGGATGGAAATAACGGCGGTAGTGCCCTGACAAATAGTTATATACAATATTATTGTATTGTTTCGATGGTGATTAAAAAAAAAAAATTATCCTACTCTTCTTAGTCCGCAGTGGCTGATGTAAATTAAACATGATGCATTAAATCCTTAATTAAAAATCGTCCATGATTTGAAGTTGACATTTTTACAACATTGGATATTTACTCGATTTCACAAGTAGCGATCATCTCATTTTGTTCAAAAACGAATAACTAAAGGTACTGGCAATTCACACCATAAATTCATATACTGGATAAAATTTTCAAAATATTTTGAATGAATTTGAACTGTTTACAGATATTTTTAATTTTCGTTATTTTTTGTCTAAAAATGTGAACATAATTTTATCAAAAAGTGTGAAAACTCAGTTCAAGACTCCTGATATATTGTTGCAAAAAATATTATGTTATAAAATTGTTACAAAAAAATATTAAAAATACGCACAATACGCAAATTTTTTTTTCTAAGTTTTTAAAGGTCGATTTTTACAAAATTTATCAAATTTAAAATTAAAAAATTATTTTATAATTAAAAACTTGTTCAACTTTTATAGCCAAGAATTGAAAATGTAAAACAAGGTTCCACGTTAGTAGTTCACTATGTAACTAAAAAATCTAAAAATATACATAAACACAGTTTTTTTCAATAGTTAGTTTAAGTTCAAATTTGGATGAAATTACATATTAAAAATTATTTTTGTCATTTTATAATATTAATTCAACTTACCGGCTACCGTATCAATAATAAGTAATAACAATATGAATATAATATAAAATGTTCTAGACTGACAACCCGTCTCCAATCAGAATCGTTTTTACTTTTTCGTATTCAATGATATTATATAATTGAATTCAGATTTAATACCATCCATTACAGTTATCCACTTCACACTTGTAACCCACTGTGCAGCAGAGCGACATACACTTACTCTTTTTTTTAATTTTCATTTGAAATAATTTTGAAAAGTACCTACTTACCAAACATGCATGCGTCTAAGCGATGTGGGTCCAACGACCCATCGTTACACCCAAACTGGTATTGTCGTATTAGTTTTATAAGACCGTGTGGTGGACACGACTGCAGCAGTGTTATTAATTTTTTTTTCCGTTGTTTCCTAGGAATAAATAAATTAAAATACGTCAAACATATTTTCACCATCCACATAATATTCCCGTGACCAAACGTCATCAGAAAATAACTTCATATTCATATAAAAATATTTAAATATATATTTATAACTGAAAAAATTCAGTAGAACGAATTTATAGTTCAAACACGTCTGAGAATATGCAAATACAGCATATATTATTCTTACATTGTCCCTGATATATTATTATGACTATGTGCAAGAATACGGCTTTTGTGTTCATTATGCACATGTATTATAATTTGATATGGTATAATTTATCATCATTGTTTTGACTTGATATATGTACAATTATTCCAAACCAGTCATTTAAAATATCAATACCTTTTTAATTTTTGTTTATCCATTATCCCATATTATCTAGATTCTAATTTATTAAATAACAAAGTGGTGAACAACAACTGTTACAATTTAAACTTTAAACTCTTATAACATTAGTCGAGTACAAACATTTTGTTTCTGTAATGCAATTGGTTTGACTTTGTCTATAATCCGTTGAGACTTCATCTCATGTCACCCAATCAGTCGCTGTACCCTACGCCCGACACGCTACGGGCACCACCATTGTTGTTGTTATTGTTACCTTTTTCTTTTAAACTTAACCTTTACACCGCGCTCGTCAATTAATACCTTTTTTTTGTTTGTATTTTTACTTACCATCGTCAAAAATGGCCCTCGTTTGCAATAGTTAACCCATCAGTTATTATACCACACATCGATACTCGACCTCTATAATTACGTCTTCCAACATATAACAGACAACCGTAGTTCCTTGGTCTATGACCTTACTCAATAATTGTCAAATTCGGTTTTCCGAAGCATCCTTCAACGTTTAACGTCCAACTTCCGTCTTTGTCCACATACATTTCGTGAATTTTTTCAATGTATGTAAATATTCTGATGTTGTGCACATAAATGAATAATATGCAAATTATGTTTATTATTACACATTGTATAAAGTACAAGAGTACAAGACGTGTGTTCCATCAAAAATTCAAAATATATACCATTCTAATTTAGTTTTAATTTTATAAAAAAAACGGAATAGTTATAATTCAAAAGGATCAAATTGAATATTTTGATGTCCTTACTTACCAGAATGCTATCATGGCCATCAACACAACAAGAACATTGATTCCAAATATGTACGTAGTCTTGGAAGAGTCCAATTACTTTGCAATTCAACCCACGATTTAATGATCAATTAATGTATGTGATAAAATGTCATGTTAGGCTTCAGTTCTAAAACGTAAAAATGGATGCAAACAAGTATTTGGAATATTAATATTGAAGAAGACGATGTTAAGCTCGTTCTATCCACTGTTACACAAAATTGGTTTATTATACACCAACAATGGGAGCAATAATTAAAGGTAAGATGCGCTGTTGAGATGCATTCGTTGGAAAAAACTTTTCAAATCCAAAAATGCTTTGGAAAAATGTTGACTATTGGAAAGTGATCACCAAAGTGAAGATCAAGAGCTTTTTCAGATTTATTGGTAGTAGGCATATCGTCGGCTTACATTTTCAAGGCCAAAGCTATCCAGAATAATATGTACTCCATACCCGCAGCTGTAAAGATATTGTTTATTTTTTTACAATCTCAATAATTTTCAGCCTTCGATCCAGTTGATTTTTTACAATCTTTTTTTTTACTTCATTGTTTGACCCTCAGACTTAGGAAATTCAAGCCTGATCATTAGAAACTTCAGCCTCAATTGACAACCAGAATATAAAAATCTGCATCTAGAAACACTTTTACAACCAGCAGTTAATTGGAAGTTGAGTTGAATGTGTAGCTGTATTATGTCTAATAAGTGTGCATATTTAACTTATTTTTTGTTTGAGGCTGCTTCATTCCACCACCACATTTTTGTACGTGAAACAAATTATAATATTGCTGTGTAAAATTGTAAAATTGTAATAATAATAGTTTTGTCTCTCATCCTGTAGGTACCGACCATTGTCATGATGGTGGACCAGATAATTAATTTGCATGATTAGATAATCACTCTAGCCAACAAACGACTGCCGTGTTCGGGATTTTGTGGTTTAGATAATAGTTTTTGTATTAAAGAAACGAGAGAAAACAAATAAAACATACGATATGATGAAATGATAATTACCTATCTCTATATTTTGTTTTGTACATATTAAAATCGCCTAAGTTATTATAAAAAAAAAATGACAAGACCAACATGCAATAATATTAATACACACAAATACACATGTTACACGCATACAATTATTTATATAGTTACACGCAAACAGTGAATTTGACCGGTCACTAATTCTTAATATTTGTACTAATTCTGTTTACATATTTACTGTGTATTTTTTTATACAAATAAAACAGCTATTTAAAATTATCAAAACAAAAAAACGTATTTATCATCATTACTTCATACCTACTATATTATTTTAACAACATTAAGTTATAGGTCATAGGTTACTCGTTACTGGCAAGGCTAGGACTTTGATGCAACGTTATTTTTTTTCTAGTGTTTTAACACATAGCTCCGTAAGTAGAAAATATTGCTCAGGTAATATACTGATTATTTTATTTTGCATTTTTCGATGTATTTAACGGGATTTCTCATATTTTGGACCATTTTTTACAGTATTAATTGTTTTATTACAAATATTAAAACATATTGGTTAAGGCACATTGTACATTATAGTGGTGAATGGGCAGATAGTCATGAACGTGAATTATTTAATAAGTTATTAATTATTATAGAGTATAATTACGTATAGAGTTATACTATAACACGCTTCCCGAGCTGAACTCATGTATGGATAACGTCACCACTATGTTAAAGCAGATCAACAAGACCACCCACCTAATTGAAATATTAATATTTAAATGTGTTTATTTTTTTTTAAATTTTTGCATCAGAAAATACATTTTTAATGCATTTGTATAGTGCGTTTCAAGAGATTTTTTAGTAATTTATGATTTTTTTTTTTTTTTTGGAATTATTATCCCTAATTATAAGTTAAAATAATAATTATAACGGTCATTTATATGGATAATGCATATTATTTTGTAACGTTAAAAAACTTTAAATTTAAATAAACAAATTATTTATTATTTAAAAGTAACGAATTACAATGTAAAATGAAAAATAATATTATTGAGGCAAAGAGTAATACTTTTAAAAAAACTTAAAAAATAAAATGAATACATTTCCATACAGCAATAAAGTTAAGTGAATAATTTTTAATGAAATCGTATTGATAAAGTATTTTATTGAAAAATATAAATATTATAATAATACACAAATAATAAGGCATAGGTAATATGTTATTTGGCCTAGAAAATTGAATTATGATATGAGGACATTTTATAAAATAAAATTATTCAAATTAAAACTAAAGACTATACTTATAACGAAGCAGTAGATAATAATAAAAATAAAATGTAAATAAATTTAATACATTAATATTATCAACCGTCTAACATCAAATGGCGGTTAATTTGATACCAATTTAGTTATAGACTTGGTTTTAGGATGTTAGTAGAAAATAAAAGAAGAATGAACCTATATAGGTACAGTACAGGCACCTATGGTATAATATTTATTATTTTGAATAACATCAATGAAAAGTTAAGTTTTAGTTTTTTGTTTTATTTTTTTATTAAATAGTTGTTTCTTTTTCACTTATACGATAAAATAAATAACAATCACGATGTTATTACATTTTTTGTTTATTTTCACGTGACATAAATACATATATATGTTTTAATTGTGTGGTGGTAATGCTGATGATGGGAGGGAGGGTTTTTTTTTAATATTTGTTATCTTCTGAACAAGAAGATTTGATGAAAAATATCACAGCGTATGGTAAATTAGGATTATTGAACTTCTGTTATTTATTATTTTTCATTATTTTTGACCCTTTATAGTAATACGTTATCGGATATCTTAATTTACGGTAGCGTGTACGATGCATTATATTTACCTGAAAACGGTGAAATAATGTATAGAAGGACGTCGTAGAAGTGACACCATAATAGACGTTTATCGCGAAAGCACGTCGATTTATTCGTTCGAGTTGAATGACATTAGGAATGAATTAAAATTTATATAATATTTTATTACGTGATATACAGTAAACCACTTGTAGGGTACGCGTCTGACATTTGTCAGTCAAAACACTCACAACAAAAACCGATTGTTTATATTATATTATATTGTTTGAAACGCCCTGTTTCCACTATTTGACTATAAAATATATTATATTACGTACGCCTTACATGTATTATTATTGTTATTTATCATAGACTCAAACAAGACGTATCCGGTCGTCACGCACAGGGCCTCTGTGTTCGCACTATACAAACAAAATACATACAAATATATTATTATATTATAATATATAGGTATTCAAGTATGAAGTGTATAAGATGTGTATATTACCTACCTATATAAATATAATATATAACACCACTATGTGCTATACTGCCACTCAAGTTTTCTCAAAGCCTGTTATATATTTATTTTTTTCAACATAAAACATGATGCATACGACTACGATACACGCTTTTTTTCATGCAAGTACGTTAAAACACACACTTAGACGAAATATTTTTGTATGACATAAAATAGTTATAATGCAGTTTCTTTAATATAATAATGAAATATATTTTTAGTTTTTTAATGATATAAAATGGTTTTTATGTAGGTATAATAATATAAAATATACTATGTAAAATGCTTATATTAAAAATTGAAAAATTGAAAAACGTACAGATAAAATATAAATTTATATTTCTAATTTTATTTTGACATCATTACTTATTTTACGATATTTATATGTATATTTTTATATTGTATTTTTATTTTTAAAAATGTATTTTTCCAGCCTCCACAAATATAAAGCTGAAATTGACGGGTCTATCAAATTACGAAATTTCAAAAACCAATGCAGAGTAGGAAAACGATACTGTAATAAAATATTTAGTCGCCAACGGGTTTTTTACTATTAAAACCACAAAAGTAGAATTGCGTTAGAAAAACGTCAAACCGACACGTAGTAACCGCAGGCTTCAACTCCCGATCATCTCGTAAAAAAATGTCCATATCTACATAAATATGATATGGATAGAATGATATAAATTGTTTTATACCAGCAAAAACAATATGTCCTGCCAAACGGTTTTATCGCCACGATCTCTAACAGTATGATAACCATTATTATTAAACATATAAATATAACGATATAATACGAGGTGAAACTGAAACGTCGTATATTATGATTTTTTCGGTTTTGATTACGATTTGGTTCTAAGAGAAATAAAAGTTCAAACTCCGGTTTCGGTCTGGCTTTTGGAAAAAAATAAATACAATCCTAGATTAGTTATTTGAAAAACTATTTCCCTTTAGTTTCAGTGTGACTAGACATCAGCTCTGTATTGGCAATTAGCTGTGAACAGAACGCATTTTTAAATTAAATAGGTATCCCTCTAATTTTTAATATCAAATTGGGACTATATTCGTTGTGGCGAATGTAAATTCCTACAGAAGACCTATCAGGTAAAAATAATACATAATATATTAGTTTCTACACTTTAGAAAAATGAGATATTTAAGTTCCTATACGGCGACAAAAGTGCTATGTGTAAGCCCTTACACGGCAGAAAAATTCGTAAAACTTCATTTTTATAAAATTTTTTAAAACAATTTTATTGAATTATAAAATGTATAAAATGTACCTACCTATTATGACATTTTTATTTAACTATATATACAATAATTTATGTTATGTCGTGTAGGAACTTACAGACATGACCTTTTTTTACCACGTAGAAACTTATACATGCCTACCTCATTTTTATATTCGTGTAGGAATTTTAGCATCTCGTCTGTAGGGATTAACGTATATAATTTTTTACCTGCTACTCTAGTGTAGGAACTCACGATTCCCTATATGTCTATAAAATGCAATGGTTTTTATTAAACACATTAGTACATTTGCCAATTATTTTCGATTTTAATGTTTCCGAATCAATCGTTTAGCGCTCGTAAAGACCTCATATCGTGGTCCATTAAAACGTACTTTTTTAATTTTTAACAATTAACACTGTTGTAGACCTGATGTATAACTAAAGAGAAAACTGTGTATTGATAGTTTACGCCCGAGACAAGTCGCTCCACCACCGAAATTTCACCTGCGCTTATATTTTGCGTACCTAATCCTCGTTCGGCTATACCGTTGATTATTATTAATACTATACTATTTGACACACGTCGAGGTTCGCGACGTTTATTATTATTCAGAGCAACGTTATAATAATAAATTCATACAGCACATACACGTGTGTATAACATACATAAACTACTGCTGCATCCGAGTGTAAGAACTTTGTGTGTACGATTGACATATATTATAACGAGTAGATAAGCTTCCTTCAGGAAATACTTGAAATCGAAAAAAATATTGCTTACATTTCAGTATCATGTCACAAAAGAAAGACATCTGTGAAATTATAAAAACAAAAATGTTTGTATACACATGCGAGATGAATGAATAAATTGATGCAAAATACAATGCACGTTTTGATAAGCAATTCGATTTATAATGTGAATTTTTAAATTATATACTATGCATTTTTCACGATAACTGCAAAATATATCTTAAAAAATAACATGCCTGATGTAAAAATATATTCAGTTATTTAACATATTTTCAATTAACGAGATATGAACACTGTAACAATAATAGTGGCTGTAGATTTACATACCCCACCGACAATTAGGTAAACAAAAAACGTATACTTTGAGGGTTTGCATAAAAATTATGAAAAAATAACACAGGTAAACATTTAAAGAATATTTCTGTAAATGTGTATTACACCTAAGTACACCGTTCCGGACAGGTCAAATCCCCATGCTCCGTCACCGATGTATACATGCATACATGTATACATATCATAATATTATAATCAAACGCCAATACACCATATAAATTACACGAATAATGTATACAAGTGATTGTAAGTGTGGGCAAATATTTTGTCATCACTGGCTATGCGAGCGAAAAATATAATTTATTTCGTGCAGACCGTGTGTAAGCACTTCAACTACGCAAAGCTCGTGGACCGTGTAAAATATTTACATAAAAAATATACCGTCGAACTCAACACTTCAAACGTGGTATATACTATTACAACAACCTGGTGGTCAAAGTAGAGTCGTCACATTTTGCGTGAGTTCTGACCGTTTTTTTCATTGTGTGAAAACGAGTGTTTTATTGTTAAAAAATGTCGTAAAAGACAGCCAAAAAAATATATAACAAATGCGATGTTCGCATTATGACTGCCAAATCTGCCATTGTCAATCGTAATAATATTACGAGGTTAACCATTATAGCTATGGACACTGGACAGGATGTCGTTGGACTAAAAACCATGCACAGATGTAAAAGACATGATATTATGCATTCACATCCTAAAAACACAAAAATGCCCTAAAATTACAAAAAAAATATATTTAAAAAAATTAACCATAAGAAACTAAAAACATGAAAATATACCATCGACCACGGTGCAGTATGAATGTATTTTAATTCATTGTTGACATTCAATAGTGCCAATTCATGATAATCTGTGTTGTTTTGAATTAAAGTAACTATATGAATAGGAATAATAGATTATTGCGCACATACACTATCTTAAATTGTTAATAAATGCTAGTAGGACACTAACCTACATGAGTCAAGTTCAAAAGATAAAATTGCTATCTGTATATTATGTACTATGTATTTTGGTGTTTCGTTATATATTTATTAATTTATATACCTACTGCGTGGTTGTATAAAAAAGTGATTTTTCTCTAGTTTAGTCCAAAATAGTTAACAATCGTCAACCAACTAAAACAAAATTAACAAAAAATTAAAAAATTAAAATGAATTTATAAATTGTAGTGTTGAGGCATGAGCATGTTTAGAAATTCACTCTTCTTCATTTATTTTTTGTAATCCAATTTCAAAAATAAAGTAATCTTTGGACCTATAAATACAATTTTGTCAATTGATATGACTGGTTTGGATGTCATTATGGGTTAAATTATAATGAAAGTTCAAAAATAATAGGTTTTTTTAAAAAAATCAATGCTATTTATAAATTATAAATTGGTTCTAAAATACAATATTTTGGTCTTCAATATTAAATTGTTTTTACAGTTTTAGCGATATTATAATATTAGGTAAGATGCATTAAGACAAATTTTACTCTTAGATATTATAATATTAATTGTTTGTTATTATAATAACAATAGTTTTATTGTAATTAGTTAAAACTAGTTATTTGTCATAGTTTTGGACGTACAATTGTTTTATGTAACTTCACTATACAGTTGGGTAAAATTTGTATAGTAGTGTTTCATAAATTGATTTAGTTAAAGCATTTTAGTTTTGAATGATAATAATATTATATTGTATTGTATTTTTGAAACAGAAAATTTCCAATTTCAGTAGTTATTTTTGTATGTTTAATTCTTATAATAAATATCAAAATGAGTTTTAAAAATGATTAAATTCAAAAAGTACATTTAATTTGTTGTTTAAAATATTAAGGTGGTACGTGATTTGGAGATTATATTAATTACATCTGTTCAAGCTGTATTTTTGGGAAAATAAATAAATAGAAAATGTAAAGATATTAAAGTAAGGTTTGATGGGAGCTAGCAGCTAAAATTTTATTTCCATCAAAAGTATGTACTCGTATGAAACGCGGATTACCAACAGGACTGGTTTACCTAACGGAAGTTAAGGGTTTTAAGAATGATATAATAGATAAGATGTATTTTTTAAATAGCTTTTCACTTTATAGCACCAAGCTTAGCTGCAAACGAATACTAAACAATGGTTCATTCATCAATCAGCCACACACGTCACAATAACGTGAATGTTTGGAAATTAAGATAGGTGGGTAAAGGGAATAAATATTAATCCCATACTGTATGTATTATTTTTATAGTTAACCAAAAAATGTAAAAATTATTTTATCGGCAGAAGTGAAATAAAACCAACAAAATTAACCAACTAAGTCTTATGTTTTTAATACGCTATTATACATTTTGCGAAACACTGTCCACTATTTCAGGGCTTACCTAACGTAGTAACGTTTAACTTTCTGCACATTTACTGGCAGGTAAAGATAAAGATCGGTTGTATAGTGCGAGTAGAGATTGTTACGAGAGCGTCGACGGGACGCAGCCAAAACTTTCGTCTTTGGTGCGGGTAGGTACAAGTTGATTTATTTGTGGTTTTATTGAAGTACCTAGCTGTTTAGTAGAATGATAAAATAAGATATTACGTTATGGATCGCGTGCCATGAATGTTTCAACACACGAATGGGATAAGCCCGATAGGTAGGAGTTGCAAATTTCACCGGTAACAATTATATTATACATGTATGATATATTATATGTATTTTACAAAAAATATACCATATAGTTTTTGTGAAAACTGTAGTCAAAATAAAAAATAAATAAATATATATATAATATTATACCTATTATATTATTATAAATTATAAATTGTTTTCTTTGTAGTATAGTATAATATATTAAATGTTTTTTTTTTTATTACAAACAATATTTACGAAAACTATTCTACATTATAATATTATGTTTTATATAACGGATATATCTAATTTAATAGTTTTTTTTTTTTTTAAGTGCGTCTGTCCGTGCATTTTGTTCCAGCCTATATCTATATACGCTATTAGTAATATTATTATATCATATAAATTGTGTTTAAATTATTATTTATCATTTATTCAGGGAAATAATAATTAATATCAACTATCCATGGAATCTTACGCTGGCAGTGGTAATTTCTCTATTTCCACAGAGCATGCAAACTTGAAGAAATCACCAAATCCCTCTGGTGATATACTACACCTTTACTGAGCGTGACCTCAGTCTACCTATTTGGATTTTTTTCCTAAATAAAACTTTTTATGAGTTTTTCAGTTACTGCGCGTGAGAGAACTGCGTAAGTATTACTTCTCTCATGCATCATCATTTATTCGAATAATAACAGTATAACACACAATAGTTACCCTTAGTGAAACCTGAATATGCTTTGTAAAGATCCAAAAATCATGTAGTCTTCCATTTTTTAATATTTTTCTTAGCAACAATGGGGGTAAACTGAACAGACCTCACTTTAAATTAAAAACTGGAACCTTGATGATTTTTACGGTTCCGGTTCCTATTCAGTTCACAGTAAAACTAAAATTTTGGTTTCGGTTCCTATTCGGTTCCCAGAAAAACTAATATTTAGGTTTCAGTTTCTTTTAGGTTCTTAAAAAATAAAAAAATTGTTACCAGATTTGGTTTTTTACTTATGTAAAAAAAATTGTCAAGTAAAAGTATCGGTTCCGGTAAGGTTTCGGTTTTTAAATTAATTTAAATAAGGGTTCCGGACTCCGGTGAGGTTCTGGTATTAAAATTAATTTAAATAAGGGTTTCGGTTCCCAATATTCAAAGGGTTCTGGTTCCAAAACTGGTTCTTTTCTGTGAGGTTCTAGTCCCTGCTTTAAATCCTCAAAGTTCATATAGAATTTCTCATTAGGTCATTTAAAATTCAAATTCTGAATCATATCCCTATTATCAGGTTACAACTGCAGTTCACTAACCCGGATATCTCGTCATCTCCATATTTTATTCTGCCTTACACTAACTCCTAACGAGTTGTCGTGATAGAAATCCTGGCAGTTAGTCTCACCTTAATGATGAATTCCGGGGTGACCTGAGTATACAGAATTAGGCTGATTACTGTGTCAAAAGCGTCGAAGATGTTCTAAAAGGCAGGTGATTAACTCCGGAAGGAGATCGTCAGCGATAACACGTTTTTCCCAACTGAAACCTACCTTGGTTGTACTATGTTCGAATAGGTTCATCAATAATCTGTATATCTTTCCTCAAAAAATGGAGTCTCCATGGGTGCATAAAAGTTTTCCCATCATATCTCTTCTGATTTACCGATTACTTGGTGGAGGTATCCTTCTAACCTTGACATAATTGAGAGGACACAATTCCCAAAAATTAAACTTAGACACCTAAACTGAAATTGGCAAAGCCATAGAATATCTCTCAGACAAATTTAAAACTACAATTGAAAAATGTTGGTAAAAACAGACTTAAGCCCAAAACTAATTACCTGGTGAAATACGCATAGTAGTTAAAAGAAAATAATCAAATAAGCTGAATGTGGCAATTGTAACCTATACTATCAGAAAGTGAAAACACTATTAAACGGAAAATCGAAATTTATAAGTAGAGTTGTAATAACTACTTTTGTTGTATACATTCAAATATAATAAACTGTTGTTTGGGGAAAAGTTACTTCCCTGTAATTTGGAAAAATGTCATAACTAATAGTCATTTCTATATCCCCTAAACTCGGGAAATATCATAAAAGGCTAGAAAATATCATATTTTTCTATAGTATAAGAAAAAGTAATCTTAGAAACACTACAAAAATAATTTACGGTCAAATCAGAAATGAACAATTTGCTTTTCACCCGGGGCACTCGTCAACAATCTAAATCATAAATCTGATGGACCATCCCATCACAGACACCAATAAAAAAAGAACATATTATGGCAGTGATTTTTCTAGATGTAGACAACGCTTGCTTTTGAATGTATATGGTACACCACACTTTTTTCAAAATTACACAAACGCAAAAACCAGCTGGGCTAATAAAAATAATTGAATCGCTTTTAACACAAAGGACATTCTCAACGAAAGTCGAAGACAAAATATTGTTTATCATAAAAGTTGAAGCTCGAGTCCCATAGGACTCTTGGTTATTACCAGTTATTTTTATAGGATACGAATGACATGCCCCACACTGATAAAGCAAAAAATATGTCTTTAAAGATTACGAAACAATGTTTTTCACAAAAAACGAGGTCCCAAAACGAGCGGCTATACACTTATAGAAACACATGGATTTAGCATCCGAATGGTTCGGAAGTTTACGTCTGAAAATGAGCTCATCAAAAACAGTAGTGGTTATGTTTGGCCGCAACCACCATAATTTAGTATCCCACCAATTCACATTGAGGAGACAGTAATTTTATGGTTAATATCAAAACAAAATATCTGCTACATCCATCACGCACAAAGAAATCAAGCTCTCCATGAAGCAGTGACGATTCGGCAGCTAATATGTGACATTTAATGGCCCTGAGCCTACTGTCGTACATTTACTAGAATTGACGAGTAACCTTTTGATTAGCTTAGGTTAACACTCCGTGATCCGAAGACAACGGAGACCAGTGCCTGGTGTGTAGTCGAACAATATCCAGCCTACAACTAATTTACTTAAAATTGTTTTTATAAACATCAAAGAAACAACACCAGTTGAATATAGCAAATAGTAATTTTAAGGA
Organism: Macrosiphum euphorbiae; assembly: GCA_949089665.1. Taxonomy (NCBI): domain Eukaryota; kingdom Metazoa; phylum Arthropoda; class Insecta; order Hemiptera; family Aphididae; genus Macrosiphum; species Macrosiphum euphorbiae. The sequence continues at coordinate 15,559,297 of CARXXK010000002.1, read as the reverse complement.
CTAGCAATACTCCTATCCCAACGTGCCTAATTGAGTTTCGTCACTTGGGCCACCAGCTACTTGTTTGAGCAAACACACCATAGTGCGACCTTATTATACAGTACCTTCTTTACCCATAATTTCATATATGCCGAGCTAGCATTTTGTTTCCTAACTAATTATGTATCTTTAGCCAGATCAGAACCCTCCCTCTATAACTAATATTATGTATATATATACGTACTTAATTAAAATATACTAATTTGATTACTCTTTGATTTACGGAGTAATAGTCACTTAACGGCACAGCATGCCAAATTGTTAAATTAATAATTATTATCTGAAGTAGCAGTGTTGTGATACTTTTAATCAGCTAGAGCGACAATTTTATAACAATCAAACAAAAAAATGTAATATAAAAACACTGGTAGATGTAGGTGCCCCCCCCCCCCCCTCCCCACCTCGTTCAAACCTAGTCCCGTGCGGAATCTTTGAGTGGAAGAGACCACTCGAAGAAAAAGTAGCCAACGTTATAAAATAAATATTTTTTTTTTTTTATCTAATTTAAAAGTTTAGGATATAATATGATTATACCAATGAAACATTATCTAAATTTGTAAATAAATATTAGCCAAGAACTGTGAGTATGCAACAAAACCGGAAGCTTTTAAGTGTGTTGAAATATAAATTTTCTTAAGTAAAAATATAATTCCTTGATAGTACAGTAATAATTCAATTACATAAACTCAGAAAACACTATGGTATCTACACAAGGGCAATCAGTAACTGTATCATATACCTACCAATAATAATAATTAAAATCCAAAAAATAAATCCAGATGACAACAACCTGGCTAGACCATAGAATCGATATTTATCCACGACCAAGACGATTTCGTTGTACCGTGGTTTATTTACACTAATACTAATATCATATTGTATAGGGTACCTATATCAAAGTCTTGGTATTAACGAGTTTAAAAGTTAAAAGTTTGGTTTGAAGTTATTTTTCATAGCTTTTAACTTAACAAGTAGTTTTTCATCACAGTGAAACGTAAACTGTACACAACCTTGTTATTTTTCATCGTGACAATAAGTTACTTTAAAAAAAGTTTATTTTAATAAAATATATTTATGTTTTTTTTTGAATAAATTTTGAAATTTATTTTTCAATTCCACTTTTTAAACAACATCTTTATAATGAAAAATTCTGGTTTTATAGTCGTGAATTAATTTAAAAGAAAATAAGATGACTTAAATTAACCAATATCCATTGCAGAGTTTAAATTTATAAATGTATATTAATTGGTTACAAATAATTAATGTAAAATTTTATAATATTATTGATAACTCGAATTCGAATTTTCTTGTTGTTTTTATATATTACATTTTCTGATGATATAAATCTATAAGTTTTATCTGATAAGAAATACATTATTTGCTTTACACTTTTATGGATATTAATGGATTATGGTAACTATTACGTTTTTAAAAAAAAGACAATAGTCTGCTATTATTATAAAAATGGAATTCCAAAAAAAACCAAATGCCCTATCGAAATTAGTCATTATATAAGATAGTATAGATAATAATAGTTGCATACTATACATTGTTTAAGTAACTTCGTTTGTCGATAAATTAATATTAGTACCCATAAGTCTTGGTTTAATATATTTACAATACCTAGCTACCTACCAACCTAATAACATCATATAATTTAAAAACTGATTTCTGTAAGCAATTAAATAAATAATATGAGTGAGTTTCAACATTAGTTTTCGATGTTGTCTTAAAAAAAAAAAAAAAAAACATTTACATATTATATTACCTATACTATAGACTATAGTGCACTGTTGTCAAAAATTTTTGGTCAGTACTTTAAAAAAAAAAAAATGTGTGAATAATTAAAATATGATCATTAAAGTGTATAAAGACTAGTTCAACCTATAATTTAAAATTGATTAGTTTAAATAAAGTTAAATAAGGTTAAATTGTGAATTATTGAGGATTAAGACTACCTATGTTAAAATAAATAAAATGTTACTATGAAAAAAAAACTGAAAGTGAAATTAATCATATTCCTTAATTAAAAATTAAATTATTGTCAATGATTAATATTGTGTAAAGCTTCGTTTATTAAACATAAAAATATGCATCTTTGGAAAACTTATTATATTATAATAACCTACAGTTATTATAGCCATTGAAGAATTGAATAAATTAAATATTATTTTTATTGAGCTATAATATGGCTTCTGAATTATATAATCTATTTTACATTATAATATATTGTTATTTTTTTTAAAAGTTTATGCCTCGGAATAAAATATAGGTATCCTTTACAATATATTTAATTATCGGTGAATCGTGCAATTTTTTCCCCAACATTCTTTGGGTTACACATTTTCAATATATTATATATATTATATATATTTTTGATATAAGATATATTTTTATTTATTTAAACTATTGAAAAGCATATTAAAGATAGGTCCCAATAATTCCAACTTCACTTTTTTTCAGCTGGAAACGAAGATACTTATTGGTGTCCAAATATTTTGATTACATATATTTTTATAATAACCTTGCTACTGATTTGTACATCTACGGAATGTAAAAATCAAATTTTTCTATGTAGGTACCTTAAAAACAGTATTGTTTGTGATTTTAAAATAGTGGAATTGTGCCTTTGTCCTTGAGTGCAACAATTAATTACAATTGTTAGGGACACGCTACAAATAATATTTATAGTGATATAGGCATACTATCAAAATCAGGGCTGAAATGAAAACAAAAATTTTTAATTTTAATTACAATTTCACTTTTTTAATATTAATATTTTTCAATATATTTTGTTTTCTCTGATTTTAATTTAAAATGTTGTACCATTTCCATTTAATTGTATTATGATTTTTAATTAGATTTGGATCATAATATATTTTTCTTTTTTCGATTTAAAATATAAATTTTACATTTTTATGATTTTAATTTTTATTTCTAACTACAAGAAATCTCTCGTCGTTCTCGCGACTGTGTAACAAGCCTATAAGAAAACGAAATGGTTGTTGTTTATCATTGATAATATGAACAACATATATATTGGCTAGTGTTGAATTTCAAATTTGATTTATTTTTTAAAATTTATTTTAAATAGATTTGTACACATATTTTATATCATAAAACGATGATTATTTTGGTATAAATTATTGTTTTAATTTTTTTTCGATGTCAATAAACATTTCAATATCATTAAAAAAAATTGATGTCGGTATCTTTTGTTTGATTATATCATAGCTGATCCTGAACAATTTGTATCGATATTAAAAATCGATTTCAAGTCCTAAGTTTAAAATTCACTGGTAAGAGTACAATACTAAATTTGATTATAAATACTACCATTTATGATACTACATTATATTATATCAATACAGTCGTTGCTATAAAATGTCTTTTAATCTATTATATAAAAATAAGTCCGGTTTTCCTCCCTGACGCTATAACTCGAGAACGCACGAACCGATTTCCACGGTTTTGCATTCGTTGGAAAGGTCTTGGGCTCCGTGAGGTTTATAGCAAAGAAAATTCTGGAAAATTCAGGAAAAATTCAACAGAAAAGTGGGGAAATCGTTTTTCACATACAGCGCCATCTATTATACATAGCATGTACTTCAAACCAATAGCAACGGTGCGTGATAAAGTGTTTGACAGATAGTCATTATTCTCTGCTCAGTTAATTTCATTTAAGCTAAAATAAATTATGTAAATTATGTGGATCGTGCATTTGAAGTTAAATTCAACACTCTGTCCATAGTCCAAAATGCCTAGAGAACGACGTGCGAACATCGGCCGCCGCACAAGACATGCAAGCCAGCAACAAGTATATTCAAGGAACTTAAGAGAAGAAAGACAAAATATAATAAGAGAAAATGACCGATTGAGACATCGCGTGAGCACACGAAGATCATTGGCATCATACAATCGCTTGGCATTCCAATATGATCCCACTGCGAACTACAGTGATGATGAAAATTTTGATATTGGACGAATGACGACTATATGCCGATATTGCAATGCGTTAAAGTTCAAAAGAGAAACGGTTGGATTGTGCTGCGCAAGTGGAAAAGTCAAACTGGATCCATTACTTACACCACCACAGCCACTGAAAACATTGTTTGATGGAAGTGATCCCGATTCCAGCCATTTTCTTCAACACATCCTTGAATACAATAACTGCTTTCGCATGACTTCCTTTGGAGCTAATATCATTCGAGAAGGCGGCTTCATGCCGACTTGCAAGGTAAAAGATACAACACACATAACCAACACATAATTGCAACACATAACAACTTCATATACACCACACACTACACAATCACACGATTTACAATGTATTCATGAACAAATTTTAATGATTATTTGCAATTACAGATACAAGGTCAAATATATCATTTGCATAGTTCAATGGTGCCAACCACACCAGATGAACCGCATCAATTTCTGCAAATATATTTCATTTCGTCGATGGTGGATCAGCTGAACGTGCGGTGCAATATACAGGGAGCACAACAGTTAAAGAGACGAATTATTGAACAGTTGCAAGCATTTTTTCACGCTAATAATGCTGTGGTTAATATGTTCAAAACAGCATTGGAACGAATGCCATCGGATACGCACAAATTTGTCATAAGAGCGGATTGTACTCCAACAGGTGAACATGTGCGAAGATTCAATGCACCCACCGTTAATGATGTTGCTGCAATTATTGTTGGCGATCCAACTAAATCACGAGACATTGTCGTTCAGCGAAGAAGCAATATCATGCATCGTGTAAACGAGACACATCGTTTGTACGATGCGTTACAATATCCAATCATTTATTGGCAAGGGCAAGACGGATACGACATCACGTTGAAGATGGTCGATCCAATTACAGGTACAATATTCACACACTAATTATTTCCATAATTACTTTTATTGGTTTCCATTAACAATTCATTTAATTTTGCATTTTCAGGAGTATCAACGAATAATAAAAATCTAAGCGCAATGAATTACTATGCGTATCGTATGATGATTCGTACACATGAGGAGAATGTCATTCTGAAGTGCGGTCGGCTATTCCAGCAATTCGCTGTCGACATGTATGTCAAAGTCGAGACCGAACGTTTAGCGTTCATCAGATTCAATCAGCCAAAGCTACGATCTGAGGACTATATACACTTGCGTGATGCTATTCATTCAGATGGTGATGTTCAGAATATTGGACGACTGACGGTTCTCCCATCAACTTATATCGGAAGCCCACGCCACATGCACGAATACGCTCAAGACGCTATGACGTACGTGCGAAATTATGGAACTCCGGATTTATTTATTACGGTCATTTATTACGGCCAACGAGCAATTCTTGCAGCAAAGAATAATGATGTCCACGCACTGAATTTCACCATTCAATCAAAAATTGCTGGCGATTTGGTGACATACAAATCCGTTGATTCAATAACAAATCCCGATGATGTAGTAAATTATCCAACGGAGTTTTTGAACTCTCTGGAGATACCAGGATTTCCACCACATAACTTGCAACTGAAAGTTGGTACAGTTATTTTGATACTGCGTAATTTGAATCCACCGCGACTTTGCAACGGTACTCGACTTTCGGTAAAGAGACTTATGCCGAATTTAATTGAGGCAACCATTATTAACGGAAAGTACGCAGGTGAAAATGTATGTATTCCTCGAATACCAATGATTCCGACTGATCTTCCGTTTGACTTCAAACGATTGCAATTCCCAGTTCGCCTTGCGTTCGCAATGACAATTAATAAGTCGCAAGGCCAATCGCTTAGTGTTTGCGGGATAAATTTGGAAAATCATTGTTTTTCACATGGACAGTTATACGTTGCGTGTTCACGAGTTGGGAAACCATCCGCTTTGTTTGTGTTAACGTCAAACCAAAAAACAAAAAATGTGGTTTACCAAAGAGCACTACAATGAAACAATTAAATAACACTTCATTTTAGTAGGTAATTGAAATGAATTTATTACTGTTGTGAAATGAAATAAATATTTTCCTTTTCAAATATATAACAAAAAAAATTTTTTTTCTTTATATTTTAATCACCAAACGAAAAAAAACATAAAACGAATCTGGTGGCGAAACGGAGTTCGCCGGGTCTGCTAGTTGTTGGTAAATATTTTATATTATAAAATGAGACATAATATATAATTCACAGTCATTTCATTACATCATCATATCATTTAATTTCCATCCACTGCTTTTGGGAATACGGTATACTTCATTATAAAATTAACATATTATTCATTTCATTTCCATTCAAAAGTTTTATGCACAACGATTTTTTTATAAATAGTGATTTATTTATAATGAGGTAGGTATTATAAGCGTATTGAAGTTTAGCATTTTAATAAATATATTCAATGTGTCTTAGTGATTCTTATGACAAAAATACGTATTACGATGCTGTCGCTGAAGATTTACTGGAATTCGTTTGTAGCTTATTTTAATACATTATTATTATTATTATTATTATTATTATACTAGTGATCTATTCTATCTCGTTTCTGTTAATACTTGGAATGTGACTCAGATGGTTGTTATTCTATCGTCATATTTTAATACTATCAAATTCCTTACCTACTTACATAGAATTTGTCTATTAAATAAAAATCGTAATTAATTATTTTAATAAGTAGTTCTTAATTATTACAGTATTTTGTAGTTACATAGCCATGGTTCTACCTTTTTTTTAATCTCATACCTATATAAGTATAAAACCATCGGAAATAAAAACTAAAAACATAGTTTGCTAACTATTGATAACAAAGTTGGAATAAATAGGTAAACCGTAAAAGAATTTTTTAACCTTTAACATAACCACATTATATTTAAATTAAATTAAATTAATTTAACAACATCTATGTATATGTTTAAAGAGACTAGTGTGTACAGTACTACAGTCTTATTTATAGGTTGGTTAGCTATTTCAAAGTATGTGGACCATACCTTTATGGATTCCAACTTTTTTGTTGTACAACAATTTTGTGGTAGCGTAGTCCTCAGCAATGTGTCGGATCAACTATACGGTCATTTACTGAAATTTATGTTTATACCAGTAAAACTTTTGTATAAAATAAAAACCACTAGAATCCACTTTTATAAAATATAGTTGCTTATAGTTGTGAAAAATCTAGAGGTTTTCTGAAAGTTTGAAATTTACGTATCTGGATAGATAGAAAGTGAGGGAAAAAAAGTCATACACGCCCCTTCAAAATCAATTTATTTTCTCATAAACAAATTATATATCTGACTTTTCAACTTATTTGTTCGTGTTTGAAATATTTTAATACGCTAAACAAGTCCTTTATTTTTAATTATAAAATATACCTACCTACTTAGTGTATTTTATTTATATTTTAATTGAGGTAACTATTATTGTATCGTATTTTCAGTAAGTGTCTGCTACGTTATAAATCACATTTCGAGATAAAATTATTTGTTTATTCGATATTTATAAATTATATACTATTAATATTTGATATTTGATGCGAAGGTATTTGCTCCGTACATTTCACGGCTGCATAACGGTTATAGATAAAAACTACATTAAATCATATCGTTTTTGATCATCGGTTACGTCAAGGCTGTCCGCCAATCATCGAAGTACTTATAGCACTCGATTTATTTCACAATAACTTTTTCTAGAATTCGCTGTTGCAAATTACTGTTCTACCGAAAGTTTTCCACCGTGAAACTTTTGACCGGATGCTGCGATTACATAAAAATAACGTGATTCCCTGGAAACTAAACGGGTGTTTACCATCGCACACAATCGCCGTCGAGACACTCACCAATAGCCGCCCAGTCTGTTTCTACGGTTTTTTTTGTTTTGTCCCATATTCATGCATACTAATACCTACATTAGACCGGATGTTGATGATTTTTGCATTTTAATTTTGAAATCGTATAGGACGACGTTCTTCTTTTCTTGCTAAGGAAATAACTATTAACTATAGCTGTTGAATAAAAAAATTTGTTTCAGTATAATATAAGAATCGTATGATATATTTTATAATTTTAATTTGTTGGTTTTTTTTAAAATTTTAGATCTCTAGGTTCTTTTTTTCTTATTTTACACATTCTCTAATTAATATAGAAGTCACTAGTTTATTTTTGTATTATTGGCTAATATTGTTTTATTTATAGGAAATTAATATTTAAAACTTATGGAGACTATTATAAATTAGTTATGATGTGCATGCATATAATTTGATAAATTATAAGCAATAATGCAACATGGATTGTCACAGCTTTAAATATTATTAAATGTAATTTTGAATTTCATCATACGTTTTATATGACATTGTATAGTCCAGGACTTTCAAATAGAAAATTTGTTAAACTGTGTAGACAATGATAACAACATATAACCAATATAAAACACTACTTTAAAAAATTCTATACGCTCATATGAAACGCGGACACGCAATTGGTTGAACCTATTTCCATTTTCCTTCACAAATATTGTCCGTAAAATTGCCTATTAAAAATGGAAAATATATTGAATGAAAAAAAATGTCCATAAAGAGCTTATTATTTTCAAAACAAATAGTCAAATACGAAGGAGAAACCATTGTCGTTCGCCGTGACTAAAGAACATAAAATAATATTATGCTATGAAATTGTAACAAAGGTTTTCGAATGGAGTGATAACATTTATTTTTATCTTATTTATAATATTGTATACTTTAATATGCCTCTCCTACACCCAACACCACCCAAATTATTGAACATAATGGTGTTCACCTAAGGGGCAGTTTTAGATTTAAATTTCTGAGGAACGGTCGTTGACAAAATTTAATATTACTATGAAATTCTGTTGAATCTCAACATTATAAGTTCACCCAACTCTCATAATTGACCACCGCTTCCTGACAACGATGTGTGTCATATTAACGACGAGGGCCGTCCTTTTTTTGGTGGAGTCGAGCCGTGTATATCCTTTAAGTTATATTTACCTCTAACACGTGTCTTTATAGGTGCTTACTTTACTTAATAATAATAATTATTACTTAAGTAATAACTATTCTAATACTCTTCATTGGTCAACATTTGACCAGAAAACCTTTTTCAATTGTAAAATCAACACCCTATAATATATTGAATTTCTTAGCACACACACAGGTCGGTATCGGGAGTTTATACTTCTTATTTTTTGAACGTTGTACATTATATTGGGATATGTACAAACGTAAATTACACTATGATGTACATATTTTCAATAACAAAAAACTTTAATTTACTGTTATTTTCTTTTATGAAGTATACACGTAAGTTAGGTATCTACTTTTTATATTTCATATAGGTAACCTGATCTTGACATTTTTTTTAAATATATTTAATTTTATATTATATTTTACTGGCCAGATGGCACCACTTTCGTATTTCTATTTTCGTATTTTACATGTTCTAATCGCAGCATATGTGAACACATCTTTTTTTTGCGTAACTCAGCTCGACAACACCTTTTCTATGATATATCTATGTAGCCTCTAAAATGTGTATAGGTAGAGTAATTGGTACTATTATAAAGTGCTTGAGCATTATTATACAGATATAGATAACGATAAAGGTACTGAAATGTATTCAGTCATAATATTATAATAAGTATCAATTATTATTAAGTGGATGTCTGTTAATGATTGATTTATAATATTATAAACACAGAAAACGTCCAACCAAAATATATATGAACTAATGCTGGTGTCCTTGATAAACGCATACTGTACATTACGATTATTACCTATTATGAGATTACGTCGAGATTAGGTTTTTAATTCTCGTTCTGCAGAGTTCTACAATATTGACCTGTGAATTTCGTGCAACCTCAAAAAATAATCATAGGTACCTGCAATCGCGTATGGACTTGCATATACACCAAGGGTGGGCTTGGGGTAGTAATAAATGGCCTCGTGGAGAGAAAAATCGTCCTGCTCAAAATGTACGCTTCCCCACCTGTATTGAAAAGCTGAAACGACGTCCATGTCCTGTGTATTGGCCATTACCCGTGTTATGTTATTGTATATACTCTCTCTCGTTTACCTTCGTCGTTTGATCGTCGTCGGGTACCTGCATGGAAAAAGAAATACGAGAGGAGAAAATTGTAGGTTGGTAGGTACTTACACAAAAAAAAAAAAAAAAAAAACGACACACTGTTGTTTTTCGAAATAATGTTTGTATTTATTCATGTAATAGTATAATATTATGGGGAACGAAATATATTTTTCTAAATGCATGGTAAATGTACACACGTCAAGTATAAACACATTATTTTACTCGGTGTACGTTAAAATAATAATAGAATAATATTGTATAATATCTGACTTAAATATCTATAACATTAATTATTGTAAATATAATATCTTATAGGCAGTTGTAATTGTTATTAATATTATTATCATATTATTAGATAAATTGTTAACGTTAACGTTTTAATGCATCTGTATTTATAATATATCTGTGTATTATTATATATTAAATATGTTTTCAGAAATGTATTTTGATTATTGAACTTTACAATATTAAATTAGTTAATTTTCACAAGTTTGTAGGCCTTGACAACAAAAAAAAAAGAATAATATTATTATTATGTTATTACCATGATTACAAAACAAAAATATACTTATATATAAAATATATGAATGTCTATTGTCATAATATCGTAGTCATCATTACATTAATTGACGTTTTAATCTACAAGCTAAACCAAAGACAAAGCTGTGCAATTGTATTCTTTTACAAAATTTAATTATAATATAATTTAGGTACGTTCTTTTGCGTAATGCGGTTTTGTGCTTAACGCAAAATCACTAATAGACCACAGTTTTATTATATCATCAGGTATTAAATAACGTTCAAGAAATATACAGAGCACAGATAGTATTTACACATACTGTAAATATAATAATATAATATTATATAAGACGTAATTAGAGGTATTGGGCTGTGTATATAATATAAAGGCTAAAATTAATGAATAAATATGATGTACTTATAAATAATAATATATATTTATGTTATAACTCACTTATTACTACTTCAACTAATTTACCATAATCTCACGCACAAAATATAGCATACGAATTATAGTTAAGTTTTATTATAATAATTATATATTTTTTTTTTCGATAAGGAATTTTCAAAGAATAAGCTTCCCGAACGATACATTTTTTTTATGTTCGTAACACTAATACACTAACACATTCACTAAACAAAAGAATAAATATTTTTTTAGATTAATCTAGTACATAAAATATAAGTGTACCGATACACTCGATCGTTACAATAATTTTCTATTATTGAATAAATGTATAAGCTGGTAACATAAGGTTAACGAAAATAATTTACCTAAATAGAATAATGATACAAACACCATTGTTACGATTTCGTACAACTGTACGAGAACGATATACAAAAACACTACATAAAAAAAAAAAAATATATATATATTATATAAGAATTGATTGTGGTAATTAACTATTGTTGTTTGATATTACTGTTGTGAAGTACAATATAATTATTAATATGTAATGCTGAGGTAGAAATATAGAAATCAATTGCCACGCGGATCACTGGAGTCTTACGGTTTCGTAGTATACCCGATATTCAGAAAAAATAAAAAAACAATGTATTTATATATTTTTAATATCATTGTGTATAATATTACGTGTGTGAAACGCTACCTGACAATACAAATCTATTTATGGTTATGTAAATTTTTTTCGTTTGAAACGGGTTGAATGGACGGATATAGACCGACATTGATAAAAAATATTGAAAAATGGTACTACACACACAATCACACATAATAATATATAATTGGTTTAAAACGTGATAAGTAGTTAATATTCTTGTAATAAAATGGAGAATAAACGGAAGAAGTGTATGGTTTGAAACGAGTATAAAATTCAGGGTAATGTTCGGTTGGGATGAGGGAGGGTGAGGGGAGATGTAAGTCAGTCCATATTCGTTGTAATGAAATATCATTATAAAATTTGTTTTGTCGAGCTGATTAGTCGATTTACGTGAATGAAGAGAAATAATTAATGAAACCTGATGATTATGTTTAAAAGGAAGAGCGAAAACAAAGACGCTTGGAAAATTGTAGGACCCTGGAATATTACTATTTATTACAAAATATTCTTATATTTATATATATATACATATAAATGTATGTATATGATATGCAAAATTATTATACTTTGCTTGATGGGGGCCGGGTGGTTGGAGTTTCGTGGGTCGGGATTAATTTTTAAACGTAAAGTTACGTGTTCTGGAGAATGGTTGGAAAATGATCGGGTTGTGATTGGAAAAAAATATAATGTTAAAGTTTTTACACTTCTATAACGATATGGAAAATGTAATCCCTCGCGGACGAGGAGACGAAAGGATATGCAATAGGTTTAAAAGCACGCACACGCACACTCGCGGATATGTCGTACTGCGTGTGTAGATAATATAATATAGAATTTATATAAAATATAATATTGTGGAGAGGGGTTAAATCGTGTACGCGCGCGTGTTAAAGATATGGTATACAATGGTAATAGCCACGGTTGTACCGGGTCAGTGGTTTATGGTAAGTGGGAGTTGGTGTACTCTCGATCAACTGTGAATTTCAAAGGTTATTATTATTTAATTGATTTGAACGTTATAAGTTTAAAAGCAAGTCCACCAGTGCTCTATAATAATATGTATCTAGAGAAAGGATTCCGATCGGATGTGCATCGAGTGGATCGCGTCAAAGTTCCCGAGAGGTGGAATGTGTAAAGAGAAAAAAAAATGTTTTTGTCTTTGATTTTCAAGAAAGTAGAAAAATGTGCTGCTATTTCAAACATTTAAGATTTATCTCTTTATTGAGATTATATTATTATTATATAATAGGTATATTATTATTATTATTATTATTATATATAGGATAAAAGGTACTTGGCTAAAGGAAGGAATAATACATCAAAGGTTATCAAACGTTTTGGTTTTAATAGTATTATTGTTAATAGTAATGAATATGACAGTTATTAGTTTCTGGCTGTCATAGATTTATTAGGGTGTTTTTACAATTGTTTTCACTCAATTTATGTATATTTTTCTAAAAGATTATGATAATATAGGTATATATATTTTTTTTTTAAATTTTAGTATGACGATTATTTTTATTTTTTAGAAAAGAAATGGAAATAAAAGTATATAAAAACTGATGAAGTATATTTTTTTTGAACATAAATATTATAGGCAAAAAAAAAAATTTTATAGGATATTGCAACAATCCGAATGCTGCATATGCCGGCCTGGCGAGGTACTACCGGTAACACCCTGCTGGGCTACGGTTTAGGCCATCCCTGTTAAAACATGGTTAAAACAAAATTAGTTAAACAATATTTTTAATCAAACATAATAATATCAAGTGTTCTTATTCTACGGCATATTATAATATAATATACCGATTGTATAGATCTACAACCAGTATGATTCTATTTTTATTAGCATCATCGTCGATAAAATGCATTAAAGTGCATTGTCTATCAGTATACAGAATTTAAATTCCGCATTCCTACAGTGTAATATATCTAGTAAAGTAATTGCTAGCTATATTCTATATCGGTACTGATAATATGACCTTATACCACGGTATATCGTATTGAATTGATCAACACTGTCGATTTATTTACAGACGATATCTAGGACTGTAAACCGCTCTGATATCGGTAAATTTGTTTTGCTATCGTTATCATTTGAAAAGTAATATTTTTAAATTAATTTTACCACAAATTAATCGAAATTTCTTTTGGAAATGGACTTGTACCTACTTTCTTGTCATCAAATAAAAAATGTTTAAAAAAACTTCATCGCTATAATATCCATCAGCTGATACAATTTACCAAACTAATAACGAGTTAAAAACCCAATATTATATGTTTGGTGGATTATTGTTATTATTATTGTCGTTATTTTCATTTATCGTTTTCAATAATAAATATATATAGGTACATAATATATGTAAATATATAATACATTATACATGCAAATATATTTACCGAGACGTAGTAGTCGTGACTTTGCAAACGATCGATTTAAATAGTATCTACGGTAACTATAATATTTTATGAGACGACGTTGGTATAAAATCACTCGGTTTTATTACATAGGTTATTAATTATTATAAAGAGAAGTGTCGTGAAAAAAAAAATTATCCAAAGCTACGAATCGATCTTCCGGGAGGTTTAAAATTAAAACCACCCCGAAACGGTTCATCTGTGAACGATGATAAGGTCCGTGCGATGTGCTTGTACATTATTACACTGTTATTAGCGAGGCGCATTAATATTATTATACTTTTACTACGACCGTCTGTTTTCTCGAACTGTATTATGTTAGTGTGAATATTTGCATTTCGAGCTTTGTGCATAATATAATAATATGGCGGGGTTATTGAACTTATATAGTACAATATAATATATGTGTCTACAATACATACGACCGAGTCTCGAGAATTGCTGTGTGAATTATTTCTAAGAATATTATATTATCATCCCTTTTGTGTATATTCAATCCCTAAATGCCGCCAATATATAGCATATAGTATTGTCGATGTAGACAAGTCAAGAATAATGTTTAAACCGAGCAGGATATTATAGGATTATTATTGTTATGACTATGTAACACGACAGTATTTGTCTAGTATCATAATAATATCTATACAACAAGTGAATAGACCTATAATGATACACCATATACCTATAATATACCTATATGATATTATAGCATCGAACCGATTTCTCCACGGGTTTGAATTTTTAATATAGAACATATAAAACCCGGAGTAGGTATATAACTACCATTGACTGCCACGGATATCCGAAGTTTTATCATATGAACGCGTATAATGCATTTAAAATGTGTAACAAAAATAATTTATCGGCAGGATTTAAGCGTAAAACTATATCGACGACGACGACGACGTTATAAATACGGTTGTCCGGATACGGTAAATAATAAAACACGAGCAGCATGATAATATCAGCACTTAATTGAAAATGGAACTATAAATGCACCTGTATTGACGAAGACGGTATATTTTATTGTCTTCGTAATCGAATTATTGGTTTTGCGATTCACCAGAGATTTGGCTGAACAGTATAATAATATACTCGTGAATGTAAAATTATATCATGCACCATGACACTTCGGGGGAGCATAAAGAAAAATAATATTGTAAAGCTAGACCAGTGGTATATTGTACAGTAAAATAAAAATCGTATAAATGAAATATTGTTTTAAATTTATCGAAAATTGAAATGGTAAAAATATACACTTTACGACATATGAAAAAAAAAAATAATAATAATAACAATAGCGCCGTGTTGCATCGTGTGCGTATTTTATAAGCTCATGCATAATTTAACATTTAATAGTTTGTTTATCGAGTAAATAGAAAACCATTATTTTG
Source organism: Macrosiphum euphorbiae (assembly GCA_949089665.1). Classification (NCBI taxonomy): domain Eukaryota; kingdom Metazoa; phylum Arthropoda; class Insecta; order Hemiptera; family Aphididae; genus Macrosiphum; species Macrosiphum euphorbiae. Next base: position 15,543,791 of record CARXXK010000002.1, on the reverse strand, counting down.
TGTGAAAAATGGCGTGTCTTGGAGCTTATAAATTAATATAGTAGGTACATATGCACGCGCATGTTCGCTAAACGTGTGTGATACCTACCTATAACGCCAATGAGCAATTTATTTTTGAATTGTATAACAGCGACAACTATTGTTTATACACGTCAATAATTTCAAATGTAATTTAGTCGATATTGCAATTATTTTATTGGCTTATTATTATTTTTTATTTTCTACATTAATCTGTAATTGTATTAAAAAAAAGTCAAATTATTGCACAAGATGAAATTAACAACATTTCGAAGTGTTATAGTAGATACTAAACCTATAGCTGTTGAACAGAAAAACAGTTTAAACTATTATATGTTCAATTGATATGACTTATAATGGAATTGATAAAAATGTATAATTCCATGTTGTACACTTACCTACACGAACCATTCCTCTTTATGAGCTGAGGAAATATCGCTGAAACAAAACAAAAGGTATACATATAAAAATGAGTTATTTGCGTGTTTGTTTTATGTAGATTGCAGGTAGACAAAATATAATATATTACATATTGTACCAATGGCTATAATATGAGTTATGACTTATGACTATAACCAGCATACCTTATATTTTTTTATAGTAATCAGAACGATTTGAAATTACTCGATTGAGTAACACTTTATTACAGGTATTACTAGTTATTTGTCTTCCAAAAAATGCTGTTGTGTATAATACTACCTATACAGTCATTCCTCGTCACGGAGTACAACAGTGATGGATGGTTTCTTATTTTAAAAATTTTACACCTGACTACTTAACCTAATCCATTACTTTCAATATTATTGAAAACATTTTTTTTTTTTAAGCAGTGACTTCACAGATGAGTGTTTAGGTAGCTATAGTCGAGACGAATCGGAGGTGCCTACCGGAAAATTACCATCCCTGTATACGTTTTAAACGAATGGAGTACATAATTAATAATTAACGACAGGTTAGCGTATATTAAAGCATCACGTGCCTATCGTATTGTTTTACACGTTATTTAAAAACATGGTTTTCCGTCTATCCCATTGTTGTATTCAAAATTAAACGTATTTTTACGACATGTTTGTTTAAATTCTCGTCGCATCCCTGTAATTTATGACGTCCCTACTCAGCATTTATTATAATGGGTCTGCATTTATATCCGTCTTTTTTCCCGTTATTATAGGTATTATAGATAATACACAAACCCAGAGAAAAAGCATGATATACATTCTTCTGCAGTTGTGGCCGAAAAAAACATGCATTGAAATGTCTATAATAATAACAATTATTATGTGCTATTTCGAATGGCTGTGCAAGGCAAAATTTAATAACCTATACAGATATTATTATAGTTCCGGCGGAAGCATCACGCTAGACCCTTAAACAATTACAGTGCTTCCGAAAGGTGGAGTTTTTTTTTTGTTCATAATATTATTATCATTCATCAGACCATTTGTCATTAAGAACTCCGCGACTCATTAGGTATCGCCATTGAAATACTATAGTATTATCTATTTACCAGTTCTGAATAGTCCGTGGTCTTAAAGACGGCTTGAACAAGACCTCAAATATTGTATTATAGTTGCTTTGCCTCAATATTGTTGTTCAACCTCGTCATAATAATATTATACACTTGTAGGTACGACCGAATCTAAATACCGTAAGCGATGGGCTGTAAATTGTTTCTAAAAATCCTTTTGTACGATACTCATTATAATTATTATGTTATATAGGCACAAAATTAGTTTTGCAAAATCGTACGAGTTGACCATATAATATTATAATGATACGATAACATTAATTATACTACCCCTTCGGCATATACGAGCGGTACATATAGTGGCGTACACGTCATAAATGGGTATAAGGTATATAAGGTATAGAAAACCACCGTGTCAGAGGCACGTGCGAGGTAACTGTTATAATAACGGACGCGAAATACGCTTACGGGGATGATCTAGTCCTAATAATACGCATTTCCTAGCGGTCAAATACACGACGACGACGGTGAAAAACCGTTTAATATGCTTAATGCACATTATAATTGGGTGCGGTGCCGCCGACACAAAGTGCACATAGCGAAACACCGACAATATATTATAATATGTATAGTATATTATTATAATGGTATTGTATATCTTGTTCGAGCGGGATAGGCAGGGGATATTTAATTAGAAAACAAATCCCCAACTAAAACAACCTTCTATCGGTGGCGTATATGGGTGTACCTACCTATTATAAGTATTATAATCTAATAATGTTTGGGTATCCGCGAGGAGTGCGAACTTTGCGTGTTAATTTTTTCCGTTCGTCGAAACACGTTTATCGCATCACAATATAATATTATTACACACGGCCAACACACACAATAATACTATTGGGTATATTATAACCTGATTTATAATAAATATATTTTCTATTTTTCTATTTATTGCAATGGAATTTTTTTTCATTGCGAATCGGGCAATATACAGATTTGAAAATTAATCGAGATTTTTTTGATTTAAAAATATTGCAATTCTTCAAATTTGTTTTTCATAATGTTATTAACAACCTACGTATACTTGTGTAAGTGTATAACGCAATATTTACGTTTGTAAGTATCTAAATTACAAAACTATAACACCATTTTAAAAATATAAATATCTATTGTGATATTTTTGATTGACGTTCTAAAATCACTATATTTAATAATCATCTCTGATTGCTGGAAATTTAATTCTGGACAGCGTTCTTGTAGGGATGAACGTTAAGGCTGTAAGACGTGTAGTTTGTAGTATATTTTTGTATTATATATACAGTGGTATAGTACTGTAGTATTATATTACAGCTTTACTGAGATTTTACCCTAAACTATTACAAAAGGAATTATACAGATTTACACAGCTAATACGCGTATTAACTGCGTCGACGGTCACCCTAGAATAATTGTAATGTTATTGTCTACGGCTGGTGAGGTCTCTTTTTATACCGTTTTTATCGTACGCTATAGCAATATGATCCTAATGTTTTATATCATAGCCCTTTAACCATATTATATATCAATAATTTTGGACATATTATAACTGGTTCTTTTGAGTTATATATTTTAAAAGGTATCGATAGTAAGTAGGTAGCTATTAAAAACATTTGTAAGTACCAAAGAAAAAATGTATGCATGCAAAGTAAAAAGATTTCGACAAACTATCATATTATTATTTTCAAAGAATCAACATTTTATTTTAACAATTTAAATATAACTGTAATTTGTTGACCTTGAATGAACTTTAATTCAAAATCTATTTGAACTGTTTAAACGAGAAATAATCATCAGATGAGTCTTTTAAAGTTAAACATATTATTTTTTTTTATGTGTCACATCAATTAATCAGCATGAATTAGCTAGCATGAAATGTATATTTAAATATTTATGAGGGTTAGCTTAAAAAGTATGGTTTAATTATTAAATATAGGTTTGTATAATTTTGTATTATTTTATTTTAGTTCTTACTATATTAATATAACTTCAATTCCAGCCTTAAATAATTATAACATACGAACTATAAGTATATAAGCTTTTGGAAAATATTTAACATTTATATTTAAACTTATTTTAGGTACCTAGGTATAGGTACATTATTAATTGTCAACTATATAGATATTAAAATTAATTAAACGTATTCTTAAAGTGTGAAATAATGCGTAGTGTTCCAAATAATATTAACATACCTACTTTCAAATTACTTAGCTTAAATTATAGTGTACTACACAATATATAATCGTCTTTGCATAAAATTATCATGACTATAGTAAACTTGAAGGTATAAAATTAGAGATAAATATACCTCTTCATTTGTTTGGGTTGGGTTATATTTTTTTACTTGTGCTATATCATATTTTTTATTTTTTTTTTAGAGTTTTCGGGAAATATAGTAAAAACATAATATTATAATATACTTTCGAGTTTAAACCATATTAAATATGTATACAATATACATAATATAGTACCCTCGCATATGTACTAATCATGCGTAGCCTTTTAATAAATTATTACGCACGCATATATTAGTCTAGTCTTAAAATCGATAAGCTCTCTTGACATTGGGGTGTGTAGTATACGTAGTGCTGTTTTCCTATACATGAGTATTTTAGTATATTATGGCGAGTATATATGTATATTTTGTTATAGTATAAAGCATATTATAATATTTGTACATGAATTACTGTTTAAATTGGTATTGTTGAGATAAATAATCAGCTGTTAGGCCTCTACATACAAAAGGCCTATGTGTACAATCAGCCTAAATCACGACACTGGCCGGCCAAGTATAATTAACGATATCATTAATTGATTCAGTCTCTCTACCTAGAATCACAACATCTAAGACTTAATGCATGAAAATGTTTTTAATACAAAGTTTCTCATAAGTAGCTTATAATATTATTATGGTAACTGAAAATTCTAAAGAATATACAAACAGTTTTTTTTTTTTTTTTATATAGACATTTTAAAGTTTGAATTTGTATGAAGTTAGTTATTAATTATTTTGTTGAAATTTAAAAATAATATTCTCGCCGGTACTTAAAACTTTTAACGTATTTTATAATATTTTATACATACAATTACATTTACAAATTCAATGTTTTTTTGAAAAAAATAACTCAACCTATCACTTACTAATTTATAGTAGGTACGTAAATAAGTAATAAAGTCGAATAAATTACTTTAATATGAATATAAATATATCATAAAATATACTTATTCTGTCTTTAATCATAATCGTTTTCCTTATTCAATGGTTTATTATTCAATTCAAACACAGGTACATTACACTTACTTCTCATTATTTTGTATACATCATTCATTTTAAATGTGTACAGTTTAATTTACTAAATTAAAAAAGTTAATAGCATACTTTCATAGATTAAAATTTAATATTATTGTCTTTCAATTTGAAAATATATATTAGGTATATAGAATATAATATTGTACGTTCGCGATTATTACCAAACCTATAAAATGTTTTAATTCTAGTATGATTCAAGAATTGAAAAATGTAAGGTCGTACCTGTGCTCTATAATAGTATAATGAATGCTATGGTAAATTATGATATACATTGTACGACGTTGATGAGACATTGTATAAGACCGTTGTATTCGTGTACGTTCATTCTAATATAACAAACCGTCTTAGAGTATATTATTTTTAAAACAATATTTATATTTTTGTTATATTGTATTGTCACCACTGAAAGTCACTGTTGTATCATAATAAATATATCAACCAATAACTATAATATAATATTATACCATTATATTTATAATGATTTATGTCTTATGTAATTTCGATTTTTGGCGAAAGTAAAGTTTTTGTTCTTTGTAAATATTTTGGTGTATTTTCCATTGGCTTTTGTAGATCATCTACAAACTCTTGGCCTTATGCCTCTCGGCTTTTTGCCAAGACTTTCCGTAGGCTTTCACTTTCATTATTAAGTAAGTATTTATTTCTGATAGGAAAAACTTCATTTATTGTTATATTGATATTTTTATTGTAGTCTTGGATTTAAAATTTGAACCGCATTGTGGTATATTATCGATTTTGCGCCATTTTTTCATTCGCTTAATTCATCGGGCATACATATTTTGACTATCCATATATTATATAGCTTCGATTACTGGGACTTTGGGTCGTACTATCAAGTTATTGTATACGATATTTTCATAAACGTATTTTCATATAACGTTGGTTACTATAACTATATATAATTTACATATACATAAACAAAAATTTAATATTTTATAAAATCTTATTTTACATTTTAACAATAAAATATTCTAGTAAAATCGTGACCTTTGGTTTGTGTGATAAGACGATTACATATTATGGCGAACTAATTACGTAACATGTTTACAATTTCCGTATCCAAAAGCTATTAGTTAAAAAAAAACACCCAGAAAAGGAATATTTGGTGTTTTATGTACATCATCTAGTACATAAAATTAAATTATTTAGATAATCATATGATAATACAAATACAATAATAGATAACAAAACATATCTAGTGACGAGTTACTTTGTTATAGTGTGTATACTAGCTAAACCTACTTCTAAAATTGAATACGAAATCAAACATTTTCCGAATGAGATGACTAAAAAATGAAGTAAGTTATGGGTACATCAGTATGCACTGATAGGTTGTGGAATATTATAAAAAAATGTATTAAAACTCTTTAGTTATTAGAAGTATCCTGCAATTTCAAATGATATATAGAGACAGGCATAATTAAAATTTTAAAATTTAGATGCAGTATTATGTAAATAGATATAGTGAGAATATTGAATGGGGGTACAGATATTTTTGAAAACATTTTAAAATATTGACTAAATGTTGTATATTAGTATGACAATTTACTTTTAAACTAAAATGTATTTTTTTGTACCTAGTTTTTAACAGCGACAGTTTTTTTTTTTTTTTTTTTTTTTTAATTTGTAATAAATGCTAAAATGCTTATAAATTATATGCATTTACCTATTGAATTCATAACGATAAGTTATAATTATTAATTAATGTTTCATTATCCCAACACCTAATACAGAAATTATTAATTCTTTAACTCGATTATATGAAATTAAAAATAGTTATTTTCTTTGAAAATAAGTCATAATCCAACACCGGAAAACCATTTAAGAACATGTCAGATTTATATGCGACGTCATATTTTTTTTTTTGCTATCTCTGAAAGATGTCCTTCGGTAAAAAAAGTTCGTGTACGTACACGTGTCAATATCATTATATTATAATAATACCTATACCCAAATATACATAATACACGGTGCAGGTCGCGGACAATGTATCATATTGTAAACGTCGTATTTTACGTAAGGGTACAAAAAGCCGTTGCGGTCACATCGAAAGTTTTTGGCGATAACTGGATTGTGTTTCAACGATGGTCGTCATATAATCGAGTTCGTGCAACGAAACATTGTCACCGTTTTCATACTATACGCACGTGCCCGACCATAGCCGTTTCGACGTCGTCCACGTCAAAGGCCGCATTTTTTTTTATTTTTTTTCCCCCCCAGAGCGGACCACGCGCGAATGTCACTGAGTCGAAAGTTTTCAATGGCCGATAAATATATTAACGACGAACTTTATTAATTAACGGAAGGCCTTCGTGGCGGAACGAAGAGACGAGTTATTTGACAATCGCGTATAATATATTCGTGCAGTATACGGCTCACGGCGGAGGTCGATCTTTGTACGAGTCACCGGTAGCCTAGGTATATATAGCTACCTACTGCAAATCCTAAGTAATGGAATTTTTGCGCTTTTTTTTCCCGAATAAAATTTATCACACCACAATACAGCATGATAATATAAAAGTATACCGAACAATATAGCAAGTACTACTACAAGAGATATCACTGTGTATACATTTGGTTATTGTTAGTTGAACCTAGGAGGTAATAATTCAATTGGAAATAACTTTCTAAAGGCGACTATTTATTTATATATTGTATAGGATTCGGACTTGATTATATATTTTTTACCTATGGTAAGATTATATTATGTAATATTAGTTTGAGCTTACTACGTTTTTACGAGCACGAGATAATACATCGATGTATCCGTGATTTGTAGGGTTAAATTTATAATAAAATAAATATCTTATAATATTGATCAATAATCGAAGTGTTTGATATTTGTAGTAATATCGACGTCAAAGACAACATGTTGAAATGAGAAAGGCACAATAATTAACGTTAAAGTATTTTTTAAACATTTTATTGATAAATTAATTATATGATAAACATAATTTAAAAAAAAAAAACCATTATTTTCTGAATCACAAAACTTATCTAAATTAAGATCTAATTTTTTTATTTTTTTATTTTTTTATTTTTGTCTACTTTAGAAGTATCACGGGATTTTAAAAACAAGATGTTCATTCAACGAAGAACATTCGATTCATGTATTATATGTTATGAAACCCTTTTCTAGAAGAATACATTTGAACAGTCAAAACACAGGTCAATATATTTTGAGAAATAGATTAGGTGATTATTAATCAGATTCTGAAGTTTTGAAATATTACTTGTGGATAATAAAATACCTTACATTATTAGAACATAACTATTATAATTATTAAATTCACTACAAACTGAATTTAGTAAGTAGTATTGTATTTGTTATTACCAAAATTCGTTGGTACAAAATACATCAAAAATTGCTCAAGTGATCCATACATGCAAACTATGAAATAGATGCAAATATGACCCCTAAATAATATTTATAATATTAATAATTACTAATTAATAGGTACCACTAGTACAATGTTGTACGATAATAATGATAGAATTTGTTTTTTAATTTAATATCGATTAGAACAATGAAATAAATGGAACGGGCGAGGTAGAACCTAGAAACATTCCCTGGTTTCGACACTGACAAGGGAAGTACATAATATACTCATTAGGTAATAGGTATATATAATATTATAATGTGTAGTTACGCAAAATGTTGAAATAATAGAAAAGGTATTCATCAAACGTTTATTTTTGTTTTTTTTCTATTAAAACGTTATAGTTAGGTATTTAATTATTTTTTTTACCTGTCAGAGCCAGTATATTTCACTTTGCCTGGCAGTAGAGACGGACCCGTGCCGAGCTGTACCCTAGCTGTTGGCCCGCAGGGTGCTGCCAGTTTCCCGACCGTCCAATTCCGTTTACGCCAATCACTGAAATAATCAAAAAATAATAATATTATTGTTAGTATTTTATTTAAAAAATGGTTAATTAAAATCTATACAATTCTACGATACACAATAGACATTGTGATTAGTATTATATCGGAGACGCCATTGTGGTTGTTATAATTTTATTACTGGCATTATATTTTATTTATACACAACCTTTAAATCCATAATATTAATGTATAACACTAAAATTATGAATTCTATATTATAGTACCTACACTTTTTTTTTCACACACACGATACACCTATATTACTTGAGTTTATACATTAAATTATTAACGATACTAGTTAGTTTTAGTTTTTTTTTTATAATTTCATGTAGTGTTAAAATAAATATAAGTTTTAAAAAACGTTCATTATTATTCAATTTCTAATCGATATGAACATGTTAAAAGTAAAGTTTCACAAGTAAATGTATAGGGGTTAAATGGAGTAATATGAATTTATTAATTACATATTATTTTGCACAATTTTCAGCCTCGAAACTTAAACGCTTTTTGAGCAATAATATAAACCGTACGTTTTAAAATTAATTGGCCAAAGTGCAGGGTTTAATATATTACACCTTGAACTTAGATAAATGAGAGAATTGAGTGTTATAGTTTTGGGAATCAGAAATGTAAGTGTAATACAGTGTACATATTGGTAATATACCTTTGTTTGTTTTTTTTTTTTTTTGATAACGCAATTTATTATATTTACCATCTGTATTTACACGTATTACAATAAGTAAATATTACGAGATTTGATTGACGGGGAGGGGAAGTCACCCAATGGTGGCACCCCATGTGATTATATACCTATTATTCTTTATTTGAAAAATCATAATAACAGTACGATGGTATTACTATAGGTTTCAACTGAAATGATTAAGATAACAGCGATCATACGTTGGTAATACTTTGTGTCACTAATTTTTATAGTTTGGGAATTAGAAATGTACTTTTAATATAGTGTAATAGTGTAAATATTGGTGGTATACCTTTTTTTTTCTTTTTGATAACACAATTTATTATATTTACCATCTGTATTTACACGTTATACAATAAGTAAATATGATGATATTTAATTGACGGAAAGGGGAAATTACAAAATAGAGGCACCCCAATGTGATGAAATGCCTATTATTCTTTATTTGAAAAATCATAAAAACAGTACGATGGCAGTACTAGCTTTCAACTGAAGTGATTAAGCGATCTTTCATACGTTGCCAATGTTTTGTAGTCACTAATTTTTATAGTGTCATGTTGTGTTACAATTCTGAAATATATCAACGTAACATGTACAAAATATTATTGCAAACTAAAAAGAGATACTAATAATATATTATCTACTTTTAATTTTCATATAAAAACACCAACTGAAAGAGTTTTAATTTAATAGATTTTTCAAAAAAAAATTTCATTCTTATTCGAATATTGATTTAGACATTTCATAAGTAAAGTTTCACTGGGAAATTTAGTGGTTACAATGGCTGCAATATGAATTAATTAACACTTATTTTGTACGATAGTTTCAGCAGTGAAACTTGTACGCTTTTTGAGCAACATTATTAACCGTACGTTTTAATATTAATTGGTTTAAGTGCCAATAAATACCTAGAACGTAGATAAATAATAGTGTATTAAAATATGTTGCAGTTTTGAATGCATTATTCAGTATATAAAAAAAAAAATACTATAGAAACGTACGTGTACTATAATAAATATTGTATTTTATTATGATTATAATTTTTTTTTGACAAATTAAAATAACAGCAGTACGACACCAGTACTATATTTTAACTGAAGTGCATAAAGTAGTGGTGACCGTACGTCATATAAGGTGGAATTTTTTAGTAGTTAAATTACTAAACTTAACTATATAGTGAAAACCAGCTAGTGATAAAATCTGAAATTTTTATCCTCGGGAGGGAGGGAGGAAGGGAGGTTTTGGGTCTGATAGCATCGGTGAAAATATGATAGAAACAACTCTTTTTTTTATAAGCTCGCGTTAAATAATTTCTTTGCGATTGTAATTTGTAGACCACGCAACAGGGACATCTTTTATTGTATGCTAGGTGAATGTGCGCATGTGAAAGTATCAAGTGAGACGGCGGAGGGGTAAAGCGGTAAAGGCATTTTAAGTGTATATACCTAGCGGCGTGCGCATTGTTCTCGACCGGAAAGTGGTGTCGCCCGTGACACCGGAAATAAGTCGTTCGACCCTCGGGGTCTTCGGGGATTCGTTAGCATAATAGTATATACTTGAATCGAACTATACGGCAACGAGTAACGACGGTGTTAGCAAACGGTCAGACGATAGACGTCTCCATCATCGGTTAATAATGGCAATTCGATGCCGACATTAATACTGTATATCATGATATTACGGCAAGAGACGGTCGACATAACAATATTATTATTATTATTGTTATTACTACTATACCGCCTATACCGGCTTTTCTGGTGTCAGGTGCATGTAAGTCTTCTCTCTTGACAATAAGTGAAGCGAAAAAAATAGTTTGATACGTTTTCAAAACCCGGCTTAATACTTCTTATGATGTATTTTTAGTCTCTCACAGTCTTATTTTTCAAAACGGTCTAACAATATATAACTGTATTATTTGTAATATTTTAGGAAATACCTTGTGTCTATCCTCATCGTACGCTTTATTCGTGTGATGATTTCCTATTAAAGTTTCATTGTAAAAAAATTGACTGTTCATTCGATGGAATTACTGAAACACCTATACAGAAGTAGGTAATGATTAAACTTATATTTAACGTTTGTGTCGTAGTATCGTAAAAATATAATTTTAGCAAAGTCGGTTGATCAATACGGAGTAGGTATCTATTTACTTTCTACGAATCGCCAACTAGATTCATCTATGATATTTATATGAAGACAAAAATACAAAAATACCTTAGGTACTCGTTGATGGCTTTGTCAAACCTATTGCTGGAAAATCTACCAAATACCAGGACCGCAGTACTGTGATATTATATAATATAATATATTCTATAATAATATTTTAATATATTAAGTAATTATTTTAGGTTTTTATCATTTTAAATAATTATACAGTTATACTTGGTACACATACAACCATGAAATCCGTCGGCCGAGAATCCGCACATATACCTGTCTGGTAGTTACGACGTGACGGAGATGAGGTATGGGGTTGGTTTACGATGGGATACGGCCAGAGAATTGCTGCAGGATTGCAAATGGCGTTGGGGGGGGGGAGGTGTGCGTCCGCAGGGAAATCCCTTCGATCGTGCGGTGCAGCCGACGGTTTCAGTATAGCGACCGATCATAGCCGTCGATCGTATACACACGATTATTTTACGGGTACGCGCATATCACATGATTACTTGCATTATTATTATATTATACGGTATAGTAAAGGGTTTAATTTTCAACGCCGGCGCTGCTTTTGGAGACGAGGGGGGACGTTTCGAATAGCGATCTAAATTAGTATAAACTAGCGTATATTGTTATGTATGTATATCATAATATATATAATATAATATGATAATAGTATTACGATATAATAATAATATATTATAGACAAACAGGTGGCAACGCTGACACGACCACCGCCTGCGTGTTTATTCAAGCGCCAATATTATGCAACATCGCGGTTATAGATAATAATATACAGCAGGTACCCGTTCGGTATAATGTATAGGTACGCTATCCACACATAAATATAATGTTATCTGAGGATATATTGTTATGTACCAGCAGCGTACTCACAGTGGCGTGAACTTATATAGAGCGCATTCCCGGGATGGTGTGGACTTGAGCAACCACTTTTGAAGGTATTTTATTTTGAAAATTTATACGTGAATAGTTTAAATACTAATTAATTTTCATAGCGTTTATAGTTTGTGTTTTAGCGATGTTTTTTTTTAGTTTCACGAGTCGAAATATAATCGTTTTGAAAAAGTGTAATATAAATTCCTAGCTATAAAGCTTTAGTACAAAATAAATATTCTACGACATTGTAATAAATATACAATATTATAACTATAGTTAAATGCAATCATTTCAAAAGTTGTATTCGTATTATGTATCTCAGATTATAAGCATATTATACAATTTAAAAGTGTATGGGTAATAAAACAACTAAGCTCAAAATTATTCCTGAAGTTCATCATTGTTTTTAACTAATAAATAAATTATAATAAGTATACCTATTATTATAGAATACTGAAATTCAATTTCCATAATTCTGAACTAGGATACACATATCTAATTGGGAATTTTTTAAAAGCAGGTAGACCGAATACAGTAATACCAAAAAGGATTCCATGTTCCAGAATGTACACCTTAAACATCATTATAGTAATTAACCCTTAGTATTCATGAATAACGGTTGTTAATAATCAGAACCAGATTTATACATACGGCACTTCTCGGCACATAAAACACCAAGCATTGAAATATAACTCAATACATCAATTATAAAGATGCACATTTTTTTCGTCACTTATTATAACTATACGAAATTGTTTTTGTGATTTAACTTAAAAGCATTTTAATGTCAATCTCAAAAATAGTTCCACTAAAGCCTAGAGTGGCCTAATAATCTAAATCCGGCTCTATACTAATATATTGATTTATAACACATTATAATCGTCGCACAGCCACGTGTCACATATACAAAACACAGTCCTCATTATTATTGGGTCAATGTGTATGCAGGTTTATCAGTAGGTACGCCTTTCCGGTTTTGCGTGACTGCGTTTCCTTCGGCACGAATCCCGACTTCCTCGCGTTTTCATCAGAATCCCCGGATCAGACCGGAAACGCACATGTATACGTACACGCGTGCTCACTTTAATATATATATGTATACACTTTAGTGAATCCCTCGTAAATAAAACCGTCAAAGTGACGGCGGTGGTGGATACGCACGGACGACCGGAAGTTTAGAGAACCGATTAAAAAGACGGCATTGGTGGTGGAATAACGACTTGTGGTATAAAAGAAACAAACGATTGCACAGACAAGTGACACACACACACACACACACACACACACACACACACACACACACACACACACACACACACACACACACATACACACGAGAATACTCCACACAGGAGATGGTATTAATGTGTCCATGTCTAAACGATGACGGTCACGGAGATTTACTTTTACGTTACCCAATACTATTTTGTACGTATTTTACTTTTATTCTTCAAAACAATGTTAAAAACCTATTCCCGTCCGGTGAATCACGTTAGATGTGCAAAATTAAATACGTACATAACAATTACCCTATACATACATACATACATACTGTACATAGTAATGTCGCTCCTCTTTGTCAAAATATTGTCCTTTACCTTTGTATTTTAATAATATACATAGTTAGTCTATACTCTATACGAAAATAGTTATCCTGTTATTTCATTTTTAAATTAAAAGCTGACAATGATGCTATACAAAGTACAAGGATGGAATTTTTTTGATTATTTGTGATTTTAAACTGTTTAAAGCATAGGATGAACTAAGGATAGATTTTAAAACTGTTATTTTTTGTGACTTTAAAAACATTTACAAAAATTAATAAACCAATTGTTGGCACCAATTATTCGAGCTTGGAGAGGCAGAAAGGTGTTGAATTTTCGCCAAATATTATATAATAAAATATTTGTAGTTAAACTAATATTATTTTAAGAAAAATTGTTTGGTTTTTAAGTAATTTAAAATTATAATAATTGTTTTTTTTCAATTAGAAAAGAACAAAATATGTTACGTATTATAATAATACAAACTTTTGTCATTATGAATAATAACTTAGTAAATGTACGTTATATTGTGGTAAAAGTAACTTGCTAAGTTAGTTAGTCAACACATCTTAAAAGTAACTTTTAACATAATTGTATAGGTACTTGTATAAGCCAAACTCCAGTACACTTCCGCTTAATATAAAAATGCCAAAGGTCTTGTATTTTAATAAAATGCATAATTCCATGACAATAGACTTATGATTACACCGAGTGAATGTTTTTGAAGGATTCCTTAAATTTTATAACTATTATTTATTTTTTCTATTTCTATAATAGTATAATATTTTTTTAAAAAACAATGATCATCACACTGCGTTCCAGGTAGGCAATCTCGGTACAAAACATTTATAGATAATTTTTTTTTGATACCCATCATATAATAATATTTATAGATGGTTTTTTTTTTACTTGATACAGTTATGATAACACTCAATTATCATACGTTTGAGCAATACAATAATTTGAACTAATTATGTGAAGAAACATTAGCCTAACATAATTTTATGTTTAATTGAATAAATTAGTTGTATTATTTTGGTTTAAATTGTTCGCACATGAGTGCACATGAGTTGGTTATATTATCTACCAAGTATATATTTAATATTATATTAAACAATGTTCTACTCCAAAAAAAAATTAGCTTTTAACATCTATCTTATGTTAAGTTATATGGAATTTTATTTTACTAATGTATAAAAATGTTTTATATTATGATTTATCCAAAGAAAATATCCGCTTTGAAATATAAAAACATAATTAAGTTTGTAATTGTTTTTCTTATAATTTAGTAAAAATATTAAGTTACTCGTAATATAAGCTCCATAATACTGAAACACTGTCAATTATGATTTATTTTAACGTTTTTAGTAAATACAATTTAAGTTAGTAAATGCTATAATATATTTTACCCTTTTATAATTCTCAATACTACGTATTTGTGAAAAAATATAAATTTTTATCTAATGACTAAAATCTTTTTTTTTTTAGGTTCATAAAACATTTTAATAACATGAATTAGTAGTTTATTAAACATCTGGATAGTGACCAATATTACTAATATGAATTAATATTTAAAATAATTGTTATTATTATATCTGCCTAATGTATAATGTATAATACACCTAATAAGTTACACGGAGGGAATATTATTGTATTATATTGTTATTATTATTATTATTATTATTTTTATTATTAGTAGTGATTTCTTTTATCTGGCTACTGTTGAAATATATTTATACAGCGATGTAATAACTTTATTTTATTGTTTTAATATTACAATCGGGAAACGATGGTATGACGCTTAACGCAAGTAACTTATCACAAAGGTAAGCTGAACTTTTGAAATGTGACAAAATAAATTACTCAACGTTTGATCATTATAAATGCTATCAGAATTTTCGAATTTGTTTTCCGAACACACGTTTCAAACATTAAACCTGATGGAAAAACATAAAATATTGTTAAGATTTTTGAAGTTGCTTCCATTAAAAAGAAAAAAAATAAATTGCGAAAAAGCAATATTTTTATATATTAATAAATGTGTTGAAACATAAATAATGCCTGGTATTTTGAGTAAAACTTGAAGGAAGTTTTATACCTATTATACTGTTAAAAATACACGTCAAAAATGTTTTAAAAGCTATATTTAGTATCTTGTTTATTCTAAAGTGTAACTTAGGGTGATAAAAATATCATTACCGTAAAACACGCAAATCGTAGATATTATTATTATTATTATTATTATTACTATTATTATTATTGTGTTTTGTCTAATATTTAATAAATATTTTATACTATCATAATGCAATTAATTATAAAAACTTTTTTTTTTTAAATTATTTTAAAATTAGAATTATTTGAGCCACACTTAAAGATTATTTTTTCAAGTGTTAATACATATTATACTATATATTTCTGAATGAATAGTTGTTAAATTATTGCATTGTATGTGCCAATGATAAGTCAGTTAATTATATATGCGGTTTGAAGATAATATGAAGGCAGTGATGATTTGGAAATTATAATCATTGATATTGGTTTAATTTAATTTCATAGTTTGTAAAAAATTACCTTTATCAGATAACGTTTAATCACATAGAAATCATTACTGCTATGCATTTTGATGAGACACATCAACATGTAAGAAAAGTCGTCTTCTTAGCAAATATCAAGAGTGGTTCTAACAAAAAGAAAGAAGAACTTTGTATAGCTATTGAAAACTCCTTAAGTGGCATGAAAAATCTAAGTATTTCAAAAATATGGTCTTTAAGTATACTTGAAAATTCTAAAAGTCAGAATTCGAATAAATGCATTATAAAAGAAGGGTCAAATTATTCTGTATATAACTAAATGCTAGAGTACCCAATACTCTAAAAAGGTTATAAGCGAAACAGATATTTTTTAGCTTAGTGGGATTTTTTTAATATCAATATAATATTACAAAACTATGCTTAGACTAAGGTAATGATTAGATTTTAGATTTTAGATGTATTTAATATTTTGATCATTCTTCATGAAGCAATAAATTAAATTTGTTCTTTAGAATAAAATAAAATAAACGACATATTATTTTAGTTTTTCAGGCATTCCTAGCTTTTTTTGTTTTATGCATTTTTAGGGTATTTTTTTTAGTATTATGTTCTTATAAGTATGTGTTTGTGCTTTTGACGGTTTTCAGTTTTTATGTTGTTTTAAAACATGAGATTTATACATTTAAAGTAAGTTCCTTTATTTAAATTTTTAGAAAAACGTTTAAAAAACTTTGTAACTTTGCTGTCTAAAAGTCTGAAATACTGTTTACAACTCAGAGTAATAATAGTAGCATTCCTGTGAGTGAAATTTAAAAATAAATTAACATATTTTTAAGTGTTATTGCCAATAAGTAATAACCATAAAATTACAACACTTAATTATTTTTAACTTATAGTCGTTAGTCTAGGGGCCCAAAAAAACTTCGGGGCAACCCCCTTCAAGACCCAGGCCACAACCCAGTAACCCACGAAATGGCTAACAACCCAAAACTCACTGACATAGGGACTTCCACCGAAGGAGACGAAGGGGAAGATCAAATCCCGGTTACACCGACCTAGAGATTCCCGAGGGTGGGTCCCTTAGAAGCGGGTGTCCTGCAGACAAAACTAGAGGAGTGGGGGGAAATAAATTTCGGCTCTAGATCTCATGATAAAAAGAAATCACAAACAATCATCACCAACAAGAAATCCAAGAAAGAGACCACCGAGGCGGGGACTAACACAGACGACCTCCCGGCCCAGAACCTCAGGAAGCCAATCACACAAGATGAATCAACGGATACAATTCTGACTCTCAGCTGGTGGGATAGCGACAACGTGACCGAGTCTAAGGCGACCATAAGGCGAAAGCCCCTTCGAAAAATAACCGAAGCCACAAAGCAGCGAGCCCAGGCTCAAGACACCAAAAACGACTCTGCCATGAAAACGGACACCTTCAACTGGTCCACGATGGTACTCAGACCACCGACAACCAAGAAACCCGCTGCAATAGTGAACCGTTTGCCAGCATCCACGGCACTCACGAAGAGAGCTAGCGTCGAGAAAAAATCACCTGCTATTTTAATCAGATCTGGTGATGGAAAAAAATATACTGACAAGGTACTGACGGTTAGCACGTACGGGCTTACCTCCCAAGACCTTGTCGCCAGCGTTACCATGCGTGAGACCTAAAACGTTACAGATGGTTAACTTCCTTCGAGTCAACCTGAACAACTGCTGGGCTGCCGAGCAGCTAATGTTTCAGACGGCGGTGGAATTGGATACCGACATTTCCATAGTTAGCGAACCCTACACAAATAATGGTCGTGGGGACAAGTGGTGCTCAAGCACTGATGGTTCGGTGGCCGTGGCGACCTCCCACGCGACGGTTCTTGCCCGGGACGGGCAGGGCTCGGGCGAAGGGTTTGCCAGGATGTCATTTGGTGAGCTGACCGTGTTCAGCTGCTATTGGAGACCCAGAACGACTCTGGATGAATACGCCTTGTTCCTATTCGTCCTGGAGGCGGCAATCCGTGCCAGGGGAAGCATCCCAATCATTCTGTCCGGCGACTTCAATGCCTGGAACATCAAGTGGGGATCAAGGGCCAACAACCCTAGAGAAGGCCCGTCAATCATCGACCTTAGCGTTTTAGTCGGGGAGGACGGTGTCGACAAGGAGCTGGCGTCGGCCTCCTCACTGGAAGCCTACCTAACGACAGCATGCAAAGCATCCATGCCGAGGAAGATGCCCGGTCCCTTGGGCAAGCCTCCAGTCTACTGGTGGTCTGATGGCATTGCGGAGCTGCGCAGAAACTGCTTAGCTCTTCGCAGGAAATATCAGAGGCTCCTTAACCTTGCCGACCAGCTAGGCATACTGGAAGCAAGGTTCGCCTTCGCGGCTTCTAGGAGAGGACTCCGCACGGCCATCCAAGACGCAAAAAAGGAATGCTGGTCTGAACTCTGTGCTCAGGTTGACACGGATACCTTTGGCAGACCTTGGGAACTCATGAAGAGGCTGGGCTTTCGACCTCCGGGCGGGGACTCCAGGAGCAGAGTGGCTTCCTCTTCCCTGAGGCCCACTTCACCGACTGGGCCACCATTCCTACTCCAGTGGTCAACAACATCTTTGAGGCATTTTACCCTATCCTGAATGCCCTAGTATTCACGAGGGTCATCCTGGACTTCACTTTGGACGAGCTCAAAAAAGCAGGCAAAAGACTCCCGGAGGGCAAGGTGCCCGGGCTATCGGGTATCCCGTATGATTCTGACGAGGTCGCCTTGATCCTGGTTGACATGCCACAGGCGGATCTTATCGGTCTAGAAAGGACCAGGATAAAGGATCATCTAGGAGCCGTAATCAACCCCGGTGAACCCCGGAAATCCAAGGCGGCCATCAAGGGGCAAGAAAGGCGTTATTCAATAGGCGTTTTATGTTCAAAACCTTATTTTTCCTTAGTGTACACTAGAGGATATAATAACAGTTTTTTAAGGTTGAGGGGGGTCCTTAGTCCTTAGTTAATCCCAATTATTCAATCCTGCGGTGAGTCGAAAAACGAATCGCCTTTTAACACAACTTGGAAATATGTACATGTATATTTTATTCTCTCGCTTGTCTGTTTTGTTTGAATGAGTTCGCTGTCCGCTGGCTCATGAGAACGATAGGTAATGATAATGACTTGAATGAACCCATTAATATTAAACTATTATGTCTTGAAAAATGATTTCAATCGACTAGTGGAGTTGAAAAAAAAATTAAACTATTCTACGGTAAAATTACTTACTTTGAAAATTATTTGACGTGTCGTGTAACGTGCCGCTGTGCCTGGAAGGCGGGAGCGAACCGCTCGACGTCCGGTAACATATGCAGTAAACTGTCAATACGATGACACACACGCCCAGTATGGAGACGACGATGAGTGAGGAGACCACGAGTATGGTGATGTTAATTCCCAACAGCGTTAACGACGAAGCACCTGTGGAAGAAACGATAAATTCGATAAAGACTTTGTACCATTAATGGTATAATAATTATATTATTTTACGGCACGATATTATGATAAATCGTACTAGGCGTGTCGTGACTTCATTATTAAGGTTATACTGTATCGGGAATGTATTAATTATACGCAGGACCAGCTCGCATAGGTATTCGAGAGTCTTGGCGGGCGAGTGACGGATATTATTGGATAATATTTGGTGGGCAGCCGTGAGCGTTTTATCGAACAGTGCCACAAATGTAAAGTGACTTCGCCGATATTAGTAATAATATACCTAATGTTATGCTCCAGGCCGATAGATCGAGTTTTTTTTAATTTACACGAAAATAATAGGGACATTTCGGCGGTCATTATAATAATAATATACTACATTCCAATTATATCGGTTCCTTTTGCGATAAGTGATCGTTCCATTTGTTTGAAAATTAACGTAGTAGAAAACTGTTTGCATTTAGAAGATATTTAATGAAATTCGAAAAATAAGGTTTTAAATCAAGACTGAAAATATGGACCGAAATACATTGTTATTTCGCATTCATAATATAATGTTCTGTTATGGATGCAATTTAATGACGAGTTTAAAGAGGGATTCAATTATAATTATATTGAATTGAAACCTCAAACAGCGTAAAATATGGGACTCAACTGGAATATTCAACGATCCCAATTAGGAGAGAATTTCGCAAAGGGTCTTTAATTGCAGTTGGTTTTTTTTTGTACTGTTGCAGTGCGTAGGTATGTCGTTTTAAACAATAATATTAAATGGAATTTTAGATAAACGAAAAAAATAAAACAACAGTATCCGATACCAGACGATAATTGGGCGGGCCACTTTTTATGAAAGCAATCGATCTCATTCGAAAAGAAATTCCGTGAGAAGCTTTGGTTTCAAAAAGTTTATCAAGATTTAGCTAAAAGTATGGCGGTTTTTTTTTCTTACATTTTTCCGACATCATTATTTTGTCGTTGTAGGTAGTGAATTATTAGCTACAATAAGGTATTATATGTTATTTGTATTAATAATAATAATAATATAATACCGAGGAGTTTTAAAAAAAACGAAACTGTTAGCGGGAAGCCTACATAAAATATTATTAATTATTTATATCATTATAATGAATAACTCGCTCCGCTCTGAATCCGAAAATGTGTACACGCACATTAAAATGGTATCATAATGCGTTATCATATATTATTATGCGTAATATGTATATGTGTAATGAGTGTGTACGTTTATCCATAATATAATAATATGATTGTATCGTCTGTCGCGACGGCAAAATATTATGTAAAATTAAAATATACCTAATAAACGTAATGGTTTTATTTTTGTTAAAATACGTATAAAACGCCCCTCCCCTTCCACTTGTATTTCAATACATTATATTTTGTCGTCAAGTTTAATATTATTATACCCTACGTAAAAAGCTAGCCCGAATGCAAATATGCAAATCTAACCGTTCGCCGTACCTTGACAAGTTGGCGTCGTCGCTTCGTCCGTACCGTCGGGACAGTGGTTGATGTTGTCGCACACCAGGTCGTTGGAGATGCATTGCGACATCGTTTGACATTTGAACTCCCTGCAATTGTGGACTGGAACAACAGAAGAAAAAACACGTTTTTTTAACGTGGATTTATCGAACTTTCGGTAATGCGCATAAAAAATATTATATATTGATTTAGGCGTCCTGCAGCGTATATTATGTCATTAGTGCTCAGTCTGCTGTGATTTTATTATTGACCTTTATGGTTTTTATAAGTTTTTATTTTTTTTTTTTTTCAAATCGGAATTCAAACTGTGGTGAAATTTTTTATTTGGATGACGGAAATGGTGCATATATTATATACGTAAACAATATAATATTACTCTAACCAAAAATATTAGAACATTACTTCTGATATTGAACCTATAGTTATAACATTATAGTGCATTATGATGTGAATTTCGAATAGAAGTACATACGGTGCACCGAAAAAAATTGTGGTAGAAGCGTGATTTGATGCCTTGTCGAATGTACATCGAACTATACGTGGCCATTAATGATGCGAAGCATATTATTTTATTGGATACCGAATAATTAATATCATTGAAGACGACAACGACGACGACGACGGCGACGACGACGGTTTTCTGATGTAAGTATTATACAGTGATGGTGTGCTGGTGGTGGCTGTGTTGATGGTACATTTTGTTATTGCCAAGTGGGCGTATGAATTTAACATTATATAATATACATAATATGTTATATTATACAATATACAAATGATATATATATATATGTGCGTGTGTGTGCTGTAGTGTGCGTGACAAATAACGCCGTGACTAAAATTCGACGAGACAGAGCTTGATATCGGTATTTTATACACTTATGTATACGACACGACGTTTGGGGGTTGGGGCGTCGAGTGGTGGACTGGAGGGAGAAGTGGGGGGAGTCGTGTGATGGTGATGTGGGGGGAGGGTGTATGGGTGCATGGGGTTTAGGATCTCTCTCTCTCTCACTCTCACCCTCTCTCTGTAAAAAAAAAAAATACTTACAAGGATCTTTGAAGGCGGTTATAATTAATCTAAAACCGTTGACACGCGTGCCCCACGAATCTGTCACGTACTTGAGCGTGACAAAATTCGTACGCGTAAATATCACGCCGACGGACTGTTTCGTACTGCTGCACGTGATGTCGGCCTGTGTAAAAACAAAAACAAAACAAAAAAAACACATGAAATGAATTGATTTTTATCGGAAATAATAATAGTAATAATAATAATAATAATATAATGTGTGTTTGGGCGTGTATTTCATACAGTAATGTGTAATATTATTGTAGGTACTATGGAATTATTTACGGTACGTCATATTAAAATAATAATGTTAGTAATTATTACGAACATATTCGTGCGATGTGTCAAATAGTTCATAATTATTCGTCAATGCGAGGTATAATATTATACCGGGGGACGAGGTGGCCGAGTGGTCTAACGCGTCGACTGCGGCGCTGGCAGTCGCGGGTTCGCCTCTCGACCACTGGGCGGCATTTTTCTCCGGGCAAGTCACGGTGTCCGGAGTACAAGTGCCGCCATCCCCCAACCCGGGGCATGGCAGAAACCTACGGGTGCCCCAATAAAAATTCTGCCACCACAAACACACACGTGTACCAACCTACCCAAACTAAAAACCTACAGTTCCCTACCAACACCCAATGGCCTATGTTGCGGGTTATCCAATAAAAAAAAAAAAATATTATACCCCTGTTATATTATTATTGACACGGGTTACCCGCTTATACTAGAAAAAACACCCTATTGTGTGTAACAATAAACATACCGTATACGACTTCCGACTAATCGAGAGTTGTACACGAATATTCATTGGAGTCTTTGATGTCACGTGTAAATTGATTTAGTGGAGAAAATGACGTAGGGTTTCGTAATATAATCCGGAGGAGGTTCATTTGAAACCCTAGTATACACAATGTTTAAGTCTGTAGTCTCTGTGAGAAACTCACAAGTGATGCTTATTCCAAAATTACATTTATTGAACGTTTCGATTGGAAAAATAAAACACAAAGAATTTATTTTAAGACGGGCTATTATATTAATATTATTAAAAAATCGAATAGTTAATTAATTTATTTATGTTTCACCACTTTGGTGTTTCCCCCCATTGTTGTAAAAATGACTCGTTTTATCGGGGAAAAAACACTAGTAAAAATTATAATAAGTTATGGTTTTGTGTATACAGGATGATTCCTTAAATACACGAATTCTCATTTTCCCCTTTACTAATGTATTTATTCAATTTGAGGGTTTTAGAATTTTTAATTACCTATATTAAACACAATTTTTTCTAATCAACTAATGACATATTTTAAGGATTGTCCATAAAAGTTCTTTTTTTAAAATGAAAATTATCTTTTTACTGTGAGGAATCGATAGGAAAAATGATCACACTGTTTCAAATTTTAGTGGTTATGGTTTCAGTTTTCAGAACAATTTTTTTCAGCAATTTATGGACATTTTAGTTTTTTTGGTTATTTTCTATAAATATAGACACAAATTGTTAGCTTAGGTAGTAAAAGCTTGACAATTTAATATAACAAAACAAGGTTCTTTATACATTTTTCTTAGTCATTTAATAATGTAAAAGACACATGGTAATTTGTGTAATCCACTAAATTTTGAAAATTATACTCTAATTAAAAAAGTATGAAATGTTTATTTTTTTTTTTAATAATGATGACGAACATAAAGGGAAATTTAAACGAGTATAGTTTCTGAAATATTAAACTTTATATACTAAAGATAATAATGTTAATGGTGTAACTGTAACAGGTTTACGAGCTTTGATGATTTCAATATTATAGTAATTAATAACAATTGTATACAATTTTATAATTTGTAAAAATTGTCCTAGTATACAAATACGGCTAAATTTATTTTATATTTTATGTAAAAATAATATTCAGGACTATTACCATAAGTAGATAAAGTTTATTAAGATTGAAACTACTCGTTTGAATTTCGATTTTTTGCATCAATATTTTCAACAAAAAAAACACGTGCTTACAATGCACAATAAAAAAGGGTGCTTTTATTTGAATGGAGAATTTGTATCTCAACAGAACACTCCTTTAATCGTATACAAATCTAAGTAATTCAAAATATGGTCTTTAAAAACACCAAAAGTTAGAATTTGAATACAAAAATTATTAAAATATAAATTCATGGCCTGGCGCATTTCGTATATTACGTATACGAGTGAGTTCCATTCTACATATAGTTAAAGACGTATATAGTTACTATTTTTTTTAAAGTTTGAACAAACAAATATCTTCACTTAAGGTTTAAGTCTTGGCTGTGACCTTTAACTGGCTATTATTAATAATAATTATTGTTTATTTCCACATAGTCCAGAATGGAATGCATGTTATAATATTATAGTATACTTAATATTTGCCAGTACAATACTTGAATACGTTTTAATAGTGAATACAGTGTTTGTAATTTGTTTACATCACGACCCATTCAGAATGCTATATTGATTACATTGATGACACTTTAGTGGCCTATGTAAAAAAGATAAATTTATTATAATATGCCAACTTACTCATGCAGTCGTTACTGTGTGCACACTGCAATAGCGTATAAAGGTTAATCGGGGAAGAATAAAATAGTCATGATAAATTAGACTAAAATGGATCAACTAAGAAAAAATGTATTTCTTATATTTTTTTTTTAGTAATTATTAGATACTATTCTTTGATGAGGTGAAGGCTATATTATATTTTTAACTAAATGATTACTGTTTTTTCTAACGATAAAAATGTGAGTTATACAATGTTATTTGACCACGAATCGGGTCGATAAATAATTTGATCAAATTGATAATAATATATATTAACAAGTAGATTACAAATCTTATTTCAATAAATAATAGTTATGATAATAATATTGATATAATCAAGTGAGAAGGAGATGAGAGGGCAACCCTTCACCTTTTTTTTTTATTATCTCGTCCACCCTATATCTATATAATTTATACGTTTTCTGTTCGTTTTCAAATTTATACTTCAAATATAAAGTAATACATATTTATCGATATGCTGTGAATATTTTTAATCATTAAAATATGTACAAACCACGAAGTATTGGGTATTTTTTACCATATTTTAACTTTTAGGCGAAATGTGAAATATTTTAATTTAGTGTATTAGCCATAAGATAGAACATACAGGTACATAGCTTTTTTTGTCACAACGATCGCTGGATAAAATAATTGTTGTGCTGTATCTACAATAGTATATTCATATCGGAAGAATATATGATACAATTAGTTAATTAGCCACTTGGTAAAGCATCATTGCAAAATACTGCATACGAATAATGGAACAATAATATTGTTATTCATAATGATACATTGTTATATTATAATAATATTACATTAAACATGGCATAAAGATACATATTATTATTATTATCTTGTTGTATGATTATTATTTATTAATATAGTTTTCTACTGCAAATTCATTACAAATGAGTTGGTGGTTTTCAAATTCTCTTGCACGTTAAAACCACATAATTCATTTGTTTTAAACGAAAACGGAATCTGTACTCATCTAGTTTGGCGGCGTGAAGAAACCCCCTGTTCACAAACGTTAATGAAAAACGCACATTGTGTGTAATTTATGCGTTTATTATTACGAAGTAATAAAGCAAACAGGGTTTATTCGAGTTGTATTGAAATTCACCGACTACATTTAGCAATAAAGCAGTTCGAAAATAGGTTTCACAGTGTGTCGGATAATAATAATATAAGCACCTGCATACAGCTGTAAGTATAATAGTATGTGATGGCATAATAAATTATACGTCTCTTACACAATTCGCATTATAATATTATTATTCTTTACTTAATTAAATCAGTAGGACGTGTACGCTCCGTGTGCATCGAAGCTCATTAGTCACCCGTAAGCTTAGTTTGATGATATGATTGAACGATATTCAATGCGAAACTGCCAAAGTTTTAAGTAAATATTTATAATTCAAAAGCCTGCTACTTCTCTACGCGGGTGACCTGCAGAAGTTTCGGTGATATCTTTAAATATATTATTATACTATGCATACTGCGCACTGGACAAACACGCCGTTGTAAGACTACCTACCTATAAAATATTATTATTATTGTATGATAATAATTTATAATAATTTGTGGTGTACGTACAACAATAGGTAGGTGCATATAATAATATAGTTATGTACTAAAGGAGACTCATAAAGTGTTAACGAGGGCACCTGTCCGATTCGCGGTCGAATCGGTGCCAAGTATGCGTATTACTCGTTCACTCGGTCCCAGGTAGGTGGACACCTTGTTTACACGACCGCTTACGCGTGGTGGTGCGTAATCGAGTGATTTCCGTCGAACAGTCATAAATTCCTTCCGTTTTAGACCTTCGAAATTCGTATATGTGATGGACGTGGTAAGCAGCAAGAAGTAGATATGCAATGAGAGTGAGATTAAAACGAGGAGTAAAAATGATAAGTGTCTAGAATCAATGTTAAAAATAATTTAAGCCCTTAAAATGTTTTGGTCTTGTGTATTACTCAATCAGTCGTAATTTTAAAAAGGACCTTTCCGTGGTCAAATTATTCAAGGCTACAAATATTGAAATAATAAATTACTCTGAACACGACAGTCGTCAAACATATTAAAAATAAAAAATCAACCAAATTAGAATTGTAAATAGAGAACCCGAGAGTCCCTATCGGAAAACGACGTATGTGATACGTGTTGGAGTACTACACGAAAATATGAGATAACGACTAACGATAATTGTTAACAATTAAACAAATATACTAATATTATATTATATACTGTAATAATAAATTAGTATATTATATTAAAATAAATTGTGCAATATGTACCTATTCACCTATTCTTTTTTTTTGGTTTTTGATTAGGCGGGGAATGGCTAAACGGGTTTAGGAGCCCCTCCCCCCCCCAAAAAAAAAAAAAAAAACCACCATTGTTACATCATGACGGCAACGTATAAATTAACTTAATCAAATCATATAAATTTCTAATAATAGTAGTATTAATGTATTCGATACGGTTGTGTGTATATGTTTTGATTAGGCTTCAGCTGGTACAACCCATATTATCGGACCACTCTCTGTATATTCACTCAATAATAAAAATAATACATTTTTAGTTCTTTTTTTTAAAAATAATTTAAAAGAAAAAATTGAATTTAAAATGCTCTCTTCAAAATTAAAATATCAATAAAACATTACTACAAAAACCCTTAATATTCTTGCATTTAAATAACTGTATAATATTCACTCTAATATTAAAGAGTTGAATGGACTACGTAGGTAGGTTTTATACCTATACAATTTCTGCCGTATGTTTTAAGACGGAGACAACACTTAAGACTTAACGTCTACTCAAGTCAAAATAAAGTTCAAATTTAACAAACTACCGATTTGCGCAAACTATTTAGTATTATAGATGCTTGCGTGTCTAATAAACTAACTAAACTTCAACAAGCTTAAGAAACTAATGGACACGCAAAATACTAGGTTTACCAAAGTCAACACAATATTTAACTACATATACATATTATACATATCATAAGTCATAGCATTTATGTATTGTATTTAAAGAGTTGGTTTTAGTTGGCATATCTAAAATGTTTTATTAAACATACGTTTTAACAGATTTCTACCGAAAAATATTACATTCCATTCAAACGTGAATTTTTGAATAATAATATAAACGTGTATAATATGATTTACGAATACTATATTCACCAAATTGCATTCTCAAAATTTTTTGTTTATTACTTATTATATTATTATTTACTCGTACCGTTTGATCAGATTAATATGATTTTTTACATTTGATTATGAAACAATAATCAAATAAATATTTTATCAAACCAAACTCCAGCCGATCAAAATTTATCAAATATTTCGTTGAAACCCAAACGAAGTTCTTTTAATTGATTTTAAAGTTTTTTGAACTTGCTTAAATTAATACGACTGCAGTATTTAAAAAGTTTTAAATTTTGAAATATAATTGTTAATAAAACAATTATTTAATATAATAGTCGTTCTATAGTAGGTCCTTCGGTGGAATTTGAGAAATGCTGAATATTAATTTTGAAATTCACTTGCAGCCCTCACACATTTATTTTTTCCTTATTAAAGATATTACAACATTATGATGACCAATTAAAAATAAAATTTAAAACAAGTATTATCGTACAATCGTATTTGTTTATTGTTTCGATATCGATTATTTATACGAAACTGTATTTTCATTTTATTCACACGTCTTTTAAAGACTTAATTCCAATTCTAAATTAGAATGTACATTTTAATCGTGGCCTGTGCCTCACATAATGTTTGCAAATTGCCAGTGTTGTGAGTATATCATAGTACTACGGAACCTACGTCGGAACTTAATACTTTATAAATAGGTGCATAATTTATTACATTGGTGGATAATATATTTTATTATCTATAGCCACTTTTTATTGATTAAATGTTAATAAGTAGGCAGATGAATCCAATTTCCTATGTGATGATATCAAAATATCTGTTGCTGACGGAGTTGGGCGGTATTAGTAAACTGCAGCGACAATGTCGGTCGAAAATACTGTGGAAATATTTGAGTAAAAATGGTTAATACGTTAGTGGTATAGTAATTAATCGAGACGAATATTCTGGAGCGGACTTATTCCGAGCCGTTTCAATCGAACTCGGCTGTTCGAACGGTCGCGGACAATGTTTTTGCGCGTCTGCGTCACAAACGGTATCGAGAAACTTTGCTAATTAAAATATGGAATTATACGTATACATGAATAATATATCACTTTGAAGTCCTCCACAGCAGGTGGGAGCCATATACGCATAATAATATCACAATCACTATAGTAGGTATAATAATAATAATCATCATAATATCCACGTCGCCATAATATTATATATTGCAAACGTATTCACACAGCATGATAATAATAATATGTATTTCTATTGATTCCGATGATAATAATATATTATCTCCTTGTCGTCATAAAAAAATATGATATACCAGCTACCGTGCATGACGCGAGAGAGGATTATATTACATTATAATTATATTAATTGTATACTATAGGTACACATTTTTTTTTTTTATCGAATTTCTCTTCATAATCGGTTACTATCACTGTTGAAATTGTTTTTTAAATATTCGATAGTAAATTACAATTTATTCCTTATCTGACCTTTTGTTTATTTTATGTCCTTATCCTATATGTGTATACATTATTCATATTATATACCTAGCTAGATATAAAGTTGTTGTTATATTATTTACATCTACGTTTGTAGATTTCCAGTAGCACAATTATAATTTTAAATGCAATACATTTTTAACGTTTAATATATGTTGTATAGAAACTTGTACAGTATAATATATTAAATGTTTTATTTTTATAACAATGAAACAACAACATTCCATCTTGTTTTAGTATTGTTATATTTTATCCAAGTCATTATATTATATCTTCACTGAAGATAAGCTCAATTTTTTGGGGTCTGTTATAATCGATTATAGTTCCATGGAATCTTTTAGCTGGCACTTGTAGTATCACCTCTCCTGAAAATCAGCATTCTCCTAATTTGTGTAATTAATGGTTATTATTTGATATTAATAAATGCATGTGTACTGTACAAAGCCATCATAAAATATGTGGTTTTTGAACTGGAAATATATTGTGTTTAATAACACAATTAAAAAAAATATTTCCTAATACAAATTCGTCAAACAAATAAATTGATTTTAAAAATATTTTTAAAAACATGGTGCTTTAAAAAATGGACAGATTGCGCCACTATTTCAGCATTTAGCTTTTGAGGGAAAGAGTTGGGTAAGTCTTATACAGATTATTTTTACTATAGGTGATTGAGACTGATTAATTAATTTACCTGTCAAAATCTGTCTGGTTGTTAGGGAGATTACTTTGACTGTAAAAACATCACTCTGTTGTAAACCGAGTGATTATTTTATCAGTAAACACGTATTGTTAACTCAAAAAACATTATTGCTTTCGTAATTATATTGTTATATAAAAAAGTTTGAAGTCTTATCAAAGTTATATATTATTTATTGTTATAATTAAACTTAAAGTTTTCACTTTTTTATAATACTATTTAAAATATGAAAAAAAATTTTTTGCAATGATTTCAAAAAAAAAAAAAAAAAAAATGAATAGGTTATAAAATAAATAGTGTTATTTAATGAAATATTCACTCTGTTTACTATACCACAAGACCAAGATATTATGCTTGAAACTTAAAAATAAAATAAAATAAATAAAAAATACATTGTAATGTTATTTTATATTATTATATTATTATAGATAAATCATGCCATTAGAAATATGGTTGTGTTGATGCCCGATAAAAACCGTTGTTTATGACACTTCACTTAAAAATATGTTTGATGGTTATCGATGGTTTTTACTTGAGAAATGACTGAGGAAATCATGGGCCAAACGTGAAACTTTTAAAAGCAAATTGTTCTACGTGAGAAGTGTGCACCGACAACACAATTATAACAATTGATAACATAATGTAATAATATTTTAATGTAAATCCAGTGCATTCTTTGTTTTAATATGAACATTATAATGATAAATAATAGGGTATATCGAAATTAATCAAGTTAAAATGTATCGTGTATCGTGTGACTTAGTCTGACTGCAGTAATTTAAAATTCATTTATAAATATTGAGTATCTAGTTACCGAACATTTATGTATCTACTTAGTATCAAGTTACTCATTCCGTCTCTTATGCCTGCATTTTATCAATATTCTATAAACTTTCTCTGGATTTATAAAGAAAGTTCACAGCTATAGATGTTCTAAAATACGATTACGGTAAAGAAAATTATCGATTAAACTTTTGGATTACGACCTCACATAAATAGTGTAATATTTATATTTACCTTACTGAATGTTTGATTCTCAGGGTAAAGTTTTAAATATTATTTCACTTATAAATTTATTTTACTCTGCTTGACGGAAAAATGGATTTAAAATACTATTAATACAATAGAGCGTTGAATACCTGTCGCAGTGGATATTTCGTATTTATGTGAGTATAGATAACACATTTCATATTGTCAAGTTAAATTGTTAAAGTTGAAAAAAAAACTTTGTATTGCATTAATTTTAATTAGAATTTATTATACACATATAATATGGGTTGCTATAATGTGTCGTCCGTGTGTCCTGTTGTAGACGATTTATGCGGTGCCACCACAGACATTTGCATAGGTTATGTGTATTTATTTAGCACTTGGCGAATAATAATGCTACTTGATCGCTCTGCACAATTTACCTC
This sequence comes from Macrosiphum euphorbiae, assembly GCA_949089665.1. Classification (NCBI taxonomy): domain Eukaryota; kingdom Metazoa; phylum Arthropoda; class Insecta; order Hemiptera; family Aphididae; genus Macrosiphum; species Macrosiphum euphorbiae. The sequence continues at coordinate 15,511,861 of CARXXK010000002.1, read as the reverse complement.
CCATGCTAATGGAACGTATATATAAGCTCCAGCACAGGGATTATTCATCTTAAATTTTCGTCGTCGTATTGCGTGGGTACGACACCAGTTACAATTTATTAACTCGGGAAGTTGGGAATACATCAACTCCACTAAAAAAGCATTGATTACACCATAACAATAAGTAAAAGTAGTTCTGAAATAGTGTTAGGAATTTCCTAGGATAAAAGGGAACTCTTTTCAGTTACTCGTTTTTTATCTCTCTCTCTCTTAACAAAAAATACGAATTCATTTGTCATTACACTTTTCTTTCCTTTAAATTAAAATTAGCAGAGATTAATGGTTATCACTAATAACCAAGACTTGAACTCGACATGAGCTATTATATATATTGTCTTTCATCATTATCGCACCAGTTAATAGTTACCAAAAGAAAATGCTTGAATAAAAGATTATACAAGTAGTACCTATTCAAGCAGAGGATTTTGAATCGTTATTTTGGTAAATTAGATTTAAGTTGTTCATTCTCATTACTCACCAAAAAAAATTCTCTCATATTTTTTTTAACTCCCGAATAAAGAATTTATTGCAAATTGTATAAGAAAAGATACTCGTTCGAGAATTCCATGTCATACTGTTGAAAAATCATATTTAACTGAAGCCAATATACTGGTTTCATACGTAAAAACTCAAATAGTTTTTATACCAATTAATCCACTACCTACATCAATAATTGAAGAGTTCCAACTATTATATATTATTAATATATATTTACACTTTTAAAAATGTCATATTAAGTTGTAAATGACAGGTTAAAATGTGCTTACTACTATTATAATTATTCTAGTGATTAACAACTCATTATACACATTTCTGAAACCAGATAATATCCATCACATGTTATAGAAAACCAAGAGTCAGCGTAAGGATCAGCATCGAGAATTAATAAATGTATCGGTATTAATTGGAATAAGTAGCTGTTAATGTGTTACCTCAGTATTATTTTAGTCTTAATGACTTTTTTCCCGACAAACAGTTATATATAACAGTGGTAGAGTCAATGAAATATATTGTTAAAAAAAATAGCTATAAAGTTGGTATCAGTTAAGCACCATTAACTTTGAATTATAAGTCATTTTACAAAAAAATCCGAACACTTATTTAGAGGCTTTAGATAGGAAACTGTACATTATGTACTTTAATGTCTATGTGACAAGTGTTCAAACATGTAATCAACATTTTGCATGAAAAAGAAAATTGAAATAAAAAAATCTTAAAACATAGTGGTTGTTTTTGTTCAGCGAACATTTATCTCTTGAATTATACGTTTCTTCAATGATGTTACATAAGAATAATAACTAATGATAATTATAATTCTATTAATAAAGTAGGTATATTAAAATATGAAAATTTAAAATGTAATACAAATTTATTATCGATATATACTTACAAAGAAATAAAATATAAAAATAAGCAAAATGTAGAGTAAATGACCGTTAGTTAATTGTATAAAATGCAATGGTTTTATAATTAACTTTATTTAATCAAAATCTCACTGAAAAAAAAATATCACTAAAGCACGATAGCTAAAAATACTTTGAAATGAGAAAATCGCATATTATTTTGCACAGTAAATAATGACAAAATTTCAATGTTATAAATTTCATAACAGCTATAACTGTATTTTTAAAGTTATAAAAATTAATAAATTTAAGATAAAATACGAAGATATATTATTCAATAACAAAATATGATAACAAGTACGTCGCCAATATTTTCCTTTTGTTTCATTTCAAGCAGAATCTAACATTTTTGGACGGTTTAATTACATTATACTTTATTATTTTAAGATCCTTAAAAATAATATTGTGGTAAATACAATTTTTGGTAACATTTAAGTTTAAAATGTAAGATGTACAAATAATGAATAGCGGTCATTGTATAAAGTACAATTATAATAAATACTGCTGATGTCACAAACGTGATTCACAAAGTCTAAATACACTATACTGAACATTTTTATTATTTTGTTAAAATTACTAAATATATTTTATGATACCATGCTTATAAGAATTATTTGATTGATAAAATCTAAGATGGCAAACCATTATAAAACCCGAACAATTAATTTTATTTTTTATTTATTCATTAAAGAATTGACTTTATTTTATTTATCCTACTTTAAATGTTTAGGTTTGAATTTTCTTGTCACAAAATGTTGAGCTTTTAGAATTTAGACTTTAAGTCTGTTGAGACCATTTTTACTGTTTATTTTTTGTATTTGCTCATTTAATGACATTACTATTTACTACTGACTTTTAATATATTTTATTATGAAGTGTTCCTACACATTATTATCATGTTAAATAATAACCTCTTACAATAATTTTCTTAAAATGCATTAGATGACTTTGCGATGTTTGAGACAAATTCACAGCAAAAGAGATCAGGTTATTTTTTTTTCCAAAATCTTAATGGCGTTTTTAAGAAGAAATTAATTTAAGTATAAACAATTTTACTGAGCGTAGTATTAAAATTACAAACATTTTATTCAAATAAATAAATACTTTAAAAGTTCTCAAACAAAACGTACCTAACGTTTATAACTAATAACTATGCAATAATTATTTTGCATGTAACAAAAAATATACGAATTACGTCTAAAGTATACGCCTTAGTGTTAAACAATCTTTCCATAAACTTATTAAAATTAAAGCGTGTAATATTATGTTCGTTATATTTGTATTAAATTATTTATATAAATTAATTCAACAGAAAATAAATAGTTTAAACTTTTAAGTTCTATAGGTATTAGATACACGATTAACTTGTACCATTTAGTGAATAGTGATACAAATATTATATTTCATTTAACAATGGTTAAAAAAAACTAAGTATAATAATATTTTATGATGTAAGAACTTAATATTATAAGTATTTTAATTGATTTAAGTTTCATTTGAGTATTGAGTCACTGGGAAAAAATACAAAGGTCCCCAAAAAGTATAAAATATTTCCTTCAATAAATTTTAAACTTAAAAAGCTAGAAAATAAATTAACTAAGTTTAAAAAGTAACGTCTGAAGAAACCAAAGAAACTACTAACATTTTTTCCGAGGCCTCAATATCTTAGAAGATTAAAAACTTGTTGTATTTATGACATAGTCCAAACTTTTTATTTTTACTTTTAAATTATAAATTCATTATTATTTTAAACACTTTAAAAAGTAAATACTATAATTACCAAAAATATAATCATTACAGCTAAAATAATAAATGAAAAACGAAATATTGTTGTTTTATTTTTGTAAATTATAATTTAGTGCCTCAAGTGTTTAAGTGTTAATTTTTTGATAGTTAATTTGATATCATTATTCATTAATGTTTTATGTTATTTATTTATACCAGAGTGGGATGAACCCAATTTAATTTTTTTACCTAGGTATTATAATAATAGTTTTAAAAAATAATGTTCATTATTTATATATAATATATACATAATTTCACCAATGTTATCAATCGCTGAAACGTACGTGATTTGTATATTTAATGATTTTGTTTATAATATATTCAACTTTACTTATGTATTTAGCTGTAAATGTGTATTTATATAATTCGATTTTTGAGAACGATTTTTACCTGCGTTTAGCCAAAATATATTTTTACTACTAAGCATCAAATGAACAACTTGTATAGGTACATCAATAAAAGTCCACTCTTAAAGTGTATTTAAATATTAAAAAAACTTTAAATCCAAATATTGTTTCTTTGTTTACAATATTGCTTATGCAATTAACACGGAATGATAAAAAATCTGACAGGTTTTTTATCTGAATAAATGTTTAATATCATATAATATGAAATTCAGAAACACTGACAATCACAGTAAAACTGACAGAGGTTGTAACAAGCTACGAGCTAACGATGGACCTCACAAAATTGAATCCGGCAAAAATGTATTATACCTAAATAGAGTAGGGTCGATGACTTTTGGGTTATAGAAAACCAATTTTGAAACAAAAATATCTATAAGGCGACAAATAAAATGTCAATGCATTATGCATGGGAAAGAACATGTGAGCTTAATATTATGGATCTACTGTTTGTGTATTATGAATGGCATGTAGTAAATGCTGTATATTATTTCTATATTTGTTAAAAATGCTGAATATAATAATAACATAAAATAATGAAATCAATATCTGGATGTTGGTGGTTGAATAATTCCAACTTATTTACGCTACTTTAATTAGTCACATTAACTTAACATAATTATTAGGTATATATTAATATTGATTTACATACATGCATTATAATAATAAATTATTATATAACCAACACAAAACAACCATACAAATACAAAAGTGAGTATATTAATTACATGGATGACATGACTTGTATGAACACTGAGCTAATTGTATACAGCTGTGATAAGCATAATATAAATTATACATACGTACTGTTTTATGAAATATTTATCATGAGGTTAAATAATTCCAAAATGCGAACAAAACTATTTCCATAGAAGACGATAGTGTATTATTATAATATACTTGTGAAAACAAATACAATGAACTATAAAAATAAAATTAATAAAACAGATCTAACATTAAGTTAAACAAGTTGTACGATAATAGGTAATAAATTCTTAAATAAACGTTGGGGAAAATACTTTTGGACTTGGTGAACTTTACTTATAACTGCTGTGGATTTATTTTTTATTATTTTTATTATTTTTTTTTTTTTGTTTAATATCAAGCAAACAAACCAAATCTACTGCAGAGAGAAATGTTTAAATACGAACGAAATATTAAATAGATATTTATGTGTTCAATGTGTCTTTAGAGACTCATATATTATAAACTACTGCTGTACAGCGTTTGAAACAATATGTTGCAAACGAAAAGCAAACATTCGCCAATACGATTATTTAATGTTTACAAGCCGTTGCACTAACGTCTGCGTGAACTATAGGGTTTTAATACGATTTTTGTACATTTTATAGAGTTTGCTGGCCTTCCAGTGGTACTCCGAGTGTACACATACAATTAAAAACGCAATAATAATAAAGCCACTACCATGGTGTACCATAGCTCTTTCACTCATACGCACCGTCGCGCGATCTCCGTGTTTTTATCTCTCAATTTGGTTTCCCATCACGTCGGGTGAGAAACATACCAACTCGCATCGTTTATATATAGGCAAGCGAATGAAATAATAATAGTAATAATAATAATACTATATATATAACAACAGAAAACCTTTTCGAGATGACGTTTACAAAATCTCTCGGGATGAAAGCGAAAATATAAAATGAAAACTATATACAGCTGAAGCTAGACGTATAGAGAATAAATTCAGATATTATAACTTTAAAGCACAGGGTGACCCGAGTGCTATATTAGGTAGGTAAAATAGATCATAGATGGCAGATGGAACCATCGTGGCTTCTAATTTTTATAGTTCAAAATTATTATTATTATTGATTAATAGAAGATAAATATTATACAATATTTCCCATTTAATCATGTTCTTACAATATGGATAAAAACCTCCCTAATTTTTGTATATATAATGTTAAAAATAGTTTGCATATTTACTTTCCCAGTGGTCATGTCGAATCTTGAGAAACTAATAAAAGTGTTGGTATTTAAAAGAAACCCAAGTCTTACATCACATAAGATTACCAAGAGAGTTAAACATATTTTGTGGTGTTTCTATAAATATATATTTAGGTTTTCCCCAGTTTTTCAAGAAACATTCCGATTAAATCCAAAGTAATCCAGGGAACGTCCAAAAAAACCTAATACGATCACATTACACCGTAATCACGAATCTCAAATGAGAACGAGGAAGATAAATTTGTATCGTCGATACTACTCTGAGTGGAGGTTGGAAAATGAAAGCCGTGGTCATTTTCCGTCAGATATTAGTAGGTAGGTGCCCAGTTACATACCGCAATTACCATTTACCATGCATTATGTGACAACAAGTAGGTACCTACCAGTTGCCTGGCCCATTTAACAGTTTATAATTGGTTTTATTTCGTTGTGTTTATGTTTTGTTTTTAGTCGAGATTTATAACACTGTTCTCATCACATTTTCACCCGCAGTAGTGTATAATACTCGCAATAATAATAATTAACATGGACGTACCTTGTTAGGCGTAAGAAACCACCGGTGACAGGGACCAAGACGAACTATAACAGAGTCTAAGTGTGTAATAGTATATGGTGCGGGAATTCATATATTATTATGGTGACGTTGTACCATATCTATAATAATATAATACCGAGCGCTATTCCCAAAATGATAATTACCGAAAATTACGCCCGTTAATGGATTCGACTCGGGGGACTACTGCACACTTATTAGGGTCGTATGACTTTTAAACGAACCGTCGCTGACACAGGAATTACTGAATCGCGGTCACCGTTGTTGTCGTCGTCGTCGCCGTCGTCATATACTCACTTTACATTTTCTTCAAAAATGTCATATTCGTCAAAACTCCGGAACGGTTCGCCAAATTTGTGTTACAGGTAGCCAAAGTGATCATCTTGATTATTATGCAAATCGTACATTTTGTGAACACCTCTATACCTGGTATTAATTATTTTTCATAACATGGTGTTGTTTTATTTTTCAGTTGTACGTATGGAAAGTTAATGTGTTCCAAGAGTTGTATGCCCCACGAATGACCTACCGTGATTCGATTAACGACTTTACTTGGATGGGAAATATTATATAACACGAAAGGTTGCTTTGTTCGATATCATTCAAAGTTTTGACATTTACGTATTTAATACAAATTCGGGCATTTTCGGGCAAAACCTAACACCATTTGTAATTATAATTTGAACGCAATAACGAGAAGTATACATCAATTTATGATTAAAAATAAATCATCATCTTCTTGGATTGTATGAACCACCAAAAAGTCACTGCAACGTTTCTCTTTGAATACCACATAACTATAATATACTATTATATTTGTAGATTTTTAATGAAGATACTCTCGTTTGATTGTACATTAGGTAAATTTATCATTGTTCATGCCACTAGTGTAATTCATACATCCGTTACAACTACATGAAATATTAGGTACAATATTATAAGTTAAGTGGTTTCAAATGATATATTTAATGGAATACCAAAAAAGAAATTAGGTTAGGTCAAACTATTGAATTTTGCTCTAATGAAGAAGAGACGAACTATAATACATGATTGTATTATAATTTATAAATAAACAAGATTTTTGAACAACACTAGCATACGTGTTAATGTATATAATATGGAAAAATGTTAATACTATAGGATAAAATATTACTGATTGATAAATGAAATACTTATTTGTGGGAATAAAAGTAATAATATTAGTAGTGACATATTATAAGAATAACATTTTCAATATGTCAAAACTTAAAACAAACTCAAATGTTATCAAGTTACCTCTTTAGTGATGTAGGATAAAATATAACATATGGATATGATGATAAACCACTAGAAAAAACCTATAGAGAGAAAATACATATGGTATATGATATATAAGGTTATTGTTAAATAAAAAAAAAAGATTAGTTGAAAAACAAAACCGTTTAAAAACATAAAATATAGTGATGAATTTCAGAACAAAATGATTACAGCAAACAAAAATATTATAATATAGTCATGTTAAATAAAACAAGAATTTGACCTTAAATGAATCAGAAATTGAAAATGTAGTCTTCGATTATAAAATAAGTAAAAACAATTACTTTTTATTTTATATTTAGGTAATAAATGTTTCACGAACTTGAGATATTAATATGTAAGTATTGATCCTGCTCTTAAAAAAATGTATATTCGATCAGGAAATGGCCATTTAATTAAGCAGTAACTATATTGTAAAGTTGTCATAGAAAAATGTATTATAAAAATAGTGCAATTTAGAATATTTGTATAAAATAGACAAATTTTAGTAGACAATAGGTAAGGAAAGGGAAAATTAAAAATTTTAGTTATAAGCTTGACGTAATTTCGAATCATCTCTTTATACGCGTTTATAGCCCAATTAACATAAGTGCAGTTAAATTATTTAAAATATTCCGACATTGTATTACTGGTCTTTTTGATAAATCTAATGCATGCACATGGCACGGCAGTATTCATGAATCTAGTTTAGAAACTTTAATATAGAGAGACACCTTGGACCGACTACGTTATCGGAATGTTGTCGGACAGCTTGGAATATAACTTTCCACATACTACATTCTTCTTGTAATAAACCGTTTGCACAATAAACTATTCAATTGAGTTTGATCCAAAGGCCATGGGCATCACTGGGTTTAGTTCACAATTTTTAATCAATCTAAAAGACGTGAGACCAACTATTTACGCAACAATCTTAATTTGTATTTGGACCAAATTTTAAACTTTTTATGTAACCTATAAGGCTTTACGAATAAAAGTTTTATAGTTTTTCATTGTGACTGCTAATTCAATGTACAATACATTTCATAAAATGTATTTTATAATGATATGCGTAATTTATGATGAATATCCATTTTATATTCAACTTCATTAGATATACTGAAATATTATAATTGAGTAGGTACTCAAAATCTGAGTTAGGTTACAGAAGTAATCCCCATAGACTCTTTTTTGTAAAATACTTCAAACTATGTTCGATTAATGTCACACTGGATATCAGTATTAAGTATAGGCATCACATAAGAGAAAAACTACTCATGTCAAAATGTTAAATTCTATACAACAAATTGTTTTTAGACCATACTGTTATTGTTTTTAATTTTCTCATAAAACCATAAATTTAAAATGAATAACAAAATTACTTACAAATACGTTTTGGCCAAATCTAAGCATTTGCTATTGGTAGCCGGTAGGTAATAACAATACCAATATCAATCAAACTTTCAAACTTTTTAAAATTTAAAAATAAATAAAAAATGTGAGAACAATGTTTTAACTTTACCAAACTCGTTTTTATGGTTGTGAACCACATAATAATCAAAATACGTATAGAATATTTTGTCAAAAGTCCTCCCGCTGTTAATAAAATATGTCTAAAACGTATCTAAAAATGATATACCAGTGACGAAAATTATTTTATATATTATGTAGAATAATGTAGAATAAAATAAAATATTAAGGTTGGATTTCATAGAGTGGGAGTTATGGAGGATATTCGGTGAGCTTGGCCATCTGCAGTCTAAAAGAATCGATGAGTAATATCGCTGGAGAGAGTATGGTTGATGTTAAATAATTACTTGTTATCGCCAAACAATTTTGGAACGTTGAGCGTCGGTGTTGTGAAAAAAAAATCAAAAGGTTGTATGTTGGATTAAAGAAAAACAATCGATGTGGAACATCGTAATGACTCAAATCGAATATTTATAAAATCCAAGACTCGCATTCAATAAGTAATTCGTGTAAGTAAATAGGCAAATATGTAATATCAAAAGTCAATGCTTTTCTACATAAATAGTTAAATATTATATTAAATTGAGGAATGCAATTAATATAAATATAAATATATATTAATAAAACAATAATTTGATTTTCATACGTTTATGTTTTATACAAACGATGTGTATTAGCTTACACGACAATAGAAAAACCAAAGCGACATAGTCTGGGGGAGGGAAGTAGAAGAGTTGGACATTCTCTACTCCAAATTTAACTGGACATAACGAGGGCGTTTGTTAACTTGACGTAAAAAATAACCTGGAAATGCGATGCTTTGAAATCAGATTTAGTTTTTTTTTTCATTTATTTGTCGTATAATTATACATTCCTAGCCTATGCAAAATGTAGACTATCTACAGCTACAGATATTTACGGAAAGTTAATTATTTTGGCTATTAACACGATAATAATTAATAATAATAACAACAGTAATAATATACTTAATGTTGGTTAGACGTATATACAATACGTAGTGTTGTAGAGATGACGAATATAATGATGCATAATAATATATATATATATAAAATTTAAAATTTCTGTATATTTAAATAATAATATCATGTGGATATTTTTAAGGTTGTATTATTGAATAATATTATACAGATTATACCTATACAATGGTCAACGATTGATTATTAATATCAGAACACAAAAATCTAGGTGAAATTTAGTATTTTTAATAACTAAGATTTAAAACAACATTTTATATTTTGTATCTTAAATAATATAATATTTAGTTAGTGTATATTACGTATAATTTTTCAGATATGGCTTTTTGCCATGGCATATTAAACTGGAAATTATTATACGAAAAAATCGTTACAGATAACAAATTGTGTACCCCTAATCCAAAACAGTCAAACAATAAATAATACATTGTTCTCGTTACTAGAAAATTATTTTTAAACAATAGAGTAGTGCGAATAATTGAGACGCATTATATTTTTAAAAGTTAACACTCATAGAACAATAAGACTTTGATATTAATCATTAATAATCGTTCTCCACGTTATAATCACCCCATAAATCGCACATTAGAGACCTAATATCCTACTCCGTGATTTGATCAAGAACCGATTCGTCTATTATGATATAATATGACCACAACAATGACATTAATTGTTTTATGACATATACAATACAAGTACCGATGTCCTATGTATCTATCGAGGAACCTCTGTATTTCGTACATCTCCGGGGATGGTACGCAAATCGTGAATCGACGTTGATTGTTCCCACGTAGGGTTAGTTGGTTGGAAAGCAGGCAGGATAAGGTTCAAGTTGGCGGTGACATACTGCTACACAGCGAAACGCCGTGACGGGAGACGAAGACCGGACAAAAATCGATGTCATAGTCGTCGGTAGCTATTGCGGCCGTAAGAAAACGCTTTACACAACGATCGAGTTCGATTGCAAGACGATAACAATATTATAGTGGCACACTACCTCCAACTGTTCTCTCCTTTATTTTTGTACGCCGTGTACGTAGGTTTTTTCCACGTTTGGAAAACTGTTCGGAAGACTATCACGTAGCTGTTTATTTATTTATTTTTAAGTTTGGATTCCGATGCTGTCAAAAACTCTTTTCGTTTGTATATATATTAATATACACACACACACTCAAAATCACATCTACTATATGTTTAATGGACGGCAAGATTTGAAAGCGGTTTTCGAGTAATTCAAATAACGTCTGACGTCAGTGTGATATAACGTATATTGTAATGTGTAGAATGGACAACGGTTTACGTGATTTCTCTTATTCCATAATATTATATTATTTAGTTAAAACAACCATGAATCTGGGAAATACCACCGGATTTCGTTTCAAAATGTCCGAAATATATAGATCACCTATATAAAGTGATTCACCAATCATGCCTACTTCAATTTTTTCCACATTAATTACTTTGCTGAAGTTTTGAGTTTTGGAATTTTCAGTATTTTCAATAATAGCAGCATATTTTCCAAACACAAAGAATTTTCACATAGTTCTAGGAATATCGCCTGTGCTGATGAGCCAACTTTCAAATAAAATCCAACTTTTTTAACTGCATATTATAAAGCAGATATTTTTTTTGAAAATGTTGTTGTTACTAAATCAAAATGCAAACGAGTAGTTTTTGAGTTATTCAATTTTTAATAATTTACGAGGAAAAACACTACTATTTTCATTTAAAAAAAGGTGGGTAAGTGGATGTCGCTCTGCTGTACAGTAGGTTACAAGTGGGTCACTGTATAATTGATGCTATTAAATTTGAATTCAATGATACAATATCATTGTATAAGAAAAACGATTCTGAGCGAAGACGGTATGTCAGTCTAGGTTAAGACAAATTATAAAAAAAAATTGACCCATAATAAATTCCAAATTAATCATATCACATTATCACAATATCCATTAGGTACTAATAACACGTTATACACCAACAACAAACCCTGATACTATCATATATATATAATAGTACACTTTAGAAGTTTCAAGTAGGTACCCACGAATAATATTATATAATCACAACAAAATAACTAGGTTTTTTAATATGTAATTTCGTCAAAATTTGAACATAAAATGACTATAAAAATAGACTGTGATTGTATATTTTTTAGATTTTTCGGTAAGAGAATTAACTACTTACGTGGAATCTTGTTTTAAATTTTCAATCCTTAGCTATAAAAACTGAACATTTTATAATTTATTAATTACGATGATTAATAATTTTCGAGATTTTGAAAAATTCTGTCAAAATTCGATGTTAAAATGCTTATAAAAAAAAATTGTGCCTATGTATTTTTAATATTTTTCAACTGATATTGTAACAATATATCAGGAGCCTTGTATTAAATTTTTACACTTTTTGGCCCAACAGATAAAACTTAATTAATATTTATAGAAAAAAAAACTAAAAAAATTGAAAACTGAAAATGTCCGTAAACGGCTCAAAAAGAGTCAAAATATTTTCAAAATTGTATGGTGTATAGGAAATGCTAATATAAACATTCAGTGAAATTTTCATGTATCTACAGTAATTCGTTTTTTAATTACAACAAAAAAAGGAAATTGCCACATGAGAAATCGAGTGAATATCCAATGTTGTAAAAATTTGAATTTCAAACGCTCATAAAAATTTAATTTGACTTTCCGGTAGAGATTTTTTTATTGATAAAGGTAGACAATCTTATGAGTAATCTTGTATTAGATTTTCAAATCTTAGATTTAAAAAGAAAAATTTTTACGAATTCTTAACTCAAAATAATTTGCTAATTTTCGTGATTTTTCCATATTTTGTCAATTTTTGAACTTTAAATGCTTATAAAAAAAAATTGTGACTAAGGATTTTTAATATTTTTCATCTGCCCTTGAAACAATATATTAGGAGCCTTCTATTAAATTTTCAAGCTTTCGCAACCAACAAATAAAATTTTATTGATATTTTAAGAAAAAAAACTAAAAAAAAATGGAAAATGAAAATGTCCCTAAACTGTTCAAAATAAATCAAAATATTTTGAAAATGTTATCGTGTATAGAAGATGCAAATATAAACAACCAGTGAAAATTGCATGTACCTACGGTCATTTGTTTTAAAGTTACACCAAAAACCAAATTCAATTTTCTGAAAAATCGATTTTGCGTAAAAATTCCCGTTTTTCCTTAATTTTTCTTTTGTTTTTCCCGGCGCTCTTGAAAACTACTGGGAAATTTAAATTTTGACCTCCCCAATGCACCAACGATATTCACTTTCCAATCGAACAAGATACTGAAGTCGAAAATCGAAGCATTATTTCGACTACTTATCGTGTACACAGACACAAAAAAAATAAATATAAAAATAAAAAATAAAATAAAAAAAAAATAAAAAAAAAAATAAAAAAAAAACACACATCATTGTAAAATCAATACATTCATCGTTTCACTCAGAATCTAAAATAAAATATAAATTTAAATTTCCACAATATACTCTTAAAAAGGTATAAAATATCTAAGTATTTGAAAATAAGGTCATCGGTTAAATATAGTTAAAAATTCCAAAAATCAGAATAATATGAAGAATTTGTGAATCACTCAGTTTATATATTATACTAGATTTATAATGGACTTTAGTAACTAAATGTGTTAATAATATATCAATATAATATGGTTTCCTTAAATCTGAACCAATAATATAAGTATAATTTTTTTGTAAAATACATGGAGTCCCATTATACCAATATTGTGATGAAACGTTTTTGTGTGAAAACAGTCTAAAATACTTTTGACGTTATGTCAGAGTAAAGTTTATTTTTGTATTCAGTTCGGGTAAGAAAATGATTTACCTGTATTTTTGGATATAGGGATTCTTATAATATAGCGATACACAGTTATTCACCAGGATTGATCAAACTTAGTTTTATTCTTTAAATATGATTTTTAGGTAAAATCAAAAACCCATATTGCGCAACATATTTTACATATTTAATGCAATTAAAAAATGTACTGTAGCTTTGTACAAACTTCTTTTTGCCAAAATATGAGTACCACATTTTTTTCTATAAATTCTTAAACAGTTAGTTTTTTTAAATGTCGATGCATATAAATTGAAATTTAAAGAAATAGTTTCTGAATAATTATTCAACTTAAAGTATATTAAGAATAATAATTCAAAATAACATGTAAAAAGAAACGAGGACTTTGCTAATTTGGAAATAATTTTAATTATTAATATAAATATGATAATATTATAAAATTTGTAAAAACTGTATGAGCTAATGAGTGCTGAAATAAATATTATTACACGTGTTTTTTATATTTAATGCAAACCCATAACTAAGGATTATTAATTATTATCCAAAGCTAGTACCTATATAAAATGTAATACCTAATTAAAAAAAGGTGGGAATGTGGGTGTCGCTCTGCTGTACAGTAGGTTACAAGTGGGTCACTGTATAATGGATGGTATTAAATTTGAATTCAATGATATAATATCATTGTATAAGAAAAACGATTCTGAGCGTTGACGGTATGTCAGTCTATGTATAAGACATATTATATACATATCTATGGTATTAAACAAAAAATTGACCTATAATAGGTACCAATAATAAATTCCAAATTAATCATATCACAATGTCCATTAGGTACTTATAACGCGTTATACATCAACAAAAACCGTGATACTATCATAGATATATAATAGTACACTTTAGAAGTTTCAAGTACCCACGAATAATATTATTCAATCACAACAAAATAACTAAAATAGTTATTCTAGGTTTTTTAATATGTAATTTCGTCCAAATTTGAATTTAAAATGTCTGTAAAAAATAAGTGTGTTCATATATTTTTTTAGATTTTTTGGTTATAGTATGAACTATTTATGAGAACCTTTGTGTTGAATTTGTAATCATTAGCTATAAAAACTGAACATTTTATAATTTATTAATTACAATGATTGATAATTTTCGAGATTTTGATAAATTTTGTCAAAATTTGATCTTTAAATGCTTATAAAAAAAAACTGTACCTATGTATTTTTAATATTTTTCAACTGCTATTGTAACAATATATCAGGAGCCTTGTATTCAATTTTTACACTTTTTGGCCCAACAGATAAAACTTTATTGATATTTATAGAAAAAAAAACTAAAAAAAAATGAAAGCTGTAAAAATGAGTCAAAATATTTTCAAAATTGTATGGTGTATAGTAAATGCTAATATAAACATTCAGTGAAATTTTCATGTATCTACAGTTATTCGTTTTTGAATTACAACAAAATAAGGAAATCGTCTGTCATCACGTTTTAGGACAGTAAAAGTGCTTGGATTTTCTTCATCAGTAGCTTTTCTGATAGGAAAGTTAATCTAGTTGGTACTTTGGGGGGTCAAAAGTATAAATTTCCCAGTAGTTTTCACAAGCGCCGGGAAAAACAACATAAAAATTAAGGAAAAACGGGAATTTTTACGCAAAATTGGTTTTCCAAAAAATCGATTTTGGTTTTTGGTGTAACTCTGAAATAAATGAACGTATATACATGACATTTTCACTGGTTGTTTATATTTGCATTTTCTATACACGATAACATTTTCAAAATATTTTGATTTATTTTGAACTGTTTAGGGACATTTTCATTTTCCATTTTTTTTTAGTTTTTTTTCTAAAAATATCAATAAAATTTTATTTGTTGGTTGCGAAAGCTTGAAAATTTAATAGAAGGCTCCTAATATGTTGTTTCAAAGGCAGATGAAAAATATTAAAAATCCTTAGTCACAATTTTTTTTTATAAGCATTTAAAGTTCAAAAATTGACAAAATATGGAAAAATCACGAAAATTAGCAAATTATTTTGAGTTAAGAATTCGTAAAAATTTTTCTTTTTAAATCTAAGATTTTAAAATTAAACACAAGATTCCTTATAAGATTATCTTAAACCTTTATCAATAAAAAAATCTCTACCGGACAGTCAAATTAAATTTTTATGAGCGTTTGAAATTCAAATTTTTACAACATTGGATATTCACTCGATTACTCATATAGCGATTTCATTATTTTGTTGCAATTCAAAAACGAACAACTGTAGATACATGAAAATGGACATTTACAGGTTCCAATTATTTTTAGTTTTTTTTTCTATAAATATCAATAAAGTTTTATCTGTTGGGCCGAAAAGTGTAAAAATTGAATACAAGGCTCCTGATATATTGTTACAATAGCAGTTGAAAAATATTAAAAATACATAGGCACAGTTTTTTTTTCTAAGCATTTAAAGATCAAATTTTGACAAAATTTATCAAAATCTCGAAAATTATCAATCATTGTAATTAATAAATTATAAAATGTTCAGTTTTTATTGCTAAGGATTACAAATTCAACACAAAGGTTCTCATAAATAGTTCATACTATAACCAAAAAATCTAAAAAATATATGAACACACTTATTTTTCACAGACATTTTAAATTCAAATTTGGACGAAATTACATACCTAGAATAACTATTTTAGTTATTTTGTTGTGATTGAATAATATTATTCGTGGGTACTTGAAACTTCTAAAGTGTACTATTATATATCTATGATAGTATCACGGTTTTTGTAGATGTATAACGCGTTATAAGTACCTAATGGACATTGTGATATGATTAATTTGGAATTTATTATAGGTACCTATTATAGGTCAATTTTTGTTTAATACCATAGATATGTATATAATATGTCTTATACATAGACTGACATACCGTCACCGCTCAGAATCGTTTTTCTTATACAATGATATTATATCGTTGAATTCAAATTTAATATCATCCATTATACAGTGACCCACTTGTAACCTACTGTACAGCAGAGCGACACCCACTTGCCCACCTTTTTAAATATATGGTTTTATAGTACAACATTTTTAAATTAGAATTTTAATACCGTAATATGCATTATTATAGGTATGATACAAATGAGCATGCTAATTGAATCACTCAACTAAATATAATATAATTATAAAGTACTTAATCTTAACTATATTATATACGAAGTGAGCAGTATATTAGGTTAATATTGCTGGAGTAGGTATAATATTGAAGGGATCCACTGTAAGGTAGTATGGTCTACCTTCGAATAATATTCTATGGATAGCTGTGAATACTAATTGTATGGACTCGTATATAATACAAAATCGAATCATAGACGTTTTCAGTATGTGTGTCTACCGAACAATAATAGTTGAATAATATTATTTATAGAAGAATATTTAATATTGATCTTCGGTATGACCTGACAGCGGGAGGCAACTAAATAAAATAATATTAATGTATCGTCGAGGTTGGTCGACAATGGTCAGAAAAAAAATGGTAGGTAGGGGATTATTGAACTTTCAGCTAAAACGTTTCTAGTTTATTTTTACAATTTAAAATGTAATAAAATATTCTTGAACGAGTTATGTAAATCGTAAAACTTATACAAACTACAAATCTACATATTATTATTAAACGCAGGGTTAGGTGATTTGAAGGCGTCGGTGGTGATGATGGAAGAGGCACTCATGCGATATTGCAGATTTCTTTCGAATCGGTACGGATTCCTTGGACGGAAAAAGTGTTTTTATTATAGTTATATTGTAGTCAGTAGATTGTAATCAGTCATCTTTAACTGTGTTTGTTTTATGTAAAGCTGCAAGGCTAATAAGTCATAGCTCTGAAAATGAGTACTCATTAGTACTTGATGGCTTCAAAAATCCCCAACGCGAAAACGCAAAAACAAATTAAGTTTTAAACAATTTAAAATGATTTGTGTAAATTAATTTGTTTTATTTAAGAAGTTTATACGAATATATTATATTTTCATATTATACAAAACTGTGATAATTTGATAAAGGTATTTGGAGTTTGTACTGCATCGACATATTCTGTCAAGTTAACGGTTATAATAATAATATAAACAATAATTCTTATTATATTTTATACAAATATTATATATTATGACGTAATACTGAGAAAAAGTAAGCAATATATTATTTTTTCTTCAAAGCTTATCCATGTCATTATTATCATCGATAAGAAAATATACGTAGGTGTGAATGCTAAATAATTAAATTAAAAATTAGTAAAATCTCATTGGACCTTATCAACATGAAATAAGTTGTACATGAGTAGGAAAAATATTTGTGTATTCACTTGATTTTATACTTATGACATTTCATTGTTTTAAGGTTTCCGGAAAAAAAAAATCGTATATGATGTAAGTTAAAAAAAGTTAATATTTTCTGTATCAAATGACTTATCACGTGATAAAAATCGATAATGACTCATACTTATCCATTTTTTTCGTGATATTATACCATTCGGTATGTGATTTCTCCACCACATAAGTACCAGTTAGGTACTGTTTTTTAAGCATTTAAAAATGACAATTTTTAACAGGCATTGATTTAAATCACTTGAAAAAAATACTCCAAATTGTTGTGCCCAACGAGCGTTAATGTTCAAATCCAATGATTCCTACAGGTCATATTTAGTTGGACGTGCTAACTATGTCCTTTAGTACAAAAAATTAACTGTACCAAAGCACTAGGTCAATGCGTAGATACCTACCAGCTTGTACATTGTTGACTACAGTATGCATATAAATATTATAATGCAGTTAGGTATTATATATTATTATAATACTCACATATATTCGCATTCAATTAACAAACGACTTATAATATTATAATATTTAGTTGCACGAGCGAAGAAAATTAATCTAACGGGATTATTTTTGGTATTATACGATGTTTATGGAATCTGGGGGCAAATAATATCAAAATATTAGCTGGGTGTGTATGTTTGAATGCATCACAAAGAAAAGTAATAAAATACAAATATATAGAGGTATATGGACTTGGTTATATATTATGTACAGAGTTATTTATGTACTCTTTCACTCGTATTTATAACTTATCTGAATAAAATTATCTTGTTTATAATAATAATATGTTATTATTTCGATTCTTGACTTATTTTTAAATATTTATACTGAAAAATGTGTAATACCACTTCATGCTGTGCTTTGAGACATGGTACATACATAAATATTAGTATGAACAATTCGTGTTTCTCGTGTGTTGTATCTAACGATTTAAACCTACAATATACCTTACCTATTACATATTCGGTGAATTCGTCACTTAATAATAATAATATTATTATGAACACTATCAATCCACCCACCTATGTGCATTTATATGCATACAGACTTTGATCAAATATAAAAGTGAATTTTTTTGGTGGTTTTCAAAATTGACTCGATAATAAAATACAATGACAATTATGTGACCAAATATTTTTTCGGTCTAGTAAAATATTGTTTACATTTTATTGCATTGACTGTAGGTTATTGATTTTTAAATACATATATGAATGTAACAATAAGTTTACCGGTGGAAACTATTATCTTACTATATTTCATAATTTAAAAATATACTATTATAACATTGAGGTATTCATACAATCAATGATTAAACATTTAAGTGCAAATGCTATCACGTGTAAAAATATTATTATTCTGATTTATTAATATATTGGAAACAAATATATAATTATACAAATTTAATAGAATATGTTTAAAATATTATCAACAAAATTACACAAACTAGAAAATATGAAGAGATCTCCGAATAATATACAACAAATAAATATAATTTTAATTATAAAGACGGGTTCACAGCTACGTCATCTGTCACTGATACCACGATTACAACGACCAATCACAACAAGATAAAAGCCACACGATACGACAGAAGTTGTATTCGTGATCACGGTGTTATAATAATATATTATCTATTATAATATCTGTTTAGGTAACGATTTACAAAAGCAATCAGTCACAATAATTGGTATCGTCAATTAAAAAAAAAAAATTAACTATACTTATTTGTATAGTATAGAATAGACCATGAAAAAAAAAAAAAAAAGTGTTGGCAAACCGCCAGTTGGCTATGTGTCCATGTGTAGTATATAAGGGATATGTGGTGCGGTCAATGTGGCAATATTTAACGCTGGAAATGGCGATAATGTAAAGAGAAAGTACTTCGGATTTCCCATGACTCTGGGGCTATAACTTTTTATTGGATTTGAAACTTATGTGTGCCGTTCGGTAATCACGTTGAACAGTGTAACGGTTTTAAGAAGACTTACTACGAATACGAAGGCGTGGGTGAAATGATATATATATATATTATAAGTATATACGTTCGCTTGCGGTGTATTGACACTGAATACCGCACTCTTAATATTATTATTACAACCGATGAATTCGGAAAAAGGCAAACGATTTATTTACGATTCTTTGTACGGACGAGCGTATCTATATGTATATACAGTGTATGGGTACTATTGTATTTCCGTAGACTTACGATCGTCTTATTGCGGTCGGCGCGTGGAGTCATTGTTGCAATACGTTTTCTAAATGTATAATACGATATAGGTACCTACCCATCCATATATATATATATATATATATATATAGTAGGTATATATATATATATATATATATATGTATATATTTATACAGCCATATAGCGACTGCAATAATGGTGCACGGAGTATTGGTCAACGGTGATGTTTAATAACAATATATAGGAGACGGAAAAATAAAACACAACAATAATACCTTAGAGTAGGATTTCCCGGATAACCCCCGAGGCGAGCCGTAATATTATATTGGATTTGGAACAGACGACCGCACGTGCGTTATTCGGTAATCACGTTGGACGACGTCAGGTGGACTTCCGACGACTAACCGTTTATTGCCCACTCTTTGCGCACAGTTTAATAATAATTCGGTTTTAACTTTATTACTCGAAAAACAAGCTCGGGCTTTTGGTGAACTGCTGCACATACGGTCCATTTATTGCCCGACGACTGCTATATGATTATACATTAGTGATCGGCGTCGAGACGAGTAATTTGAACGACCCCAAACACAGTGGTCAGGGGGAGGGCACTGTGTGTTTTGGTAATTATTTGTCTTTATTCGACCATGACACACCGGCCATTAGGTCATATTATTATACATTCTCTGCGCACGCGTGTTTGCGCATCGTTAATAATTGCACATCGGTACACGACTGCAACACGCGATCGACGGCAGTCTTTATCACTTCGAAAACGGCGATAAGTAAACGTCGTAAAGATTTCATTACTTCGGGGCCTCTTCAGATAGGTACACGATAATTATTAGGATAATAATGTGACGTGTGTAGATTCCACTTTTGCAACTTTTAAACATATTTCTATATTTGTATAGTTGTTTTTATGATGGAATGACACCGACTACGATAGTATCACGAAAACAGTTAATATTTTATTCGTTGCAGTCGCTTTGGCTCTGTGAAGTTTGCTATAATCTATATATTATTCAAAGGGATACCTATAATAATAACCATATATCTCTATATTTAAATGATACAATGAAACCGACTATGAAATCATGATGAAATATAAAATATTTAATGTTTTAGTAAGTTGTTGCAGTCACGTATTGACTTTGTGTAGTTTGCTATTTACTATATATTATTTAAAGGTACCTATTTACCTATATTATGTAATATTATTTACTAAAGTCTACATTAATGTACTACGTTTGAAGATTGTTATTCATTTATTAGTTTAAGAACACCCCGGAGGTTAAAAGTACATAGTACATAGTTTCATATTATACTGCAAGTTCATCTAAATTCTATAAATTCAGATATAAATTATATAATATAATATTATTATTTACATTATTTGATAAAATGAAAATATACAATATATTATTATAATATTATTTTTGTTTTACCAATTACCACAATATTTAATAATAATTTTAATATAACGATCGTAAAACAATCATGACAAAAATCAATGAATTTAGCTTTGTTTATTTTGACTTCCACATATGAATTATAGGATTACTTATCAAATTATAACTAGATACATGAATTTAAAGTCTGATGAGAGATCATACTGACTAACATTGAATGAAGGGATTTTTATAATGATTTTTATAATAGATATATATATTCATAATTTTATATTATTTATATTATTGTACTATAAATAGCCCACATATTTCGAAGTAATATTATTTTATTGGCTATCACTTCTTTACAGCAAGACAACTATCATAGAAATTATGTTTTTTTTTTATTATTTTTATATATTGTGATACTATAGAAGTATTTTTGTATTAATACACTATAATGTGTGTCGTTAGTTATAAAAAAAAATTCAAAATGGGTGGGGGGAGGGGACTTAACGTTTTTTATTAATATTTGTATTGACGAACTGTGAACATGTGTTTTGCCTTACATATTTCTATGAAAATTACTATGCAAATAAATAAACATAGTAGATATTGGTATTGAAAATGGAAATAAGGCAACATTGCACGATTCCGTGCTCAAACGTTGGAGTATTTTATTAGTTCTTTGATGTAGTCAGTATTAGGTAAATTGTACTCGATCGCATAGGTCATTAAGGTCAAATGTATTCAATCGTTCAATAGTTTTTTATGTGGTCCACGAATAACCTTTCTCGAATAATAAAAATAAAATGTGAATGTGAATGTGAATGTTTTATTTAAAGCACACTGGCACTGTTTTTCTATATTAATGTATTAAGTATATTTGGTTAGTAATAAGTCACTAATTTACTATAAAATAAATAAATTAAAAAAGTCAAAATGTATGTATTTGTTTATTATCTTTCTGACCAAGACACTCACAATCGATGTCTTGCCACTGATATAAAGTGATGACGGTAAACAAAATATTGATTCTTTTTAAATTAATGAATAGAACTGATAAAATGTTTACAGAATATTATATAATTATATTTTATACTCTTGGCTATTAATTGACTTATACCAGAATACTCTCAATAGTTTAGATGTTTGTCAGCCAGACAATATCAGTTTAATCAATTATAATGCATTTTTTTTATATTGCATTTTGATTTCATCGCTTTTTCAAAGTTTTTAATTTGACTTTTTAATATTAAGTAAATATTTTTATCGTTATTTCGAATATTTTTCAACTAAAACATATTATAGGTATTAAAGGCCATTGGATTGTTGGATTTTTTTTTACAACAGAAATGTATTTTATTCTGTAAAATGAACTTATTTATTATTATATATATATATTTATATATATATATATATTTTCATTTATTTCACAAGTTTCTTTTGTGGTTTGGGTTTGAAAGAACCATACAATACAAAATACAATTCAGAAATATTTTATATTAATGTAATTATGTGAATCTAATTCAATACTGTGGAAACCATTTTTGTGATTAATTATACCTAAGTAATGGCAGCAAAAATATAGTATAATAATTTTATATATTATAATGCTGTATGTATTAATAATATGAACACAATATAAAATCATAATTTTAGTGTTTTATTTTGAACCATATATTGAAAAATATTATTTTTTTTTTAAATATCTAATATTATGTAAATACTTCCAATATTGTTCTACAATAAATGATAATATTATTATGTAGTCTTTGCTATATTTCCTAACACGGCGACATAGATAGGCAATTTAGCTACTCCTGCGTCATGACGGGTCAAGACTCAAGAGGAAAGCAAAATAATTAAAAATTACTCTGAATTTGATTTTTTTTAAATCGTATTTAATTAGTTATAACTTCTGACTCAAAACCCAATTTTGGTGTGGTGCACTTTATTTGCCACCACAACACGAAGCTTAGTGTTTACTTGATAACAGCAACTTAAGGATTCACCTTTGCACGTGTGGGAAATCTGAACATGTGACAGCTGGGTGAGACACAATACTGACCTTATAATATATTTGTTTTATTGCTTTTGTAACGATTGGAAAATAATCACAATAATGAACACACGATTACGCTGTCCTAGACACCCCAAAATAAGCATTTCTCTATACACACTTATATAAACCTACATTAAACACGTGCATGCTTATAACATCACTGTTCCCACTTATAATTTGAGAGAAGTGTATCTTAATCTTAAACCATTCACCCGAATCAAGGGTTGATCAACTCCGCTGACCCAGGAATGTTGCTTAAGCGTCAAAAAAATGCTGTACACCCCAACGGAGCTTAATATTATAACGCATTTTGGGTAAGTCAGTCGTGAAAAAACAAAATAAATAATGTTGAAAACTCCTTCGCTTCCTTGCGTTTACAAAAAAAATAAGTAATTATGATTAAATAATAAATATGGAAAAGACACATTTTGAGGGGATTTTATATCAGTTAACGATTTTCCTCATATTTAATATGAGAACTGAGTTTATGCAATCATTATTGTGTTAGGCATATTATTGTATAATGATAATTCAATATAAGGGGGATGGAGTGGCCGAGCGGACTAAGACGTCGACACAGGCGACGCTGGTTCGATACCTCGGCCGTGGGTGGCAATTTTCTTCAGGCAAGTCACGGTGTCAGGAGAATAAGTGCCGCCACCCCCCACCCGGGGCATGGCAGAGACCTACGGGTGCCACATTAGAAATTCTGCCAAAAACACAAAATACACGTGTACCAAACTACCTAACCTAAAACTCCACAAATCCCTCCCCACACCCAATGGCCTATGTAGCCGCGGGTTATCCAATTAAAAAAAAAAAAAATTCAATTCAAGTTTTCGATTTTGAAATATTTGATTTATTTCAATAGTAAGTACCTATATAACAGATAAAACAAAATAACTGAATTATTATAATTATTATTTCTATAAAATCTCATTACTTATTTTTACAATTGATCACGATTATAATCTCACTACGGTACGGAACAAGTGACTTGTATATTATATAGAAACATAAAGATTTTTTTTTTTTAATTTTTTAAGCATCGACAAATATATATTATTCTTAAGTATGAAATCATATAATTCAGATTCATTACTCATTAGATAAATCACAAATTCAAACTAGTCAATTTATAAAATATATAAAAAATATGCATCTACCACAATATATACCAAAAACTGATTTATATATATAATATATTATTATTGAACAAAACCATGTAGATAATAATTAATAACACAAACCTAATTTTTTTTTTATAATTACATATAATCAAAATTAAATATTCGTGTAAAAACAATGAACAATTTATGTACCCAATGTCACTAGGCAAATATAATAATTCAGACGTTAATGGCGTCCATTATCAACGATAATCATAGATAATAATATATTTTACATGGAGAGGATATGAGGCGGTAGGACCTGTGCGGCTGTACCTGAAGTGAATAGATGTTACCACAATGGTTGTATTCGGTTATAGCTTGTGGTAAAAGATTGCGTCAAAAAATTGTATTATCAATTGGCAAACATAATTATCTGTATTATCTTTGTTGTTAACATGGTTAAATTATGAACACTACTATAACCACAAGTAACAATTGTGGTAATATGTATTATTTTTGGTCAGAGTACACCGCCGTGTGTATAAGGTATAGGGATGTCCTATCAGTGTATATAGTATTATCTATGATGATAATATAACAGCCAGAAAATAGAAAGTGTACAGTGACTTGGTCACTCTCTTATATCAAGAGACTTTGGTCGCCGTCGTGATGACAACCATAATAATTATAATATAACCATAAAATATATACTTAAAATATAACGCCAACGAGCTTGTGAGTGTGTGTCGTTTGTGGTAATCATTTGCCTCGGAGACGGTTATTTGCACATGCACACACGGCCGTCCGGGCTGCTTTTGCTGTCCTTTTCAAACGCCACCGACGTCGGCATGGCAACCGCGCATTTAGCGAGCACCAGGATTAATAACAATAGGGTTACACACACCCACACACACACCCCACACACTCACAAATCCAGAGATACGCGCCCGTTTTGATCACTATTATTATATTATCGTCTTTTTACGTAAGTCTGATTTATTTAATTAATATTTCTGTTATTGTATAATACTAAAACATAAAAGTGTATGCGAGTTGGTATTAAGCGAGTGTGTGTCCGTAAACGATGATAAATCCCATCGACGTTTCGATTATTATGATCTACGTTGGTAGTATGCCGATCAGAGATGACGAGAGCTCGGTATAAAATTCATTCGTTCAATTTTACTATGTAGGAAAATGTTTTTCCGAACTGTATTTTATCAGACGATATTCTTTTAACGTTGTTAAAATCGAGTTGGCCAGTAATTAAAATATTTCTACAAGAGTTATAATATTTATTAAAGTACCCGCCAATGAACTATTTAATCTATTAGACGGGTATATTAACACGTTTTATAAGACGTGTATTAGAATTTGGAGGTTATTATAAGGTTTTGAACATTTTAGAATTTATTGTACACAGTACTTTATTTAAAAAATTTAAAACAAAATTCATATAAAAAATGTACTGTTATACCGAATTTTACGTGTACCGTATAAAAGTGCAAACATTTTCTTTAAAAGTTTAATAAAAATCAACTTACAACCTTTTTTTAATTAGTTATACAGTTCAATAGGACCTATTGAATTAAATGATGAACATTTGTGAAAGCCTGCCGACGTTAGATATTTTTAAAGCCTTTGAAATATATTATACGCATTGTTTATTGTACGATGGTTGTATAAGATCAAATCGATATCATAATATTTCAAGTCAGCAAAACTCGAGTTTTTCAAGTAAACTTTCCGAATTTCTCACGACAAAGTTTTAACGTGCAAACGAATACCTAAGTGATGAAAATAAGCTATAAATAAGCGTTTTATTAGTTACCGCTTGGCTCATGAAAACGGCTCGAACCTATATAATATATTATTATAATAAGATTCGCAGTTCAAAGGTGCAATTTTTAATGGACAGAAATTGTTCAAACCCTTTCATACACAGACGCTGTCCAGCAGTGAATACTGCATAATAGGCGCCATGGATGATCAACATTTTAAGATCCTCTAAACTTTATAAAGTATAAATAATTAAATTATAAATAAATAGTGGGGTTGAAAAATTGTGTCTAACCATTCGGCAAATGTTATTAAATGAGTCTAGTTTGAGTTTATAACATTATGTAAAATCGTTTAAAAAGTAAAAAAAAGTAATGTTTTAACTTAAACTTAAAATTGCCAACTTGTTATAAGTGACAATGAAAGAACAGCAATGGTAAAATTGCAGTTTAGCCTACCACATATGTGTACCACATATGTGTACCACAATAACCACAGTGTTTTTCGAAAAATTATAACCCAACTAACAGTGTAATGGAGATTTTTTTTATGAATTTATGAAGGCTGGCAGTACCACATTAATTTGACATTTTGTTTGAAGAGAGATACGTGACTCGAGAGGAACTCGGTAACTTTTAAGATACAATTTTGGGTCCAATTACTTTTTAGTTCACTCAACTCACGAATAATAAAACTGTTTTCATAAACATTAATGTTAAAAAGCATTCATTCAACATCCAACTTATTGAGATGTTTGTCAAAATGAAACCGGTTATGATATCTAGATATATCATAGAACAGCAGAATGTCACTTAAGGACGTCTGTCTGAAGACGTTTCGTATGAGATCAATTTCTCCCCTAGGTTTATGCCTATATTTATGTATTATATACTATACCAGAGGGATTCACTAAGCATTCTTACGCTCTTTTTGATCTATGAAATTGCATTTAAAATTTTCTTTGTAGTTTTTTTATAGTAACTTACAGACCATATTTTAAAATGCTCAGAATGTTTGTATTATTTAAAGATTATGTTGTGGTGATATACAAACTTAATAATTTATTGAATACAAATTAAAATTAAAAATCATGAGATTATTGAAAATAAAATGTTGAAAGGTCAACATTTTCAGAAAAATAAAATCTATAAAATGGTCATCTTCAATAATTGTTCCGAAAATAAAATATACAAAAAGAAATCATCCCCCATTTTTAATCTAATTTGCATTAAAAATACAAGAATTTGAAAATATGGTTGTTTAATGTAATTAAAAACTAAAAAAATTTCAATTTTAATAAACTCATTATCAAAGAAGAAAAATGGGCTGAACATGAATAGTGATTGGTGAATCACCCTTTGTTCGACAAACTATATAAACGAGGTTGGAAATATATTATATTTTTGATCATTAAAAAATGCATTGTTCATCTCTTATTTAGTTCAGATGCTCACTATGTGACGAAAGTGTATTCTTAATTATTTATTTCAAATTCTCTAACCTACTAGAATTACTTACAATTTTAAAAATTTAATTTTTTTCAATAATATTTTAAGATCAGAGCTATCCTATAATAACAAAATTAAAAATTAATTTTTGAGAACTAGAAATAATTACACGCGTATTGAGTTATGAAAAAGTCAAATAATAAAATCGCAATAACAAATTGAATGTACAAAGACATTGAGCTACTCGTATATTTGATATGAAATATATTCGTAAATGGAAAAAGAAAGTAATAACTACCATTTATTTAAATATTTAAATAAATTACTCATTTTCGGTTATGTATATTACTTTAGTACATTGTATCAATGCACAACTTCTTCAGGCATAACACACGGAATTCAAAAAAGATAATATGATTTTAACTTTTAACTATTATCGTCCAAATTAAAAGAATAAAACTGATTACTATTATACTCAAATGCAAGAAAACTTTCATTCCTTGTTTGCGAACGATCGATAAATGGTCTCAATAGCAAGCTGCGGTGGCAGAGATGGTACACTAGGCTGAAAATAATGGTATAATAAAAATATATATTATAAGTAACTTATTACAACACCGCTGTCATCGATCGTTTTTAAGACTTCTATAGAACATAATTACATGGACGTACAACCGATTAATATATCGATGGTTTTTGAGCTTATACAAATCACGTAAACAGCGAAAACCACTAATTTCGAAAAGTCCTCCTTATAATATTTGAATTTAGTATGATAAATATTTAACACAATTGCATAGTCTGCATAATTTGTTTGGAATTTCTTCAAAAATAAATACTATCAGACGTTTAACAAACAATGAGATTACCAACTATAATAAATTCCGTTTGGACCCATCTTATACATATTGTGTTTAAACTGTAAAAAAAACCAAAGTTGCGGTGCTTAGGGATAGATTTTTAAAAACTATAGCTACGCCACAAAGTGTATATTCTAAATATATTATACTTTGGTATATATTTAAAAGTTTACTGTCGATATTTGAATGTGCCTTTAATGCGGGCAGGTACCTGAACATTTCGGGTCTTGAATATCATCCCAATATTATAATATAATTATGTGGTCCGTATTTAAATTTTAAATTTTATATCAATATTATACCATAGACTTATATTTCCACTGTGTATCAATCATTTAATCAAGTTGTACGGTAGGTAACATAGTATGCTGCAGTTATACAGTGTGTTCACGCTAAGAGGTACCACTAAATATTTTAAATTTAACAATGAAATTTAATATTTACGAGGAAGTTTTTTCACAAAATCTAAACTAAATTCAACTTATTGTTACTTATTAATACCCAATATTGTTAAATACCTGTTTGCACACAGATAAAATAGTAAAAACAACTTTGACAACATTTGCCAGTAATTAAGATAATATACTACTATAGTCATGCCTACATATTTTATTCATCGTAAATATTAAACTTTATTGTTAAATTTCATATGCCAATTTTGTAATTAAAAAAAAACTTTTTATACATACATTGTTTAGAAAAAATTACTCTATCCGAGTTAAAAAATAGTTGATGTTGCCTTTTAAAAAAAGTTAGTTGTATGCATGCACGTATCGAAAGAGTTAAAAATTTGAAATTTGTCTGAAAATGTATATTTAAGTACTATCTGTTATTCAGCGAAAACCCCATTTCAATACAAAGTCATCGAACTGAAATATTTAGTGGTACCTCTTAGCGTGAATACACTGTATATCAAAAACTTGATTTTGTATTATATTATTCTAAATTTATTAAAAATATAACAGACTTTGTATAAATTTTTTTTGTCCCACAGTTCAATGTTTAATATATCATTTATTTTCCAATAGTTTGGGGTTTATTTTTTATCGATGACAGATTATTATAAAAACAAGTGTCGAAGTTTGTACATTACATCATATGCAACATGAATGCATCGTAGTATTATATCGCTTTGTGTTGTTCGCATATGACATAAATCAATTTTTCAATAACGATAGTTTGAACTTTTAATGGATACATTATAGTCATTGCAACAACTTATTTTTATAATAAGATTATGAAAAAAATATACCTACATATTAAATTGTCCTTTTTACGTTTTCTTTTTTTATTACCTACATAAATAATTAATATAAAATCAAAACTGTATTAAAATATTTGGAAATAACATATTTTTGAAGGAGTATTCTCTAAATATGAATGTACTTAAAGTTGTATTAAAAAAAAAAAAACTCGGATCCGTAATGTAGTCAAAATTATATGACGTAAGTAATCAATAACACCACAGCAAAAATATAGATGAATATTCATGAAAATATTTATGGAAAAAATGAAATAGTTCATTGAGATTACCCTAAGGTCTTTATAAGATCTTTATTTATTCTTATCAAAAGTGGGTTGTATATTATAGTGATCAAAACGTGATATATTTATATATGTTTAATATGGTTCCACGTCATTTGGTCCGGTAAATTATATCTGGCGACAATTGATCCACGACATTTGATCCGGTTCAAAAAGAACTTGTACCAAAAATATCCTGCTAAAAAATGTCCGGTAACAAAAAAATATAAAATATAAATATATAGTTTTTTTTTAATTAGTTGTTATTTTATTTTCATAATTTTCAAAAACGTCATTTTAAAAGTAATATAAAATATAAATAGGCATATAAAAAATGGGTAACAACAAAAATATGTCCGGTAACAAAAAAATATAAAATATAAATATATAAAAATTAGTTATTTTATTTTCATAATTTTCAAAAACGTCATAATAAAAGTAATAATATAGAATACAAATGTTTATAAATTAAAATTATGAGCGATAGCCTTCAAATACGTAATAAATTTATAATATTTATGATAATAAAAGTGATAATATGGAATACAAATGTTTATAAATTAAAATTATGAGCGATACCCTTCAAATACGTAATGATATTTGAAGTTTCATAGTTTTCTACTGTATTTTTAAGACGTTGGTCTATGTTTTTATATATTTTTTTTTTTTGTAGGGTTATTTTCCCCCAGATTAATTTTTTTTATTCATACACGTTTGGCAAACGGCTAGGTGTTCACATGTACTAAAATCGAAAAAAACGGATGTATCGCTATCTCCAACATAATAATAATTTATATCTGATAAATCGTTGAGAACTGATTAGATTCGTTAATTTGCGGTTTTTCTGACCGTTTTCTGTATATAAGGTAGATTATATATAAATATATTTATATATATATATATATATATATAGGGACTATTATTGATTATTTTTCTAAAATACTATACGTACTATACTATACTATACATTTTTAACTAACTAACTAATTTCTATATATTTATTCCATATTTATTTTCATAACTAATTTTTATATATTTATATTCTATATTTTTTTTATAATGACGTTTTTAAAAATTATGAAAATAAAATAACAACTAATTAAAAAAAAACTATATATTTATATTTTATATTTTTTTGTTACCGGACATTTTTTAGCAGGATATTTTTGGTACAAGTTCTTTTTGAACCGGATCAAATGTCGTGGATCAATTGTCGCCGGATATAATTTACCGGACCAAATGACGGGTCACGGTTTAATATTATGTTACTATTTACAAGACACTATACCTCATTATCTAAGAAAATATATGAGTGGATTACTACACTGTGAAGTGGGTGCTAGTTGGAAACTGTATGACGCGATCGGACAACATCACAATTTGTAATGTTGGCCAAGTGGAATCATATATGATTCTATTTTTACCATCATAATAATATGATACATCAGTAAGTAAGTACAGTACAATATATTATTGCATTGTAATGTTTTAATAATAAAGTAGGTACGTTATTCGTTGATGTGACATTTGTATGAGAATACATATTTTGGCGTTATATGAAAGGCGTACCTACTCCCTAAGATCGAGTTATTAAAATGTATTCATGATGTGAATGCAAATATGTTGATTAGGTTTGATTGTACATAATTATGGGGTTATAAGTATAGTTTATTGTATGATTATTAGGATTGTTTGACCTGAAAGAAGTGTATCTAAATACTAAGAACAGTTATTGTAAGTATTTATATTCTGTAAAAATATTAAAATCCATAATCATTCTTTTTTCTGTTATTGTAAAAATCAATTTTTTATAAGTCAAACAGTATAGCGTATAATAAGATTATATTATTGAGTGAAATGTTCTCGATTGTGCAAATTTTAATTTATTTAAATTTAAATTTAAAAAAAAAACTTATAGAAACAATTCATACAAAGTATACTGCATAATATTATGATTTACTCAAATAGTTGTATATAAATATGCTCTTATAATGGTTGTTTTAAATATAAAATACATTATTTCTTAGTATAAAAAAACAAAGAATCTAGTTTATAGGCGTCTGTTTAAAATTGTTTTAAATAAATTACTAATAATTTATGTCACAAAACATTGTTGTGTGTATCCGTGGAGTTATAACCACTCAATTATAATTGTATACGTGATAGTATTACAAATATCCAAGAACCGACTAGAATACATATTTTCTGGGCGTTTCTATAATAATAATTATATTGTATTAAAGAATTATTACTGGAGCTCTGGATCACAAGAGAGCACTATTAAAAAACCAAATTTTTTTTCTTAATACACTTTTTTAAAACATTGGCGTCAACGGCCATCGGTTACATGTTATTTTAATGAAAGCTGAGCTAATATTATATTATAATAACGGTATTTAATAAATACAAACACAATACTACAGAACATATATTTGATTTGATTTAAATTTTGTATTTTTAAATTTTATTGCATTATTCATTTGATTTTAAACATTTAATGATTATTATGTTTCTGTTTAAAGAATCAGTTCCAAGGTTTTCCGATAAGTCGAAGTAAGTCGTTCTTGATTGGATCCCATTAATTAGGATATGTTATAATATTATATTGAAGCCTGATCCCCCAGGCCTCGGAATTATATTATACATTTTGTGTAATATACCTTATGTAATTTACCTATGCTATAATTATATAATCTGATATATTCCCACTCGTACCTTTAACCGGAGACTTAAAATGTGTTGTTTTGTGTGCGTTATGACCAAAATATCCTTATCAGTTCTTGAGTGGTATCCTACTCAAGAACTGTAACTCGGTATCGCACAAGCGACAAACATGTTGAGAACAGAACATTGAGTCCTAACAATATAATATAATATATTATATATAATTACTCAATATTACAAGCACACATATACATATGTCACACACACACTAACACATACGCACACATTTTCACATTTATAACATATATAATATACGTGATAATATATCGTAGGCAGACAAAAGCCGACCACCCGAAAATGAGTGGCGGTGGCGGGTAACGGGGGAGCAGAAGAATTTGTGTTTGAAGTGCATTCTCGGACGCATTTTCCATCCGTAAGATAGGTTGTCGTTGCCTTTCAATAGTTTTCATAAAGCTTTGTCTGAGTGCAATAACGCAAGTTGTCTCTGCACGCTATTTTGAACTCTCGTATTTATGTAACCCACCATCCCCATTTTTTTTTTTTTTTTTTTTTTTAGCCTTCTTTCTATTAAATCTTTGATACTATTGTATTCATCATCTTTCTCACACCCATGTACAAGTTACCTAGAAACCACACGAGTATAAGTTTAATCGATTGTCGTATGAATAATATGCAATCATTGATGATGGAATTTTAAAAGTGAAATTCTACCAAGTCAACGTTTTAAAATATAATTATACTATGGTTATATTATTGTATTATGGTTTTCATTTAGGATACACTAATATTTTTACTTCAAACCGTATTTCAGATTTTATGGAGAGCTACTTTTTATCGTAATCATTTCACAGCCACATAATATGCAATGATGATAAGCTTAAGAAGATATGCTATGGCCTATGATGGGAGGCTGGGCATAAACAAGTTAATGTGTTGATTTCAATAAATTTACTTAACTTACTAGTCTGATGTACTTAATTTTAATTAAATTTATTTGCCTCTGCGTTAACTTAAAATCAACATATAATATTTTTAATATTCCCAAATAAGTAAATTTTCAATTTACATATTAATATCCAGACAAGTATTTTGTTAAATACCGTTTATAATTATAAGTTTGTAGAATATGAAAAAAAAAAATATATTATATTATGGAGGATTTCGGATTTATATTTATAGGGAAAAATTAAATTATCATAATGATTACGATGTTAATCATCCATGTAAAAACATCACAGTGAGCCCACGAATTGTGTTCATAACAATTATTTAATACTTATTTATTGATTTATTATTAATACGATTATCATGAATTGTGGCCGTTTCAATTCATAATATATTATAATCATAATGATACCTTTATAAATGTATATACTTAATAATTAATAAATTATACATGTATACAGTTTTTTTTTATTCCGTGTTTTTATACACCGCATAGTATGATTCTGTATTTATTTTCACTAATATTAGTAATTTTCAGTGGCCACGATTGGTTAGTCGATAGGCTATTTATAAGCTTTTATTTTGTTGTCATTATATTTTATTTATATATCATACGAAGTAACACTTCGTGCTCACATCTTATTGGACATAAACATGGACAATAATAATCCAAGTTTGTTATGAATTTTTTTTTTTGGACTTAACTTATAAATTATAGTTAAGTTAAGTTGATACAGTTTGTTAACACTTAACTTAATTGAAAAAAAATAGTCAACTTAACTGAATTGCTTTAAAAAACTTGCACCCAGCCTTACTATGATATTGTTGGCAAATATACATAAAATATAATTTTATGATAACATTTTTACCATGTTCATTTAGTACCTACTTAGAATGAAACCATTATTTTTAACAACATTTAACTATATTTTTGTTTAGAGCTTCTCTTTAAATTCTGTTTCAACAATAACTGGTATTTTAATAAAACATACTTTATGAAATTACAATGATGTATTTCAAAATATTTTTTTTTTCCAAATTCAATGATTATATTTTAGTGTGTTACAATGTTATTTAAATAGTAAGTAAATCTATATACTAATACGTAATTTTATTCTAGAAAAAAACATTTATTTTTTCATTATATAGGTACAGACCTCTGTGTGACTATATTATAGTCAATCGTAATTAATATATTAATGTAAAAAAATTAGTTGAATACAAAATAATATGAATTTTTATCTTCCCCAGATAAAACTATTGTTAAAATATAAATCAATGATTTTATTTCTATTGAAAATATAATTTTTTAATGTAGGTACCTACTCAAAAAACATGTTAAATTAATATATCTGAGCTATGCATTTATTATACTTTATTGTAATTTTTCAAATAAATAAGTTGATCAGATAAACATACATTTAACAATGATCTTTCTACCTACATGTTACTCACAGATACATTACAATATGAATTATTAGGTACACTTACTACAATTTTAACAGTTAATTTGCAAAGCGTACTTTTTTTAGATCACATCGCTGTAATATGGTATGTCTTAGAATATTATTTTTATAAATGAAAAAAACTACTATCACCTATTGTACAATAATCACACCGATAAAAAATAAATATGCAATATATTATAGAGACATATTTTAGTGTGGAGGATCATTGGAAAAACCTCTATGGGAAGAGTATTTTTTTACAATATTTTTTAACATGTAATAATTTTTATTTTGACATAATACCATACAATTTTACCTTATACCCATAAGCTTCCTCAGATATTTGTTTTTTCTATTAGTGCAGTCGGTAACGCTTATAATATAATAACAGGAAATAATAGTTACATACTAATGTTGTCCAGTCAATTAACCCGAAAATCAGTTTTAAGTGATACCTTGATACGTGTTTTTGATTGTTATTATTAATGTGTAGCCAATTCGAAATTTAAACCCACCACAAACGACTAGTACAGACTACTGCGGGGTAATAATGAAGGAGTGCTCGACCGCTGTCTGAGTGTACACGTCGCGGTCAGCAATTCGAGATAATAACTTTTGGGCGCGAGTCGCTTCAGCAGGTAGGTGGGTAGGTAGTTAGGTAGGCGCACGTATGATAATAATTAGAATAGGTTGAGTTTGATACCGGACGAACGAAATCCCGTAGGTTTGTATCGTATACCACACATACCGCGGTTGTGGTGTCCGAAACAATGCGGAACGAGCTCTATATGGCCACTGGGGTATATATAGCCATACTTGTCAGTATTATTCCTTTAGCTATAGCTATTACAATAATACATCTACGACACACCGGAGGGAAAATAGTATACGTTAATGGCGAACGGACATAGTCTGTGGCTAGTGACCCTTTCGCGTACGCATATTTCGGCGGAAAATCACAACAATTTTTTGTCGCGTGTCCACCCGACCCGTTTGTTCACTCATCACAAACTATGCGTGCGACCAAAAGGGAAATCGACCCATTTCTTTGTGACCCTCGTACATATTATTTACTGTTAAAGAATTGTTTACCTATATGAAACTATTTCAATATTAATGCAACACGCACATGTTATTATAGCTATAGCCTACGTATAGTGTTCCATCGAACAAATCGTAATTTAACTTATGAAGACTAGGTAAGGTGCTTCGTAAGAACGTTGAACACTAGTAATAATTTAAAATGTATAACATAATATTATATTATGTTATGTGTGTAAGAAAAAATTGACCTATCCTTCAAGAGAACCGGAAGAGGCTGTGAACATCTGTGAAATTATATTTTATAATGACATTTTCTTTTCATTTTATTCAAAACAATCATTATATCGTAGTGTTTTAGATAAATCGATTATTTGAAAATACATTATATTGCAAGTATACCATAGTAATGTATATAGGTGTATTACACGTTTATACATATAATCTAAATTCATTTCCGGCAACTGGGAAACGAATACCTATCGATAACATTAAACATCTTTACCGGACCTTGGTATAGAAGAGTAAATGTGACCCCCCGAGGTCAACGCTTTTGTAGCCGGAAATATTCTTACTTCCGTAATGCCACACCGACTTGATTGAAATGGTCAAAACCGGTATCAAAAACTCCACCAGGACCAACGATAATAGAACACAAACGATACGGATTATTTTTCATCATTAATGGGTTATAACTTATAAGTATTATATATATATATAGACACATAATTATTAATGAGGCTATTTTAATCGACATTTTCTGTCTGATAACACTAATTGCACAATATAACACGATAAACAAAATAAACTTTTTGCTAACTAATAAAAAGTTATGAACTAATAATGGCAATTATAACATTTCCTATTTTCTATTTTATTCCTAAAATTTAATTTTTCAAATAAATAGAAAAACAAATAGAATTCTTTTCACTTCCTATCATAATTCATAATGTAGATATGTACTTCAGTTTTTTTTTGTTTACAACATTATTCAAAGCAAAAATACCTTACTAATCAGTAATTATATATACTCCCTGTTTAAATGTATTTCCAATACTTTAATTTAGTTTACAATAAAATATAAGAGGCTTGGCGCGGTGCGTTGGCTACAATCAATCACGCAATGCAATTGAGAGTAAGTAACGTCCGCTGCCATTAGTTCTCGGATGGGTGACCACCCAGGTTCGTATAGGTAAAAACTTTGCAAACATATACGTATTGGTAACTAACCGTACCAACAGCGCTAACCTTAACATACCAACCCTACAAATATTACAGGCTAATGACCTCAGTGTTCGAAGCCTTTATCTAATGAAAAAAATTAAAATAAAATATAAACAGAAGTGAATAATAATATAGAAATAATAAATAGAGTTACCATATTACCACGACATGCAAATATTATTTTGTTAGTGAGCCATCAAACCGTTAGACGTCTACTCCGTGTAATATACCACTTATTTACTTATATAATTATACCATCGGTAAATATATTTGTTTATAATTTCTAAATATCTATGGGAGCTCTGTGGTGACTGTAATATAGGTATGTCTTTATTCCATATTAGTAAATGGATAATAAGTTTATTAACTTTAATTTGTGAAAAATAATAATTTTATAAAACTGGTTCAATAACCTAAAGATGCCAATATATTATTAAAAAATTGAAAAACAGTTTATTTTTGCTTTGTTTAATGGCAAAATGGCATAATATTGTTTTCCAGTAGACGTAACTCATTTATGTCTCTATGGGACCAATTTATTTAATTGAAGGGATAATCAATAGAATTGCATAGCAATACCGTTAGTCAAGAACTTATTAAAAAAAAACTGTATTTATAGATATGTACGGCGATAAGCGCAGGTTATTGACCATTCATTTTTTACATGATATTTTCCGATGAATTCAAAATAATAAATCATGGATTTTTTTCCCTAGTATAATATATCATTGATAATATCACATAGGTAATATTACTATAATTTATCAATTTAAATTTTTTCGAATACTGCGGACTACGTTTTATTTAAATTATAATGATTTTTTAACAAACCAATATACCATAATTCCATATTATTATTATCGATTCACTTACCTTATGTTGTCCGACCGCATGGGCGCCATCAAATATGAATAGATGATCGTTGCAGTCCAATTGCAAACGATCAAAATGTATCATAAACCTCTGTAGGATGGAATGTGTTTGAAAAGTGGTCACACAGTCCAAGTTCCGTTCGTTTTGTGAGTCCAATACCGCGCCTTCGATCTTTCTGTACACTTGTTGCAGAAAATGGGTTTTGCATATGGTTTGCATTTCAACTGTAACACGCCATGAAGTCGTTTTCGTGTCATTACAAATTATAAGTATGAGTGTTTATTTTGGGACAGTTGCTATGGCTTGGACAATAAAAAAATGACATTTTAATAATACTGTTTAGATGGATTTGACGGCGTCTGCGAGTCCGTAAAATATTATAAGGGTCACAATATTTCATTCGTGCAGGTACGTATCTATGTACCACTATATGCATGCAGGGCCATACATATCCTCGGACATTCACATCAATTATTCATACGCCCCTGCGTCGGAAGTAAAAGGCAATATAATATGGGCTACACGTTATATAAGTTTGAAACTAAATCATTAGATTTTATAAGGTTGATGTTGGTTATTATTGCCGAGAAAATCATATATGTACACCTCTGTGCCATGCAATTATAATATAATAATTATGTATGTCTATAATAATATTAACAAGAAAACCTTTAACAAAAATTTTCCCCCGAATAAGTAATTTGTCATAATAATTGGATTTTTGATTGCATTAAAATAGGAAACAAATACTATTACATGATATTCATAAGTAGAGGTGTTAAATGTGAAAATATCAATCCTTTGAAAAACTAAAATTATCAACTACCTACTATAGTTTATTAATTGGAAAAGTGAACCACCTAGTATTGGTTTCAGTGGCCGTTCGTTTGGTCGACAAAACCATAAAAGTATGAAATTCGCAATATATAATGTTATTAATAAATAAATATAATATTATCTATTATATAAGAACTTAACACGTAAATTACCCTACGTATACTATAAAGACGGAAAGGGGAGTAAATGCGTTATACTTTTTATAATTAATAATGAGTAGGTATATACCGTGATTTTAATAGAGACAACTAAAACTAAAAATGAGAGTTTTTACTGATTAGTTCACTGGCCTTATTTTAATATATTAATACTTTTAAAATATTATACAATTATTAATGTTTCTGAAATATTATGTCATGCGAATAAAATATTGAAAATTGAAATGTATGTAAACAGCTGTAAACGAGTAATATCTAGATATAGCTGGTACACCATGAAAAAATAAGTATAATACTACAACGTTATCTAATGATGAACGATTCTACAACATGTTTGAGGAGATCCTGTTACTTATGGATGAGGAGATTGGGCTGGATAGGCAGCAGACAGATAAGTATGAGAACGAAGCATACAGAAAGGTTGTCTCAAACTGGCTCGTGAAAAGGTAACAAAAACAAAAAATTAAATGTTTATGGCTATGTTGGAGCATGTCTCTACTGCTTGTTTCTACGCCAATAATTGTAAAGAAATGTGTGCCTTTGTATAGTAGAGATTTGTGAATATAAATTAAGTGCTCCTAGTGAAAGGGGATCCAGGTTTTTACAAAAAGCAATTATTGTGTATTTATTTGAATAATAAACTATGCTACTTGAATAGGAATAATGCTAACGTATATATCTTATAATGTGACAGTTCGAAAACAAAAGTAGGACTATACCTAGCCTAAGATTCGGGGACTAACATTTTTGGAATGGTTGGTATAATGAGTGTGTCAGTTAATGAATTGAACCATTGTGAACTTTTACAGTCTGTTAGAGTACCAATGACAAGACTATCATTTTAATCAGAACTAGTTCGAAAGTTTGGAACTAGTTAAACTCTCTAGTGGAACAAATCTATGCACTATGTAGGTAGGTAATATAATTTAAATTTAAATTCAATTTCTGCGCAATTTATGTGAATGGAGACGGTTTTATTTTAGTGTATGATATTCAAAGTTACTGTTTTAGTTCCAAGAGGAAATTATATTTCTAATAATTATGTGGTATCTTACTACCCAATTGGTTATTTTAAATTGTTCATTTAGAACTAATTACTGTAAGTACGAGTATGTGTTAAGCCAGAATTCTCAGCGATGTTTTTGTTACAAAAATAAACTATATGTCATTCATTTGGTAAAAAATATTATTATCCGAGATTGGTTATAGGTGATATTTAGAGGCTATGGGAGCTTCGGTGGGTCATCATGTTTCATTAACATCTGGCTACGAAAAGTTCAAATTTGTTGGTATTCCTTGTTTTAAGATGCTTTGAACTGATTTATTTGTGAAGTCGGCGATAAATTCATATTTTTCTAGGAATTTAATTTTACTTAGTTGGTTAATGGGTTTGGACTTTGGATGGACAAACATTTTAAATAACTAATAGTTTCATCAGATGAAGTAGTCTACACAGTTACAAATCTTATAAATTGATATTAATAAATAATGTTTTAGTCATAAGTAATTTAAGTTTTTTATTGTTTGATAAAATATATACAAAATTTGTTAATTAAAATGTTTGAAGCAAATTATGATAATATATTTTAGAGTGTAAACTTTTTCCGATAATTATAATATAATTTTATATTGAGTGAAATAAAGATAATTTCTGGTTCTCTGTTTAGATGTATTATCCTTTGCTGTCATTTTGGCGAAGATCGTGTTTGTAACCAATTTATTATGATGCCGACTGTATTATGCTGCTTTTGTTTCATCTGTACAGTGTGTGGTGGTATCAGCGATGGTGGATGAGTAGGTGGTAGTTGAGGTGGTGGCGGATTTACCGGTTGGGATTATGGTGTACTATTATGTTTAGCACCGTTAATAAGGTATTTGAGAATAATTTTGATATATTTTTGTTGAAGGTGTTTTAAAATTATTGGAAGTTATTAGATATATATTTATTTTTTTTTTTTTTATTTTTTTTTTTTTGAAAGAGAGAAAACAGTTTTTTTTAAAGTAATCTAGCTGATTTTTCAGCAAAGATTTTTATTAATTTATCAATTATAGATGATGGAATAATAAAATTATTTAATAATCATAGTATACTATGTTAACAGTGTAAAAAAACTTCGTAATGCTGTTGCTTTCGAAAAGTATAAATCGGCACTAATGAAAGATTAACACACGTGTTGCTCTATTGATTGTCAAACACGTAGGTACTTTATAATATTATTATTGTGTGACTTGACTCGTAATAGATGTAGGTAACATCGACTCTTATAGATGATACAATTTTAAAACATTGATCATTATATGTGATCAATGACCATAAACTATAATCTCAGATTTAGTTGTAAACGTTAGTCATAAAGGTGTTGGATAAAAAAATATATAAAAAGTTACATGAATCAACTACTTTATACACTTATTACGGTTTAATAGAGATTGTTACTCATGCTTGTACTACAGTAAGACAAGTTTTGTTATTATTTTAAGCTCTCATATTACGAAGACACGATATTATTATTTCTTACTATTGTAACGAATCGGTTAAGTAAAGCTGACATCTCATTAAAAGTAGAATCGGAATTTTTTGCCGATACTCATATAGTATTACCTCGGTAATTATATAAAATCACCAACATGCTAGTAGAAATAAACTGTAAGAGTACGTACACAAAACAATACCGAAATATGAAAGAATGTATGACGTGTTTGGGTGTGTTAATCATTTCTTTCTTTCGCCGTTGGTCGTACAACTATGAAAAGCGGTGGGTGGGAATAATAATAAAAAAAAAAATAATAATAATAGTAACAAAAAAACGCAATTACGCGAACCTTTGAGCGTTATACTTGCGTGAAATGAATTAGTGACCACGTGGAAAGAATAAGAGGAAAGGCGAATGCAAAAAAATAAAAACAAATTCGAATACCACGTCGTTTTTGCCTGGAGTCGTAAATCCCAAATTAATTTACAAGCCACACTCCCGCCGTCAAGTTAAATTACGAAAAGCACGAGTAATATATGTAATCCGCCCCCACCCCCGACGCTGTTACTAGGGTATTTATCGTTTTTATTATACACGTATTTTCTGGAGAACCGTTTTTCGAGTCCATACACGCGCGCATGTGAT
This sequence comes from Macrosiphum euphorbiae, assembly GCA_949089665.1. Classification (NCBI taxonomy): domain Eukaryota; kingdom Metazoa; phylum Arthropoda; class Insecta; order Hemiptera; family Aphididae; genus Macrosiphum; species Macrosiphum euphorbiae. The sequence continues at coordinate 15,469,078 of CARXXK010000002.1, read as the reverse complement.
AATTTAAACTCATTCATATATTCAGTGATATAGCGTTTCTTTTGAAATGTAATTTGTTACATTCCTCATTCCTAAGAAATAAGAGTAAATAATTCCGACCCTTCGTCACATTTGAAGGAAAACTCGTTCCTATATAATATGGAAAGAACTAGTTATTTCCCAGATTAATCAACAATAAAAATACACTAATGCAGGGACGATAAGACTGTGTCATTGCGGCATTGTATGCGCCACGGCAGGACTGTGTACAAATATAAAAATACACAATATTATATTATTGTTTGTGATTTCTTTATTTATAATAATATATAATATGTATGTTTCTCGACCGACCAGAAACGAGAAAATATATTATTAAGCTCACCGGTATAATCTGATCAACTGAGGCTGTTTTAATATGGTTTTCAAGTATGCGATACATTTATAATGAGAACCTAATTCGGTTGGATTGGATTTACAAATGCGTTGCAGAAAAACAGATATAGAGAAAAAAGGAGAGACAGAGAAACCTACAAAAACTGCATGCAAAGCTTTTTGAAATAAGAAAATAAAATTCACTTTCAGTCAAGATGCGATTTTTATGGAACACGCTAGAATAGATTTCAGTCGTGTTGGAATGTTTATATAACCGTTCTTAAAATAATACCGATTTATTGCTAGTAATATTATTCTACAATTCAATTTTATATTTGTTGTATTGTAACACACTACGAAGATCTTTTTTTAATTGTAATATATTTAATTTCTATTTTAAAAATTGCATGAGATATAATTTATTACATTTAATGGTCACACACCACATGTCTGGTTGGTATTGGTAAAGGGAATTTAATAATATGCTAAATCTAATTCAATAGAATGTTGTGGTTTATGTTTATTTTTTATGTGACTTTTACTGTTCCTCTGCTATGAAGCGCATCCTATTGCTATTGTTGCTTAGAAAATAATAATAATATTAGTTTTTAATGGACATTCTATATTATATTGAATCTGCAATAATACGTTATCACGTAGTTCGTGTTTATTGTAGTTGAATAAATTTTAATGAATATAAGGTACCTAACGTAACTTTTAGGTTTTACCCCATTTTTATTTTTTTTATTAGATTTTTAGTGATAGTATTATAATGTTTTAATTGAAGGGATTTTGAAAAAAACATAATTACCATTACAAATAATATAGCAGGTACTGTAAATAATAAAAGTGATGTCTAAATAAGCTTCATAGTATTTGTCTTTAATTCATTTAGATGCAATATAATTATAAAGTAATATAGTATCAAAGCTAGTAAAATGTTACTAGTTCAAACTTACAGTATCCAGTGCATTATAAATTATAATAATATAATATAAAAATGTTTGTACCTGTATCATGTATTTTTTAAGAAGTGGTTGAATATTTGTTTTGTAAAATATGAAATTCAAAATAAATTATAATTTTGGTGTTAAATATTATTTGGTATTATTAGATAGGCATCTATAATGGTATTATTATACTAACAAACACGTTTAAAGAAACTTGTGCAAATGTTATTATTTGTGGTTAAAAAGGACCGATTCACTTTTGTTAAAATTACGTTACGTCAATGTTTCAAAAAAAAAATAAGTTAAGTTATAATACTAAAACATATTTTATTATATTATGCTAAATTCAAGAAACATCATGTGTATTTGGCTATTTTTTAGTTGAATTTGACCAGTATTTGATGGATTTTAAGGGGGAATTATATATGAATATTTTGCATGACATTCAACCACAAGGATTTTTTCGAATTTTAATCACAACCAGAAATTGACGATGGAAAAAAAGATATTTTAGAAAGTTCTTAAACTCTACTTGGGACATTTTAACTTTTCAGCGGCTAAAATTAAGTTTAGTGCATTATCATTACCTATATATAGGTACTCTTAAAACTTTTTTCTAGACTGTATAATGTATATAAATAATTATTGAATAAGATAGACCTATTGATTTCTATTTTACCTTACAGAATACTGAATGTATGAGTAATGGAACGTTATAGTAGTTATTAGTTATTATTAGTCATGTTAATTAGTTAATAATATAGTTAACTAATTTTTAGTTTTTGTGTGTGTTTCCAGTAAACCGTAATTACAAATTAAATTTAAAAATAATAATCTATTGCAATGGGAGTGTTTGGTTTTAATACTATGAAAAACGATTCTGAATGGAAACTATTTGTCGCGTATATTTTGAAGAATATTTTATTTTATATTAATTATATAAATTAAAAACAAATCGCATATTATACAAATATAATATCAATAATTTTACTATTATTTTATACAATATTACAAGCTAATATATAATTCGTACATTAATATAGTTTATGATACAGTTTTTCTCAATTAAAATAACGTTGAAGCAATCTTTTTTAGGTTAAGATAATTTATATTTTTTCCTTCAAATATTTCAAAAAATACGGAGAAATTCCTGTTTTAGAAAGTAGAAATTAGTTAGTATTCTACCAAAGTACTATCTAGAGGAAATTTTCTGCTAGGAACATCTGTGGGAGTTGATAATCGGAGCAAATTTTTATTAAAAAAGGATATTCAAACGAAAAAATAAAAAAAATACAAGATATTTATCACTTAACCCAGATTCTAAAAATATCATACTTATAATTTAAAAATTGACAGAAGTAAACGGTCCTATACGTAATATGGAATATTTTATTAAACATTATTAAGGTCAGTATACAGTATATATTTTATTACATATCTATATAGGTAGAAAATAATATAGAATAGTGTTGATAACAAATTACTATAATAATCTTGGTAACTATACATTTTGATATAATGATAATTACCTTAACCGAGACGCAACGCACAGAAATTAAAGTAGTCACTAGTCACCCCAACTAGGAAGTGTCAGACAATTTTCATCTGTAATCTGCTTTGACGATTATTGGTATTCACAAAAGAAAATATTCTATTCTAGTGAAATGTTTCTGCTAATGTTGTTAGAAATATTACTTTTAACTATTCTTCGCATTTAATATAACGGTGATCGCTTTGTGAAGAATAGATTTGTTTGCGGTGCCCTGTGCAATAGTTTATCAATACAACTTTGCACTATAGGTAATTTAAAAAAAAAAAACTATACTACAATATTATTGATTGACTACTTGAAACCAAAAAAAAAATACAAGACATTCAATGAAGTTTTCAGTATTTTTGGCAGGCACCTGTATCAAGTGATTTATATTAAACATGATTTAGCGTAATATTTATTTGATATTAATATGGTTTCATGAGAACGTTTTAAAATTTATTAGCTGTTTAATTTTTTCATTATGAATTTCAATGAACTGGAAGCTTTTGATTGTATTGTAATATCACACAGCTATATAATATCTGAATAGTTAAAATTTAAAAGGAGTTTTGGGTGTATAATATAAGCGTAGGATATTCGCACACATCACGTTTTATTTGTGCGCTCACATTATTGTATAGCAATAATAATACCGAGAGAATTTAATAACGTTTAGTGGATGAATCTCATTTTTGAAAATGGCCCAACAATGATTCGCCACCAGGTACATTATTATTATATTATTGAACGTCGATTCTTAACAGCCTTATTGTTTGGTGACTGTATAAATAATAGCAACACCGATTAAAATATTATCTTTGTGCTAGTTTATATAATATTTAATGCATAAACGAATATCGGCTACAAAGCCTATTACGTATACATATATATATATACTATACATCCGGAGAGTACAAAACATGCACGTTGATAATAATTCGTTCTCGTTCCGTTTTTATTATTAAATCGATAGACGCGCCGTACAAGTATTTTAGCCTGTAGGTTTATGTCGTCACTTGGGCTGATCAAATTCGAAAATGCACGTAATGCGTTTATACCTGCGACGCGTAGTACGTCACGTAAGGGTTTATGGTATATAGGTACCTACCGTTTCATATACAGGTATAATACCAGTGATTGATCAAATATTTAAGTACCATATAATACCAAAGTACAGAGGTGCCATATAATAATATTGGAATACCGAATAAAGTATCTTGGAAAATATGTTTAGTATGAATGTTGTATTATTATGGCTTTCGGTGACTGCTCAGTTAAAAAATGTTGAAAACTTTGGTTCCAAGAGGACTCACACTCAAATGTTTTACACAGTTTTATATAGGTGGGCAATTATTTTAAATTTGAATTAGTTATCTTAGTGATATTATTGGTAGAAATTTGTATTTTGTGAAATATTATGGTTACATAAATGTCAGTTAGTATCATATGTTTTAATGGTTTATTACATGGGTATTAAGGTATCCCTATACCAATAAACCATCATTACGGTTTTTGGTATGTTTTGGTTCAATGGTATTCCAATACATAACGGTATACGGTCACATACCGGTACCGATTTCAATTCCATCAACTCTACGTAACATCAGTACCTGCCTTCGGTGCTACCAACATACAACACCGTAATAATAAAATTGATTATCTCATCCTGTTGCAGTCGTGATGAAAACGAAAGCGCATTACGCCACATTTAGTCTGAGAAATAAAAATATTGATTCTCATCGAACAGCGGGTGGGCTTATTTTCTCCACATCGAAAACCTTACGAGCCCGTGACCCTTTGCCCTCGCCTATATAGATTTGACTATATATAAATATAGGTGCCACCCGCCGCGGGGGTGGATTCACTCGGAGTGGTTTTTCACAACACTGTGCAGTCGCGGTGTCAATGACGGTGGTTTCGATAAAGGCAATAGTGTATTCGGGTGAGTGGTGTGTGTCCGGAACGAGGGTGAGTTGCTAATGCATTTCCGGATTAAAAGTTCGAAAATAAATATTTTCTTTGGAACGCACACGTGTGATGTATGCATTGGTGACGATGAGCGCGCGTGACAAGAGCGGAAGAAGGGAAAACAGGATAGTGAAAAATATTCCGAAAGAGAAAAAACGAGCAAACGAATGGTGATGTAGTGTTTATAGTGATGATTTGGCCCCGGGGGACCACAACTTTAGAAAAGGTTACGCTTCTCCGCGATTTTCCCCAAACGGTCTCGTATAATACAGGTATATTATTTATGTGGGTATAATATAATATAATATATAAAGTCAGATTTGGCTTTTGAGTAGTATCCGTTTGAGTGCGCTCATCCCCTCCCCCCCACAGACAGCTAGTTCTTTCGTCGCGAGATTTACATGTCCCGAGTTCAGCGACGTCTTATTATATTTACGTAAAGTACCTAAACGTCTCGCAGAGGTGAGGTGCAGCGTTATATTATAATGCCCTGCGGTAAGATATAAAATATTCATTTTCTCCCTAGTTATAAACACTCACCTGCCCAACCGACGACCCTTCTCGTTAATATACTTAGCAATCCTGATTCATGCAATTAAGACGTATATGTGTGCATGCGCTTTCGTGTATATGCGTGTACTTACGTTTTATGTGAAAATAATACCGAAGTATTATATGAATATCAAAAATGTCTATCCTATACAATAATAATAATGCCCGATTTGCTCAGGAAATTATATAATAGACTAGATATATTAACTTATACTTAACCAGAGCATTCAAGTATTTATAGAATAATTTAGGTCATTCAGGCATTATTCGGATCAACTAAATAATGATTCTTCGGTAATGCTGATGTAAAATAATAAAGAAATTATTAAAAACATTTCAAGATGTTTGTTTTTAAATCCGTTATAGTTTTTATGTCATTGTAAACTGTGAAAAGCATTAATGAATTTAGGCATAATATCGCTTAAATGTTTAAAACTTTTTAACTTTTAACATAGAATATAAGTGTTTTTGTTACGGTAATTTAAAAAAAAAATAGCTTAAAATAAAGCTACAAAAAATTTTGTAGCAATTTATGTTGAAATGTTGGACGACATCGGAAATTAAAACATAGTTATAACGATATAGTATTCAAAAAATAATAATCATAGAAACTTGAAACCATTCACTTTTACTCAAATGACTTGAAAAATGTTTACATTTTTACATTTATTGTACAAATTGAAAATTAAAAATTGAAAATATATTTATGTCAAGGTATTTTAATCCATTTAAATCGTTAGCCTATTTATTCCGATCTATGGTGCGTTGTCATTGAGTTATAACTTGTAAGGTAATAGCTATTAATATTGTATAAAACAGTATTACAATTATTACTATACAATTTATGCTGTTTGGTTTCTGAAAAATTTGTCTAATCTGGCGTTAATATTAATATCAACTCGGAATAATACACCAGTACAATAGTACGAATATAGGCTTAACGTCTCCACTATAAATGAGTTATTATTGAAATATAACTTAACAGATAACCTACTCAATAATGAGGAACATTCGAGCATCGCAAAATGACTTCCCCGCTTTTTATGGATTATTGTTTTCTTTGAAAATTGTTTCATATTGGTTAATTAACTGTGCAATGTACATCTATTATTTTTTTATATGCGCATGGTACCTAGGTTCTATGAAGTAGCCTTGCTGATTTTTTTTTGTAAGATTTTACTAATAAATTAAAATATATATATATATTTGGTGTCCATATTGTTTATTATTTAATTTTTTAAGATAATATATTAAGGTAAAAATGTTTAGTTTTCTTAGACCATAATATTAGCATCACTATATGTCATTTTTTAAAATAGAATGATCCTAGTTACAATAATTATTATAGATTATAAACACCTAATCTTTCCAGTATTTATGGGTAGAAATGTCTTATAACTATGATATAATATAATATGTATAATTATTATACAAATTAAAAATATTTGATAAAAACGTGAAGTCTCACAGTAAAATTTAATCCAGACATGATTTTATACAAAATAAAATATTATGTGATATTTACACATCGAAGCATTTTTGAAATTTATTAAAAACGAGAAGCTGTAGTTTTTCACTTCTGAAAGTAACAAAGTCGTATAGCGTACTCAGAAATATTTGACCTTTATTCGTAATTCATTTTGTAAACCAGTTATTATCAGTTTATGTTACCATTATTGAGTTTACGCCACCGTGAAATGATCACTTACAACAGTTTATTGAAATATCTCGCCTGAAGTCACATCCGATACGTTACTAAATGTATTTTTAGTCTACTGATAATAATATGACGTGTATAGGTACTAGAAAATTTACAGTTTATACCAAACGTTCTTTTTTATCGTTATTATTATTTTTCTTTTATACATCTGCCTACCAGTTTTATTCAATTTATATTTTCTGACAAAAACCATGTGGTCGTGAACGTTTCATCCGTTTTTAAAATTCATTTTATTTGTATTTATTTATTTATTTGATTTCCATTGCATGGGAAAAAAATGAGTATGAAAATGGTTCTACATTTACAAAAGAATATGATATTCGACAAACGTATTGAGAAACTCGTTATAAACATATGTATTACGTATATGTACTGCGTGTTTGCTCATATTTGTTACAATAATACTTCTGCAGTGTTCGAAATATCGTAAGTTACAATTTTATTTATACAGAGCAATAGATATAAAATAAAAAGTTAATTTTGACTTGGATCACATTACATTGCAGAAAATTGTACATATATGATTACCATAATGCATGGGCACTGCCACAGTGTTGTCCGTTTGGTTGTTCGGTTGGTTTTTTATACTTTTTTTTTTAACAAATACCAACCACTGAGCTACTATGGCGATTGAAACGCAAACAAATCGGTATTCTTAGCGTATCCATTACAAGGGAAAATATTTAACAACCGTGTAACCATTGGTCATTTCTAAGCGCCAATGTCTACAAGACACATCACCTTCAATGATATTGACACGTCTTGCAAATCTATGTTTTGAATTTACACAACAATCGCATGCATTTTTAATGAAATGAAAGTAGACAGCCAAGACTATAAATACAAAAATATTTAAAAACATATTTGTGTGACTGTGGGTGTACATATTATACTTAAAAGGTTTAACATACATTATAAAAATATGTATTATTTATAACGGTCTCCACAGCCACAAAACACGCACTGCGTTGTTTGCTTGCGGCGTGGCGTTTTCCAGTGTTGGTAAAGGAAGGTAGGAAGGTACTGGTGCACACATTTGTTAATTGTTTCTATCTACCATAAGAACATTTTAATAGTTTAAAAAAACATAATGTATAGTGCTCAAATATTGTGTTGATATTTCTCACGATTTTGTTTTTTAAGTCTACATATTCAAGTTACATACTACTAAATTCTAGAGTGTATAAATAAAATGTGTATGAAAATAATATATATACTAGCTGATCCCTCGCACCTCGTTTCCCGTTAAAAATTAAAATAATTGTGATTGTTCAACTGTTTTTGGGTGGAACTCAGCCTACCTGGTGGGCACTCCGACGTAGTCGGATCATGGACAATGTGTGACAGCATATCAAGTAGGCAACGTGTAACAATTTTAAATTTAGTTTGATTTGAACAATTTGATTTGATGCATGCTTCCACTTGATCTGTCTGATTAACCAATATGAACCAAATAATAAATACTAATTTCTACTAATTGTTTCTCCTACAACCAATATAGAAACCATTTATAAACAAACATTTCCACTGTAATTCTCAAAATCCCTGTTTGAGCACCTTCCGAGGGTCGAACCTAGGAGGGTTAAAAATACTTTGTGACATATTTTCATACCTAAAAAATATACAAAAAAATTTCATGAAAATCGGGCAAGCCGTTTTTTAGGAGTTTGACCACAAACACGAGATTTATGTATACCTATTAGAGTTATATAATTAATGATTCACCTTGGTTTTTATCTTTTATACTTCAAATGTATATAAATTTAAAATATAAATTTAATTTAACCACTATTTATTTACACACACTTTATTTTTATACTATATGGTATCGAGAATGATGGGTTAAATGTTAAATATTATTCTAATACAATATTAATTATAAAGTGCACAATATAATGCGATTTATTATCATTTTTAGAAATTTTAATATTTAAAAATGTATTATATTTGTTATTGAATATTCATCGGAGGGACTGTCTTAAAATAAACTTTATTGTACAATTCGTGAGGGACGATATTGCACAGTTCTCTCCATAATTTATTGACAGGCACATGAAATAAAAGGGTTGAGTGAAACCGACGTAAACCAAAATCCCAAAAGGCAAACATAACAAATCGTTACCGAATAACTTTCATTACCTACACATTTCAGACTTTTTTTTATGGTTTACAATGGATATTCTAACCTTTATGGTGACGTAAATGTCAAATAAATATATAATTTTTTTTCCAGTCTATAGAAATACTAATGTTTTTAATAGTGTAGAATGTATTACTATTGTAATGATTCACACAATAAATATACTTGAAGAAAGGTAAGTACATTTATTCCATGATTTATGAAATGTATAGTACATTTTATATACCTAGCTTAAAAATTATTTAAAATAATAAGTTGTGAATGTTTCTTTAAAAAAAGTAAAAACCTTAATTTATTATCCATTTATAAAATATAATACATGTATATTTTTATTAGAGCATTTTAGTATAAGAATTATTGTTGAACTTAAAATATTACCATGCAATGATAAAATAGTATAATACAATAATATAAGAATTGCATAAAGAATAATAATCCGACCAATGGGTTAGTATAAACATACTTATCTTAATTATTTTTATTTCCTATATATGCCTATTACCTAAATAAGCAATCTAATCGATCAAAATGGTACATGAATAAACAAAACAATTTTAAAGCGTCTTGTTAATTTTTGGTAGCTTATTATAATATGAATAAGACAATCATAATTATTATTTTTAAACCTGATAATTATTGACATTCGAAACAAAGAAAACATTATGATATAAATGATTTGTAAATGTTGTTATAAGATGTTAAGATAGTTTTTGCTTTCACAATCTACAATTTCTTTTAGAGTTTTAGCCTTTAGGTATAATTGTTTAGATAGCTTCAGTACGATTTTACGATTACGAATATTTAGTCGATTACCTAATTCTAACAAAAGTTTTTTTTTTTTTTTGTTGCATAATATGTTGTTCAAATACTAATTATGTTTGGTAATATAAATACTTAAACATTTTACATGTTAAAACGTCAATAATAATTGTGGCAAATAAAAATGATAATTTTATATGGGTAGCGACTTACTTCGATGGAATCTAAAATAATTTTTATCATAGACAAAATAACTACTTATGATCATGTTTATCATTACATTGCAATTTATTATAATATTGAAAACAAATGAGCAGTAATTATAATTTGGTAAGTACCTATAATAGTAAATAGTATAATACGAGGAAAATATTAAATAAGCCAGCATTTTTTTTGTTATTGATTACAATCGTAATTGTACTTTAAGTACTGTAATGTACTTTTCTAACAAAATAGTGTCCTTAAAACATATCATTTTATTTATTTTATAGATTTTTGTTTCGTGTCCATTGTTGTATTCTTTACTTGTATGCACTATAAGCTATAACATTTATTATGATAAAAAATTATGATTGAATATTACAAAATTTCAGCTAGTATTAGAAGTATCGATGAAATTCATCTAGTATAGCGTAAAATATATCCATTGAGAATAATTACAAAATAATAAATATAATAATAATATAATCGTATAATATTGTTATACAAATTTGTATTTAATTTAACCCGTCGAGAATGTAACTTTAAGAAGCTTACCACTGGAGAGGAACAATTCAATTGTAATTAGGTAGGTATAATAGTATATAAACAATTATTATAACATAAGTAAAACAAGACTGTTCAGTTTAAAAATTTGAGCGTTAGGTTTCAACATAATATGTACGAGTATAATATAATATTATATTTTACGTATAATGATTTCAGCTCAAAGAAGAAAAGTATTTCACGGATATCTAATTAACAAAACCCTAGAGTAAACTTGAAATAGTACAATTAGCACATTCATGTTTAAATTCCTAGGACATGCTGACCACGACTGACTAACTGACGTATCTCATTTTGTCATTTATACCTTTCAATTAAAAGTAATATAGCTTTGGAGATCGTTGTATACGTGTCGTGCTGTGGTTTAATTGAAGCTACGTGCACACTGCACATGGGTATAATATTATTATATTTGAATTCGAGTGAGACCAGCCAGTCGGGTCGGAATATCTATGCAATGGGTGTTAAAAGGGCGACGGGTGTATTTGTTCTGTGGTCTAATTATATTGAGCGTGTAGCACTAGGTACGTGTCATGTGAAAAGTGACTATAATATAGTAATAATAATAGGTAATATTTTTATAATCGCATAGTTGTAATATAATAATATGACACATCTTAATGATCTTATTTGACTTAAAATTATTACTCACACATAATAATATTAACTACTAAATGTATAGTATAATAAATACTTTCCAACTCTTAAATTACGTATAGGTACCTTATATCAACTTCAATCACTACAGGGTTCAACTACAATAGTTAGTACTAGAAGTAAAAAAAGCGATTATAGCGATTCTAAGTGGGGGTACATGTTAGCACTAAGTCTACTACCAAATGATTTGTTTTATTGCATGCTTCCTAGGTAACTATGTAGCGTCTCAGGGATGATGTTATTTGAGGGGAAAAAAATACGAAACACGAAATATTACAGCAGCAGAATAGGTGCCGTAGGCCAGAGATTAGGGAGCAAAAAAAGGACCCCGAGTTTTATGTTGTAATATGAAATATATAAGAGAACACTTGTGGTGAGAGTATTATCTCTCCGAGGATTGAGACGTTTCTCTGAAAAGAAAATAACAACATCACCACCGCCGCCGACGTCGTTCGCTCACTAAGGTTTAATAATATTATAATATGTCTGTTGGCCGTGTACGATAAACGCGTGTCCCGTAAAACCTTTCACTGCAGGAACCCGTGGCAAGGAAACAAATCTCTTTGTAATTTACTGCAGGTATTATAAAATTATTTTAATGTTTTAAGTTTACTATTTTGATTATCAAAAAAAAAAAAAAAAAAAAATTTAAAAAATACGTTTGCATTAATCCCGTTTTTAATTTATACTATTATTTTTGTTTTAAATTTAAAAAAATTAATTTGTTATTAAAATATATATAGATATATATACATATATTTTTATCGTTTTGTTGTAAACGTTTGTGATTATTTTTTGTATGGTGTTCTAGAATTTATTTTGTAAACTATATTTTATTAATGATTACATTTATTATTTGGTTACATTTATAAAAGTTGGATGAGGCAAGCAGAAATAAATAGTAGTTACTTTATATACTTAATACTATAGTACACTGTATAATAATAATATAATACTTGATACTTAAAAAAAAAATCGTATTAAGTTTGATGATGTTGGATCAGAGAATTTGGAAAATTGGCAATTTATTACATAATATGTATATGGATTGTCTATACTCAAATTATCGTTTGTGTGAAATATCAAAAATTACTTCAAATTTTAAAATATTTCGAGTACTCTTTTAATTCCTAAAAAAAAAGAAAATTGTCTTAGATACGACTAGTGGTCCATTTAAATAGATTAGTATTCATTAAACTTTTAACTAAGCTATGTAGGAAAAAAATTGTTTATTTATAACTTAATTTATAAATAGAATTGAAAAAAAATATATTCATTTTTGAATAATTTTGATTTTAAGGTATGATTTCCACATAATCTTGAAAATAATCTAATCAATTAATAAATATATTCAAAACAGTAATCAAAGATTGGAAAATACATAGACTTTCCCACCACTATATTATCGGTCTAAAACTACAAAATATATTTTATGCCCCAAAAGCCATAATTCTGTTTACTCTTTAAAAACTAATATAATTTAAAATGTATATTTAGTGTACGTATATTGAATTCCAGTTTTACTGTTCGTAATATTATTATTGTTTTAGGTAAAAAATATAATTTTCAAATTTTCCAATTTCCGGCTCGTGTAATGTTAATATATGATTGTCACTCGAAGACTATTTAAAAAATTAAATTACAATTTTCAAAAATAAAATGTAAAGCGTTTTAATAGTATAGTTCCATAAGTACAAAACGGTATGACCTTGGGCGGTCCGGCGCCTCGTGAATGATAACTCAAACGTTTTGGTATCACGTTATTCTTTATTTAACAATTTAAATTATAGCTTATAATACTATTTACAATATTTGGAGTTTATGTAATCCGGACCAAGTAGTAGACTTGATGAAGTCTATGCTAAGCGGTCAGGTATGAGGATTGAGGAGTGGCCTGAAAATTATACAATATGAAAGTGATTGATATCTTTATGACTAGTGAAACAATGCAAGAGAACGACTTAGCACTGTGAGGCGCCTGTATTTATACTGTTTGCGGTTGGTTTAAGTTTGCGGTGTGAGAACCTCACCGACTGTGTATTCCTCTGTATATGTCGGTGTGGATATCACTTGTCACAATGTGTTATTTTATCCATTGGTATTTGTGAAATTTTTTGGTGGTGTGTGTGTGTGTGGACTGTGGATATGAATATATATATATATATATATATATATTATGACTGTGTTTGTACCGTTACAAGTACTAGTAATTAGATGTTAGATGTACTATTATTACAATTTATTACTGCAAAACTGTCATATTTTTTATGTAACGGTGAATTTTATTCAACCCTTGATATGAATATTTAAAATTTTCAAAATGTTATACTGATAAATGTAAATCTAAGTATTTAGGTAGTGATAAAAATTATATGTACATACAAGCCTAATAATTCATCAGTCGGTATGATACTATTTAGTAAGGATGAAGTTTGTAAGGACTCAATTCAAGTAATTTAAACTTATTTTTTCAAAAATAGTTATTTTATAAACTTAATATAATGTGTTAAATGGTGTATTTTATAATATATGTATTTACAATGTTCCTGTTTTAACCGATTGACTTCTGACTATGTTCGATGACTATGTCAATAAATCAGTGTTACTTTGCAAAGATCCAGGTCATAATATAATATTACCTATTGACTATCGTTCTTTAATCCAAATCTTCGTCCCACTCATAACTCGTCCTAAATTGCGGTTAACACCGAGAAGGATATCAAAGTCATACGGAGGTATAGAAATATATATGTATATATTTATGGTGTAATTGAAACTTTAGTGTAATAGTGTAAACGATTTTACCCAAAACACCTGACCTACGCATAGTTAAATAAGACGGTGCTCTAAATATAGTATATGAGACATAAACTCATATTATGAGACATGGACTACACTTTGGTTAAGATATTGTTCAATTTTTATCGTATAAATTAATTTTTGTTTGAACGCAGCACTAATATTGTGCTCTGTACGTAAATATTATATTTTTACAACGGGATCACGAAAATAGTAAGTTATTATTACCATAACTATATAGAAGGACCCACAATGAAGTGCTCTATTTCTCTATAATTCAAAGTCAGAAGTTTTTATTTGTCCGACGTAATTGGACGGCGACTGAAACTTAGGTCCCAGAATAGTTTCTGTAGGTTTATTTGTGTTTGCATAGAACATTTACTATAATATTATGGCATAATATCCCGCATATATAAAGTGTGGACTATCGTATTCCCTATTCAGCTGCTCATTTAGTTACCTATGTAATTTAATGTATTCTCGAACGGACAGACTTACAGTAGCCTTTATAATAAATCATTACTAGACTATACTTTACTATGTGCACACGTGCATGAAATCAATAAATAATATACTATAAGTAGGTAGGTAATATTTTGATTTTCTGACATGAAATCATAAAAATTGAGTTTGATCTTTTACACATAAGTCAGTAGATAATTTTAAGCCTGAGTTCTCATCTTTGAACTAATTTTTGACGATAGTTGGAAATTTCTGCTGAAACTCCGTGGCTACTTTTTATGAAAAAAATATAACTGTAATGATTACTTTAGTTTTATATATTTTTTTCTCAGTATTTCCATGAACTCATAAATAATAATGTTTAAGAGGACGTGCTACTACGTGCTACCAACATGTGTTTTCTCCGCCTTCCAAATGTACGACATAGCCAAAAACTGTTTTGCGGGTACTCGAAAAGAACAAAGAACTTTGTCTATGACATAAAGTTTTAATTTTATTGATAACACTAACCAATCATTTTTAATAATTTAATGAAAAAAAAAATAAAAAAACCTAAAATGTTCTTAAATTGATAACGTTAATTCTATTTATGTTATCCAAAAAATAAAAACGCTACGTCAAAGACAAAGTTTTTCCCTATGCGTTGTGGAATTGTGTTAATTTATAACAAAAATATAGTGGGAGTAAAGTTGTTAAGCGCAAAGCAGTCTTTGGTTATGTTGTACATTTATAAGACGGAGACAACACATGCAGGTAAGTCCTCGTAATAATATTATATTGTATATAATTACTAACCAAATTGTAATATCTACTAGAACTAACTAGAGAAATTTATATTGATAATGCTATTTTTGAGTTAAGACAAATATTGTTGATTTTATAATGGTTTGTTTAGTTCCTCCAACTCACACTGTTTCAATCGTTTATAATTCTTATGTTAACAGTATATAATGACAGTATATAACGTTTTAATCATAAATGAATCATGTTTCGTTTCAACAAAAATGATTTTATATTGATAAACGATAGACATTTTACAATATCTTGACACAAATAGGGGTAAATGAAAATGTTTTTACATCATATAAGTATACTATATTACTACCCACCACAATGTTGACGTTATGTGTATTCTCAAGGAAAACACATAACATAAAATGTTTGAAAGACAGAATAATATTATATACATTTATTTAAATTTATATTATATTTCATTGCAAAAAATGTTAATAAATATATTACGGCGAAAAACAAGGAGACATGAAGAGTAAGTTCAATATTTTGAAATTATAAAATATTAATATTTTGTTTATAATAATGAGCGGTTAGGTACATCATAATAACTAAAACCATTCGGGGATGAAACTTAATTGTTCGATTATAATTTTGTCAACATTTGATCAAATGTCTATAATAAAAAAATGATTCCAATATATTTTTGATTTTTTTAAACTGCGGAAAATATTTGTACTATATTTAAATCCTAAACTTATTTTTAAAAATTAATTTTTACCTATAGGTACAACAAAATCGTAGTTTTTCGTAAACTTGACGAATTTGGTCAAACATTGAAATAAAAATGCTGATAAAAAAAAATAACCCATACAGTTTTAATAGTTTTAATTTCTGTAAAAATAACCTATATAAAGCCTTGTATTAGGTGTATATGTGTAAGATTTTTTACATAATACATAATTTTGTATCAACATTTGTAGAAGAAATATTTGAACATTGACTGTTACAATATAGGTATTATATTATTATGATCTTATAATGTTTTATATTTTTCTCATTTTTTTAATATTATTTTTAAGTTTCACCTTGGGTGAATATAATTAGAGAGATATTACATTCTATAGGTACAATTAAACATATTGTATTTAGCACCATTAATACTTGTCTTCGATTTTACTCGCAATAGTCTCAACACTATTCATTTCGGTAATCTATTAATGGCAGTCAAATGTAAGTTTATATCGTATAAACTTAGATCGAAACTAACAAACATTATTCAAGACATTTCAAATCCCCCATTGATTCATACATTATATAAATTGTTTTAATCCCATATATTATTGAGCTCTCTCAATGTATATATATGGACTATGGACATATTATAATATGTATATAGTGTAAAGTGTAAACTATTTGAAAAAAGAACACAATAAGAAGATTCCATCATATTGAATGCCTCAGCAGGATCGATTTGAACAATATATTTTCCTTTTCAATTTCACATTTATACTTCGTTCATTAGAGTTTTTGTTTTTTTATCAAGTTACAATATAATTAAAAATTAAATTATAAATCAACATAATATTACAATATTATCAATTTTGTGTGCAGTAAAATATGCAAATGAGTAAGTACTACGAGTTAAAAAATTGTGTTGCTTATATAAATGCAATCAAATCTTAGTAAAAATGTTTACAACTTCACTCATTTTCACAAAATATGTATGACTATAAAACAGACAAAGTGGATAATATGAATTTAAAATTTAAAGGCGGATTTATTTATATCGTGTTAACCCAGAACTAATTCGAACGAGGCCAAAATTATTTTAACAAATTAAAACTTAGTTCAGGATACGTCGAAACACTTAATTTTGCTTTTTAAACCCAGCTGAACTTTAATTTTAATGATTTTCATATTTTAATGTTATTTAGATTTTAGACTTAAACATATTTAAGCTTTTTCACATTTGAACAAATAGCAATGCATCCGGTAGTCTAAATAATCTGAGATCATCACAATAATGCTGATAAGTAATAACTACCTAATAACTATATAATTATATTATATCATACCATTAAAATATTATATCCAGTATCTACGCTAAACGCAAACAGATACTACACACAGAGGATATTATGCTTGTTATAAATACATATAATATTTTAAAGAATACTTTTAAAATATTTTTTATAACAACATTCAAAAAAAATTATTTGTATTACGCATTTCAATATTTAAGCCAGGTATTTTACTTCTTTTTTTTCTACGAAAATACGGTTAAAGTATTTGAATACTTTTGTATTTTTTTATTTGTAAGAATTGATAACAATTTATGCGTTATTAATATGTAACATATTATGTAAAATATACTGAAGACCTAAAAAAATTATTTAAAATTCATGTTTAAAAAAAAATTTTCAAGAATTATTTTAATAACGCTGCTTCAGCATTTAACATCAATTAATGTTATTTGAGAAAATGAAATGACTAGGAAAATTTCAAACTTATTGTTATTTCCTAAAGTTTTTTTTGGTTTAAATAATTATACCTAGTGGAAAAAGTTATAATATTTAATTTAATACTACACAAACTCTAGTAAAACTCCAAAAGTACCCTTTATGTTTTTACAATATATTAAAATTAATAAGTACATAATATTATATAATGTTTTGACATAGCAAGTAAATGAAATAATTATTTTAGCTTTATAGAACTTATTAGATAAGCATTTTAACTTTATATGGCTAGCTAATTAGTTTTAAATATAGTTCTGAAAATTAAATTTTAAAAAACTGTAGGTAGGTGCATGTGTTAAAAAAAATGAATTCTTATGTCGACACTCTAATTGTAGTTATTGTTTTTTTTACCATCCATTAGGGAAATCCTCATTGTACTACACTGTTATTTGTGCTTACAGTTAAATACAGAAAACAAAAATAATAATATATAGATAAGATATGCTGTATCAATATTTTTATAATTAGATATAAAATAACAATATGTACAAGAAATAAAATGTGTCAAAACAAAATAAGTATAAGGATATAAGCAATTTATTGATAACAAAATATGATTTTTGATAAGATTGTAGTTACTAGGTATTATTGTTAGAGTGACAATATATAGAAATATGAAAACTGGGGACAACAAAGACATAGAAATAAGATAAAAGTAGTAATATTTATTGATCAATATTCAAAACAATAAACTAAGTAATAAATTGAACGAAAAATATATATTATTATTTTGGGCTCTTAAAGGAGCGATGAAGCTAGTGGATTTACAATGATGTTTATTTTTTTTTATCCTGTAAACAACATTTCTACCAGAAGGAGTGCTTCGATTTCAACATATTATAGTAACTTATCTTTTAGGAATTTGGATCAAGATGGTACTTTAAATAGATAATTTTTTTCAATAGTTTTTTAACGCCACTGGAAAATCACCAAAATGTATTTTTCTATCGTATTTTTTTCTAACGCTTTGTTTATCACCATAGATAAGAATACAATTAAAAAAAATATTCTTAATTTCCACTAGGTTTATTATATACAACTATACAATATTAATGGTTACTTATTAATACATATTTATGATTCATAAGCTATCTTTCGTCAACTCAGAATCGTTTTTTATTGAATGCAATTATCATTGCATTCAAATTGAATACTGTAATAATACACTATCCTGTCCAAGGACCGAAGGGACGATTTAAAAACTTTCACTACCGCTGACCTACTCCACCCCTCTGCACTTACCAGCTTTTTTAGTTAATTTATCTTAACGATTTAAAATTATAATTTTTATTGCTGGTGTTTACGTTGGTGTATATTTATAACGAAAGATAAAACATAGATCGATCAATGCTGTATATTATGGTTTCTAATGTAATCTCATTCACCTTTACTGTAGTAAAAAAGGTCTTGTAGTCTCATTCCTAATAAAGATTATTAAAAATAATAATTCTTAGACCATGCTCTCTGCTGCTCAGTCATATCCTGGACCAAAATTGATTGGACTTCAATAACCAATAGAACTCAATCGCACATCAACAAAATTCAACGAAAAGGATAACATGATTTGCGTATAATGTAATATAATTAATGTGTAGCAGATTGATATTATTCTATGATAATAATTTAGTTCCTTGTTGATATATGATCACTTAAAATTATTTTAAAAAAAATATTCTTATCCAAGAAGCATATCGAAATAACTATACTGGCATGTTGCAGAAAGTTACATTTTAGTAGAAGTTAATTAACTATTTAATCTAGTTTATTTTAATGAATGTTTTTTAACCAAACCCACTTATTCGTTGTAAAAACATACGAATAATTTATTTATTTAATTATTTATTTATTAATAAAGGTTATTAATAATTAAGGTCCGTTTTGTATACATTTTAACGTTTAATCGTATTATAATATATTCTCTAATAATTATTATAATATTATTGCTTCTATAGATTAGTTTTATATACTATGCTATTAATGCATAATTTAACATCACATCATAATGTTTAATCTATCATGATTTGATTTAGTTTATTATTTTATCTTTAAATTATGTTTCATTGTTATTATTTAACTACTTTAGTATATACATATATGTATGTAGATATATTATATGTATATTATCATTGTTTTTACACGTGATAAAATCGTTGAGCTATCATAATATATAATATGCTAATAACTAATAATATATTAAAAAACATACAATTGTGCAAAAAAATTAAGGAAATATTTTTTCAATACCTATTATAATGTTATGTTTTGCAGCTTAACTTTATGATGCAAAATATCTAATCGAACTCATGCAAACGCATCACAATTCACCATAGATAAAAGTTGTATAGCGCCTAATTAGAATGTAACCTACAGCGGAGTGATTTAAAAATAATATGGTTATCCCGATCACCCGTCGATTAAGACCAATATCAAAACAGTTTAAGGGTTTCACCCTTCGCGAACAATTGCTATTTGTATTAAATGAAATAATTTAAAAGTCCACTGCAAAAGTCTCGTATGCATGAAATATGAGTCCGTGTGTGAACCGAGTCACATAATATAAGTAATATAATATAATTTTTATGCCGTCGTACGCGTTATAAATGTCAAATATTATATTATATGTGTAAGATAAGTCTAAAAGTCTAAAATAATAGTTGGACGTGCATTTTAAGTCGATGTAGAAGACTATGTCAGAATATCTATGATTCAACGACGAAATACAAAACTGTAGATATGGGGGAAAATAAATACCAAGCATTATTGGCATTAAGTCGTTATGGAGGACTGGAGAAGCAAAATGGTTTCAGACATCAAACGATTCATAATAATTAGTAGTTGTAACATGTAAGTACTGTTGCAGTGTTGCACAGTTGTACAGAATATATTCAACTGCAATGCTTATTATTATTAATATAATTAATTATAATAAGAATCATAATATTATAATTATTTTATTATTGGAACATCAAGACGCATTAAACGGTTTGCATGGGGCACACACACACGTCAGACGACACCATAGTAGATTGAATTATATAAATTAAACGGATTAAATAACAGTAGTTGTAGTTGTCGTCTTCGACAAAATGTTGGTAATAAAAAACCATTTAGCGAAGGTGTGCCGATAGTGAAGTACCTAAGACAAATAAAGATCGTATAGAACAACTAACCAGCTAAAATATTTCAAGGCGATTGATGCGACAGACCAGTTTGTTGATTTCGAAATTAAATTTGACACTTAAAGTGCAAACTGTGCAGCCATAGTATTTTATGCAGGTATTTATGCATTATTTTATGTTATACAGGCACCACGATACAGCGATACCTAGTAATATTTATAACAATAATTCTGGACGTGCACTGAGTTCTCCGGTTTTCAAATTCAATTTGTTATGTATATTATGTAGAATTTTACACACCTACTATGCATTTAATAATTGAAATATGAAAATAAATTAAGGCTAAATTGTGTACGTAGAAGTTAACAAATATTCTAGGTATAGAATTTAAAATTTATTTATATAACATAATAATATAATATTTAATTAAATCAATCTTAAAACAATTAGAACAATAAATTAAAATATGCCGTTTCTCTATAACTTTAATATGAAAATGAAAATAAAATATTAAGGTTAAATCGTATGCGTAGAAATTAATGGATACTAGGTATAGAATTTCAAATTCGTTGATGCCTATAACATAATTTAATATTTAATTAAAACCCTACTGAAATAATTAGAGCAATATTATAAAATCAAATATGCCATTTCCCTATTCATTTAATAGTTCAAAACATAGATATTTGCTTCATATATTGTACACCGTATATTATTAAATAAAATACGGTGAAATAAATTGTATTGAAAAATGTAATCTCATTATAGTTGTAAGTTTGTGTATAAATAAAACAAGAATAAAATTGTCATTGAAATGTTCCATCGTGCCCAAGACTATATATAGGTACTAACTAAGAAAATGAATAGGATTATTTAGTCATGTTTTAGAATATAATATAAAAACACGGTTCGATAAACTATACATCTTGTAGGTTTAACAGTATCTCTGAAATAACGCAGCGATCCAAATCTTCGTAATTAAAATCGGATTACCCAGAGCTCACTTATCTCCGTCCAAAAGACAACTTTGTTCTCGTCGAAGTCTTTACCGTATGATTAATTAAGAAACCCTTTTTTATTAATTTAATTTAACATGCAATCTTTGACATTCTTATTAATTATACCTACGCGTAGGTATTGTCATTCAGAGAGGTTTTCTTTTACCGGTTTAGTTATCGCTTACTCAAATTGATTGTATATACTCTATTAGGAAATTCTAATGAAAATTTGAAATTAAATTAAATTGTTATTATATTGTGCCTTTTCAAACTTATAGGATATGCGATATGATAATTTTATTATAGATCATCCATTATGTTGAACACCTACCTTCAACTTTTTTGTAAATATTCTTTAGTAAAAAATATGTAATTAGTTTGTTCTCACTTATAACTGTTGGTGAACACGCAAATAACTTTGGATTTTAAAATTACAATCTGCATTTTAAATCTTATTATCCGTTTCAGCATAATTTTCTGAAAATGTTTAGTTATCAATATATATATATTAATATACTGAACGAATAACAGTTTGATTTGTAAGCAATATACAAGAGATTAGATTGTGATGAAGTGGCAATGGGAACCTTACAATATTTGACCACTATAGTAGACAGTCTTCTAATAAAAACATGATTTAAAATTAAATTATTGATAAAAAAAACTGATACAATTTATCATTTAAAATGAATTAATTTCATGTTAATATGAACATCGAAATTTATAGAAGTTATTTTCAGATTATAAAATTTAAAACATAAGTTGTCATTAAGAAACAAACATAATATAATGGTAAAAACAAATAAAAGCTCCTTAAATATGTCTAAGATTTCCATAAGAAAATTTTCAAAGAAGTTAATAATTGTTGAACAAATAAAAGTTTACTACTAATATAAATCACCCTTTTTCAGCCACTTCTCAGTAGTTCAAAGTTTGAGGAGAAATGAAACAAATTATAATTAACAAGATTACAACTTAACACTATACACATTCTCGCCAGTATTCTAGTCACTCAGTAGTCTGGAGCACCTATGACAGTTTATGTAAGTACAACAAATTTTACCTCTAGAAACATTGGTGTTTGAGGTTCAATTTACAAAAGTTGGAAAATAATTAATTTGAAGAAAAATTATTTTGTACATATACTAAAAAAATTGTAAATTATATTATACCACGATTCTGGATAAGTTCTATAAGGACTCATATTAATTAATTGAAGACTTTTATGATTAAGCATAGAAAAATAACCTTCAAATTATAAAAATTAAGTAATTACATTTTTTTTATACGTATTATCTTTTTAAAAAAGAAAAAAACATGTTGATATAATATATTACAAAACAATAAAAATATAAATACTAATGATAAACATTGTGCCGACGAAACTGATCGTTTAACTTTAATAGTTCAATTTAAAACTATTCTACCCAAACCTGATCGTACATCCAATCACTATAATGAGTTTTTTTTAATTATAAAAGTTGAAAAAACTCAATTTTAAGGGATTTATAAATAATTACAGTAATTTTAATTATTTTATATTGAATCAACATAAGTAGCATCGATATTAATAAATCAAAAAGTTAATTTCTCCGATTTGTGACATAATGACTCTTTTAAAAGTTTCTAAATTTGTAATATAATATTATATTACATTTAAATTACATAATATCAAAGCTTGAAAAACTTTTTTAATATCCATTATTGATATTAATAATATGAAACATAATAAATTAGTTTTCTACCAAACGTACCATCCAACATAGAATTATTGTACAGCAGCTATATTATAGCTGCTATGTTTGGTGAGATATCAATAATTTAAAATAAAATATGGTTATGTTAATATAGCCTTATATTCTTATATGAGGAGGTACGAAGTACCTAGGTAATTAGGTAAGATATAACACTTATTTTCTTAAAAAGTATAAGTGTTCCTGGAAATTTATTTTTAAATATTAACTTTTAAGTTTTCACTTTGTAATGTTATTTCGGTATAATTTAATATTCCGAGGCAGAATGTTTTTCTTCTTAAAATATCAATAAGTAGGTATATAGGTAATAATTTAATTTCTAACCAATTGGTAATGATATATACCTATAAGTACTTATAGTTGGATGAGCGTGGCGCGCCAGGTGTAACCATGTTCGTCAACTACTTCACGCATAAGAACTTAAAATAATTTTAGCTTATTAACAAGTAGCAACTTGTTAAATAGGTATTAAACGCTTACAGGATGAATTCGAAATTCTCAGAAAAATGTTTGGATTTCAAATATAAAATTAATAATGAATAATATGGTATGTCATTAAAAAAAAAGTAAAAGCGTAATTTTTTTATCAAATGTTATTTTGATAACAAGTTCAACTTGTTTTTTATATTCTATTTATTATGCAGGTTTGAACTATGAATTGGATTTAATAAGATAAGGTCAATGTTATGAATTCATAGTTGTAATATTTAATATTTATTAGGTATTTAAATCATAATAAACTAATCATACATAAACACATAATTTAAAAAATCAAACAAAGGTATTACAATAAGTAAGAAGTGATAAATGTATATAAAAATAATTAACTAAAAAAAACTTGATTAAATTTAATCTCGTGATAGTGTAACTAAATATGTTAGGTTATTAATATAATTTACTACACACAGCACTAACATAATGTTTAAAATATTAAACATAATTAGATACACAGTATTTCGTACATAATAGTATTATGTATTGGCCTATCTAGATCATTTTGTTTTTTTATCAGTTATAGTACCTAATATACTTTTATCGTAAATTATACTAAGCAGTTGAAATAATTAGTTTAGTTAAAAGCATATCCTAGTTTTTAAAAATCGTCACCTATTATTTAATATAGTTATAATAATATAACAATAATTATTTTGTTTGACAATTGTTTGTATTTTATGCATGAAAATAATTGTACTTGAAACAATTCTATTGATCACGATAGTTAAGAATAAAAACAAAATATACAACCGATATTTATTAGTCTAACCTAATTATTTAATCTCATTTAATCGATTGGTTCTATTCGGAGTTTCAGACATTGTTGTCATTATTATAATGCAATGTATAATTCTATAAATCAATTTTGTGAGGAATGATCAGTTGCATTCAGCAGAAAGGTAGAAAATGAAATATACGACTACGAACGGTGCGTTTAAAATGTTTAAGATAACCCCGAGGCGACCAACTCATTTGCAAAGGACAGAATGTTATCCAAATTTTAAAAGATAAACTTGGACTATACACTTTTATTATAAAGAGCAATACATCCCAAGGCATTTCTATATACACTTTTTATACAGATAACAAATGTTGTATTGTTGTAACTTATTTCCATACAACAATACAATATCGTAATGCTGATTGCTGAATACAAAGTGTGTACTTGCATAAGATATTTTTTAAACATTTTAATTGTGATATAGTTTGTATTATCGTTGTTTTCTGTTTTATTATTATTTTGCTGATAAATGAAAAAATTTCAAATTTTGAGTATTTTGAGTATTATCATCATCATGTGATAAATTAATTTAGACATAACATACAAGACCTAAAATGTATGAGTTCTAAAATGTATAGACTGGAATAATCAAAATTAACTGAAAATAAAATTACGTGTGTGTATACTAAGTAAATTTAAAATCGTATATTTATGATTAATTTAGTAACAGTGTATCTACTACCTATAGAGTATAATATGATATTACGGCTAATATAGAATACCAAAATATATGTACAAAGAATAAAACTATTTTGTTTGTTTTACAGTTAATACAATTTTTTTTTCAATTATTTATCAATTTTCTTTTTGTAATTATTTTATAAAAACCAAAATATTTAAATAGAACGTCATGACAATTTGAAATTACAATATATGTTATATAGTTTTTATTTTAAACATTTTTATTTTGTTGAGTATAGTTATTAACAAAAGTTAAATTATTTTAACCAAATTATAAATTAGATTTATTAGGAACTTACCTTCATTTTTTAACATATAGGTAATATATAACTTGTTATGTAAGAATTTAATGGAAATTTTAAGTTATGATTACCTTCTGTGACATATGTACTATTTATTTTTCCACTACTAATAACAACACTTTATACTTTTTCAATTACATTATTTTCTGGTTCCTGCAACTATTATAAAAAACTAATTATTTTATAATATTTTAATTTACTAAAAAATGTGTTGTTATTTTTTCTAACTTCTATCATTATATTAAAAACATTGTACAGTTTTCATTATTTTTATTAATTAAAAGAAAATACCTATTTTATAAACAATCCATGAATATTACATGTACTACAAAGTACAATTTTAGTGAGTTTATTTGTTTTTCACATTTTCCCACATTCCACATTGACCCTAAACTATACAAGTTAGGTAGTCGTTTATTTAATATTTACATTATACAGTAGTATTTATTTAAATATTAATTTACACGCTATAAGTTGGTAACTTGTTGTATACCAATCACTGTTAATGAGATTCAAAAGTAACATATGAAATTGACAAAATATTTAAATAATTTGAAAATAGGTACTACAACAATATTTTAATAAATATAATATTTTAATATAAAATTTATATTTGATTTTCACAAGCTGTCAAAATTAGAACAATGGACGGGTACCTATATCAACTATTTTGCTCGCTTAATATATTTTTTTAAAACATAGTCAAAATAAACCTACCAAAACCACGTTCAGCTGAAAAATTTTTCAAAAAAAGAAAGTTTCACATACTTTTAATGACAAACTCTACATTATAATAGTATTATTTTATATTTTATAAATGATGTATACCTCAACAATGGTCTGTCTAGCTATGATTCAATTTATCAGTTCCGTTTGTGACACGTTAGTATGTTACCCAACTCAAACCGTTAAAATTAAATGCGAAACATTTAAAAACTCGTACCATACTACAAATCTGTCGAACGGTTTTGTCTGTGCATCAATTAGTTTAAAATTTAAATCATAACTTATTTATAGCTTATTTTACTTTAAAATTTTTCTTATGCATTCTGATATTGTAATGTCTGAAATCCGTTTATAACTGAGTTTACAGTGAGTTTAACGATACTATACTTTAGGGTAAATATGGGGAAAATAATAATTAATGACTCATTGAAAATCGAGAAAAAAATATATCAATAAAATGTGTAGTATGATTAATAACATTATGGAAAAAAATACATTCATAGTTCACAATAATAATAACAAAAGTGAAAAATGGAGTTACACATTTTAACGAAAATTGGTTTTTTTTTTGTATTCCGACACCCCACTTAAGGAGAGCAAACTATTTATTTTAAAACATACCTACGCTAGAAAGATAGAGAGAAATCAAAATCAAAATATGATTTTATAATAATTTGAGAACGAAAGCATAATTTATAACGCTATTGTTATATCCGCTCATAAACGATATTTCGTAGTCGTGGAAAAAAAATAAAAAATTAAACTCATTACGGTTTGGGCGTATTATGATTATAATATCATAATATATTATAATATATAATCCCCGTCACAGAAAGAGCGCGCACGACTTTGAATAACGTGCGAAATTATGAAAGGGGAAAAAAAATCGAAACCTAATGTGCGTGTGTGTGACGTGTGGCGCCTAACGGTTGAAAAGTGCGTATGCACTACTCGTAAATTACAACTACTACCTAGTTACTTTTACCACTCTATGGGGTAGGTACAACCTATATGACGTGTTATTTTATGACTGTACTACTGCTACAACTATTCTACGACAATATATCTTTACACAACTACTGCAGCAGTACACTACTACAACCATACGATTGAACAATTTAGTCATTGTTTAGTATTTACTACGTTTACTACTGTTTTTACTACTATGATGTTATAGTATTACGGCGGCGGCGGTGTCGGCGGCAAACGCGAAAGCACACCTTTGTGGCACGTGGCGCTGGTCGTGGTGGGGAGAACCGTCGACGTCGCATCAAACGGTCGTTTAAAATTTCAAATATATTGTGTACATCAGTCAACGAGACATAACTCGTGTGCTGTTACACGACTGTAATTATTGTAGTTATTGTAATATCATCATGTCGGAGGTGAAACATCGAAGAAAAAGTTAACTTATATAGTGTTATTGCCCGTACAGGGTGTATTAAAAATATATTATTCATTTTTTTTTTGCTAACATGACTGAAGCGAGTTCCCATCGTACACAACACACTCCGTGCACAGATAACGCGTTACGCGTGTGTACGACATTAAAAATTCATACTCGCCCCGAGCCGTTATCACCGTTAAGCGTCTATATCTTTTTGCGTGCAGATAAGTGGTATCAATGAGCAAGTGTGGGGGAGGATATTATGGCAAGGACTTGTAGTGATCGGAGACTGTACAATATCGTGTCCACGATCTATGCGTACAATTTAGAAGCGACGTCTGGAGAGGTCGAGTGTAATATTATATGGTGACATAATTTTTCCAATGACCGTTAAGTCAACGAATAAAATAATTTTATGTACTCAACGGATAACGGTCGAGAAAAACACTGACGAAATTTTTGAACAGATATTAGTAAATTATTATGATGACGTTATTATGGAACTAAACAGTTTTGGGATATATTAGTATTACATGTGGGCCGGGTATTATAGGTAAGTATAATAGGTAAGTACTCACAGAATTTGTTCTTCTCGGCTAGCGCGCCGTCCGTCAGAAGTGTGGCCGTTAGGAGGACGGCCACGATCGTGGATAGCACAGTCAGGCCGGGCGGTGGCCCGGGTCCCCGGTCCGGAGGTGGCCGCATGGCCAGGCGTTCGTCCACTACGGCTCCGTGATGCCGGGACGAGCGCGCGCCAAAAACTGTCACGTCCGACCACTGGCACCGGTCGGCGACGTCTGTGACGAGTGACGACGTGATGCGCCCAAGTCGACTGTCGGTTCGCGGCGGCGGCGTGTAAAGGTGATGGCGGCGGCGGCAGTGAGAGCGCCGGTGTCGCGGTCTGGCCGTGGCGCGCGCACGCCGCCGGTGCCGCGCGGCGCTTCCGAGGCGGTGGCGGCGGTGGCCGAAAAAACTCCCGCCGCCTCACTCCACCCCACCGTCACCTCGACCGACGAGCCGCGACCGACCACGACCCATCCCCGCCAACAGCGACAACGCCGTACACTCCGCCGACCCAACGAAAATCGCGCGCGTCCGCCGGGGCGCTCTGGCGTTTAGTTTAATGATGCGAAATACCGCCGCCCACCCACCTCCACGTTATATTGATCATAGGGCCGGCGCGAGGCGCGCCCGTTAGCTGCGCGCCAGCAACAGCAGCGCAACGTACGCTGAACGCCGCTCGTCCATCGCCGCCGTGGATCGTCCGCCACCGCCGCCGACGCCACCGTTGTCCCACAGAAACCGTCCCGCATTCTTCCGACTATTATTATATGGACACGGCCGTGGTCGGACTGCGGCGGGACGGCCGTGAGGGTGCTCGCTAGTTTCCTTCGCGGACTATTCGTACGGGGTTTTTCCTCCCCGACTATACGACGGGGTCGCGGCCACGGCCACGGCTTCGGTGACAAGCGCCCGTCCTAGCGCACAATCTCGAACGTTGGACGGGCCATCGTCGTGGTGGGGTGGGGGCTAAAACGTTTAAACGATTGCTGTTACGATTACCGTCAACGGTCTCATTGACACTGCGCCGAGCAATACGTCGTCGGTCACGTGCAGTAAACCGTCAGTGGCAGGATAAGGGTTGGGTATAGGGTGAAAAGGTATGGCAAAATAATTCACCGTCGGATTTTCGACATTCCGTTAAACGTGACGATAAGAATAATCGGCACAGCTGCGTTTAAGTCTTGAAGCCCTTAGACATCATTATACGAGCTTACGGTATAAATTGCGCTGAAAAATTCAAGCAATACAATTAATGCGCTAAACTCACGTTTTCAATATATGTATACAAATGTTGATTTGATAGTTAATTTAGATACAAAATATGTATAAAAATGTTGACTTGATAGTTAATTTAGATACTTGTTATGTTATACCTTGACAGAATATATCTTTATTTATTCGTAGGTGTGATACTAATAATAAAAAGTGGGCAAGTAGGTAACCGATTTGTTGTACAGTAAAGTTGTAGTAGGTATATCTAGTGCATACTTCATCATTGGGTATGTCACTGTGATGAATGTGTTGACAAATTTGCAGAATTTAATAAATAATTTCAATAATTGCATACGAAAAACGATTCTAAGTGAACTCGGCCTACTATCATATAAATATATTGCTATTGATTATTATAGTAATTTTATTTACTATTAGTAATATGTTTGTTATCAACTATAAATAAGTGCAATACCATGCAATTAAAAAACTAAAATAAACTTAATAATAAAGGCGGACAGATCACCTATAATACTATGTATATTTTATTTAATATTTATATTCGATTTCATAAAAATGTAAAGTACTAATGTCTATGAAGAAAAAAATATATACATTGTAATATTGTATTCCATTATCAAGTCTTAGCTATAAAAATTGAAAATATTATATATTTTTAATTACTAAATAATAATATGTGGTGTTAATAATTTGTGGTGTTGACGAATTTTTAAAAAATGTCAACTTCAAATTATAAAAAAAAATATAATATCTACCTACGTGTTTTTAATATTTTTAAATTGATTTAGGAATAATACATAGTATGTGGTCTTACATTATGTACATTTTAAGGATTTTTGACCAAACCTGAAAATCCTTAATAATCACTTTAAATAAATAATATATTATTTTATTTAAATTATTAGAAAAATTAGAAAATTTAAATTGGTATCAATAAATAGCTAGAATAGCTAATATTTATTCTGTATGCATTGAAAATTTAATTGAGAATAGAAAATTAGAAAATGATAATTTTTAGTAACAGTAGAATGTTTCAAGTTCATACTATCTAACATTTTTTGAGATACCACAAAAAAAATCTAAAACAGTTCAATGAGAAATCGTTATTTTAAGAGTGAATAAATATTTTCGTTGATAATAATAATAATATTATTAATAATAACACCAGACGCTCATAACAAAATGTATTTGTGCAATACATTAAACTTTTTTTGTAACAAAAAGTTATATAGAACTTAGTATTAAATTGTACCTTAGGTATGAATATTTTATATTATAAATCGTATCAATTTTTAACTGCAAAAAAATTGGAAAAATATTTGTTAGTTAGACGATTTTTGTTAAAATTCCAACATCAAACTTTTCTAAAAAATTATTGTAGAATAATATTGTTAAAAATTGTTTTGTGAAATTTCCTAAAACAAAATAGTTCAACATTATATATTATCTTGTGTTAACAAACATATTACGAGAAACATTGACTTGTTTCAACTTATTTGAGTTTTTAGCTCCATATATTTTGGAAATCCTTAAAGTTCATTTTTAATGAAGTATCTAAAAACATTATAA
Source organism: Macrosiphum euphorbiae (assembly GCA_949089665.1). Classification (NCBI taxonomy): domain Eukaryota; kingdom Metazoa; phylum Arthropoda; class Insecta; order Hemiptera; family Aphididae; genus Macrosiphum; species Macrosiphum euphorbiae. The sequence continues at coordinate 15,437,555 of CARXXK010000002.1, read as the reverse complement.
AACTAAAATAATCATTTGTATCGCAAAGTCTATAAAATATACACATGTGTACACATGCTGTCGTGGATTCACAAAAATAGATTTATTTCATACTGTGAAAGATTTATTCATGAATAAAAAAAAGTACCTAATTTCTACCAGATCCAAATTCCGAATTAATTGGTAAAAGTTAAGTCTGAGCCATTTGATATTATGTTAATATCAGATACTGAGATATACGATGTAAATATCACACATTTTCTGCAGTAAATACTAAGTAGTGTGGGCCATTTACAAAAACTTGTTCGTTGAATACCTTCGTATACCTCCGACATATTATAACTGTCGAAGTATCTGAGAGAACAATAATATTATGATTTACCACCAATTAATCCATATAAAGCACTGATTTTATCTTAGAATTGAAAAGTATCTACTCAAGATAGATAATAGAAATATAAAAAAAAAATAGCCCATCATCATTGTAAGTTATATTTTACAATATTTTACATAAATAAATTTTCGGTATTACTTGTACAGTTCATCTTGTTTCTTGGCTGACGTGACTGCAGGAAATGGGATACCAAAATATATTAATTATAAGACAGTGAAGCCACTCACAACAATATACCTAATATGGAAACAATACATTTTTAGTCATTACCTAATAACTAGTAAATAACAAATATCATTATGAAATAACCAATACATTTTTAATGTTAATACGTTATGATAAATATTTCCAAAGTTGGATATTATATTACGATGTTTAAATCATATTTAATATTAAAATTTAACATTTAAGTTAGAACTGCATTAAAAATTACAATAGCTTTTCCATAAAATATAGTTTTTGGACTCCTGATTTTGTGAAATAATAACGGTGGCTGATGGCCAGGATGAACTGAACGAGTAAGAAAAGTGTCAACTGTTCCAAGATAAAACGTTATATGACTCACATATTACACCAATACAATTGGTAAGGAATATTCGCTGTAGACAATTCGTGATCATGACAGTCATCTTAAATTTTAAAATTTAACCAATATTGATTTCTCTTCATATTATTTTAGTTATTTTGATTTAATTAAAAAAATTATTTTCCTAAGGATGGAAACTTTTAGAAATTATTATTCTCTAAACGTACACAATTAAATTTTGAAAATATTTCGTTGCAGTTATAAATAGTGATACAGTTTATCTATTAATGAGATGCCACCGTTGAGAAATTTAAACTAAACTCTATTATCAAACTGTTTATTTATAATTGAAATGGTAGTTTGGAAAAGGTTCTTGCTTGTGACTATTTTGTCGAGTGTGAGTGTATATTTGAGAATAATGTGACACGTTAAAATATTCAAATGGTCTACATACAAAGTTGCATTTGAATATTAGGAAAAAAAGTAATACGGATAGATATCTGAGTGTATTAGGCATATATCTCACTATATTTATATTATATAAGCTTACGTTTATCATTATAATTTTAAAAATTATTTTAAGTGGAGTTTTGTTTACAATTATTGGTAACTACGTTTATATGCAATGCCATTAAATCGTTTCATATTAATAAAATTGGTTTAAAAAAGTAGTTGTGTCAAATTGATTAAACACAAATCAATTTATATTATACTTACACATATTATTAGGTACATATGTATAAATAGGGTTTATAGACTTATTGTCGATTTTCAAATCATAATTTGGACTTTATATTATTAGTATTATTACTTATAGTAGAAATCAATATATGGATGTTAACATTTTTGTAAAAATATAAATCTAATGTAAATTTATTTTAATATGTATAAAATTTAGAAGAACATTATTTCAAAGATTTCTACGTAGTAAACACGTATACAAATTAAACGAATATAGAAAACTACAAATGTACAGAACCCAATCTGATTATTATTCAATGAGCTTATGAATGTTAAATCTTTTAAATAAGTACCTTTGATCGTTGTAAAAAAAACCTAGATTTCACAGGTTTTTCAAATTGTGTTATGAATTTCACTGTTTCCTTAATAACCTAAGGATACATTTAAAAAATAATGTATTTAAAATACAAACCAGATCAAGTTTTAATAAATTGTGCTATTATACTATATTGTATTATTAAATTATATTTTTGGAGCATTTATTCGACTCAAAATATTGAATTATGATCAATGATTATTGATGACATAGAAAATGAAAAAAAAAAACACATCCATCGCTTCAATAAGCATTTAAAATTTAATATAATATGCTCGACACTTTTACTGATATCGAATATTATGCTCACGAAGTCACTAGTACCTAATTGCGAGTTGTGACAAGTGACAACGTGTTTAATATTATCGTTCATATAAAATTTCGAAATATAATATCGACAAGAGTGGTGCTTAAGCTGTATTAGCTTATAATTGTATTAACTGAAAGTATACATATATCGACTTTTGGGTGTATAGGTAAGTACGTTTATGATATAACATTCAATACATTTGAACGTTTACAGCCGTCGATTTATATTAATTAACGAATTGAAATCAGCCTGTTAGCGCTATTGTTATTTCCGAGTCATAATATTATTGTTTAATTAAACACAGCTCAAAAATATACGAGCTTAACTGATTTAATTTTTTTCCCAAATATAATCTATATAAAGTTATTTAATTTAAACCCTAAGTAAGTGTGTAATACTTTAGTTAAAAATGGAAGCCGGAAGGCCTAACTCCCAACTTGATTATCATGTTAACTATTAAAGGTTTCCATTAAAATATTATATTGTGGAATTGAAATGTTATATCTTACAGTTAAAATTATTAGATTTAAGAAAATGGCCTTCACAGTTTTGTTTTGCTTGTTCAACTTTTAAGTATATAAATGTAAGATATATCAGATAGCTAATGATGGATCAGATCAATAATTGTTGACGTAAATTATGGCTTAAAAATTTCGTTTTATTTGAATGAGTAGTATTATCAATATAACAAAACACAATCGATCTATTCATTATAATTATTATATAGGATGATATATTTTAAACAAGGTGTTTTTAAACTATTTATGTATAAATAAAAAATACATAGAAATATATTATAATAATATATTTCCTCGATATATATTTATGACAATTGGAATAATATATTATTATTATTAATATATTGATATATCAACATTTTTTGTCGCTTACAATATATGTAGGTATTAGTAAATTATAAGAGTCACTATGATTTTATTTATAGGTAAAATAACTAAATACTCTTTAAACTTACCTCGATAAAATATAATTTTATACAAAGATGGTATCTGAAAAATATGATTTTTTTTTTTACTTTAAGGCATTTGTATTCATAACCTTCTAAGTAGGTAAGAGCAAGGATCGACACGTTGTTAAAATACCAGATAGATTACCTAACGGCGATCATGAAACGATTGGCATAATGCGTCACTTTTCATGATTCACCCCTCTGCTTTAATGTTTACAGTAGGTATAATGTTATTATTTTTCTCTCTATTCTGGTCGAATAAATTGAATTACGGGAAAATAGCATTTTAGCAAGTGTGTTATATTTTTAAACACCTATAAATACAGTGACTAATAACATTTTCATAATAAAACAAATTTAAAAATAACTGTGAACAAAGCGTAACTATAGTATTTTATGGACCTTTCTCATAAATTATACCCATTTGTAATTTTTGATGAATATTTTCTGCACGCGATAGTCTGAAACTCTGAACACATTACCTGCTTCAAAAGTACCTAATATTTAAGTGTACTTCTATACTGTAATGAAAAACCTGTGATTTTTGACTCTGTGATTGGAGTACACAATTTAACTAAATTTATTTTAAAAGTACTAACTGATAAATTTTAGTATCATAATAAACATATTATACATATACGAGGTAAACGTATAATGATCATACTTTGGATATACGTTAATTACCCCCACATACATTTTTTAATTTTACCCAATAGCATTCCATAGATTTAAGGGAGCCAATTTAGTAAACTGTGTTATTATAAGTAATATTATTATTTTTATGATTCTTATAAATGTCCTAATAAAACTATTTTTATGTAGATTAAAATGAAAAATGAAGAGTATACTTAATTTATACATTTAAATATAAAATGTCAATATTGTCAATATGTTTTGATGTTCTTTTATTACTTTAGATTGTGAGTAGAGCGATAAACATATTGATTGTCAAATATTGACAATGTTATGTTTGTTTTTTTTTTTTTGTGTGTTTGCCATCACCTATTGGGACAGCATCTTTTTTGGTAGAAAAATTAATTTAGTTGGTACTTTTTGGAGGGGGGGTTAGAAGTAAAAATTACCAATAGATTTAAAAAGTGTCAGGAAAAACAAACAAAAAATTAAGGAAAAATTGAGATTTATAAGAAATGTTCAATGAATGTTAATGTTAACAATTTCTATGCACTATAACATTTTAGAAATATTGTCAGTTTCCATTTTTTTTAGTTTTTTTTCTATGAATGTCAATATAACTTTATTTGTTGGGTTAAACTTAAAAATTTAATACAAGGCTCCTATTATATTGTTACAATAGCAATTGAAAAATATTAAAAATCCCTAGTCACAATTTTTTTTTATAAGTATTTAACTTTCAAATCTTTACAAAATACAAAAGATCCTGAGTTGAGAATTCATAAAAATTTAATTTTTAAATCTAAGATTTGAAAATGTAATACAAGATTACTCATAAGTTTATCTACCTTTATCAGAAAAAAAAAATGTCTACAAGCAAATCAAATTAAACTTCTTTGAGAGTTTGAAGTTCATAATTTTGCAATATTGGATATTGACTAGATTTCTCTTGTAGTGGTTTTGTTATTTTATTGTTATTCAAAAACAAATTACTGTAGATAGGTACATGAAAATTTTACTGAATGTTTATATTTTCATTTTCTACACACCATAACAATTTGAAAATAAATTGACTCTTTTTGAGATGTTTACGGACATTGTAAGTTTTCAATTTTCTTAGTTTTTTTATTCTATAAATATCAATAAAATTGTATTTTTTGAGTAAAAAACACTTTAAAATTTAATGCAAGGCTCCTGATATATTGTTACAATAGCAGTTGAAACATATTAAAATACATACGTACTCACAATTTTTTTTTTATAAGCATTTAATTTTAACAAAATGTAATAATAATTTTGTAGTAAAAAATTCATAAAATGTTCAACTTTCATAGATAATTATTGAAAATTTAATACAAGGATCCACGTTAATAGATAAATATTTAAATTATTTTATTCACAGTTATATCATCAAATATACTTAGTAATATAATAGGCTGACTGATCGTTTTCACTCAGAATCGTTTTTCTTATACAATGATATTATATCATTGAATTCAAATTTAACACCATCCATAAATCCATTACAGATTATAGTCACTGCAGTGTGACTTTCTTATTTTTAAATGTTAATAAAATTGTATTCGTTGAGTAACAAAGATTGTAAATTTAATGGAAGGGTCCTAGTTATAATAGAAATGTAGAAATATTTTCAATAAAGTATACTTAAAGTTCAACATCTTACAACATCTATCAAAATCTTGAAAATTTTTAAATTATTTTGTAGTTAAAAAACTATAAAGTATAAAATGTGTATAGCTAAGAATTGAAAATTCAAGACAATTATCTACATAAATAACTCATACTGTAACCATCAAATCTGAAAAATATAAAACAGTTATCTTTTATGTACATTTTAAGCTCAAATCTTTTTTGTATACAGTGATTTTATATCAACGAATTCATATTTAACACATCTATTACAGTGACTAACTAGACACCTAATGTACAGCATCACGTTCGACACTTTTTATCACTGAGTATAGTGATATGGCAGTAATGTTTGCATAATATCAAGTCTTGCTTGTATTTTTTTTATGTTTCTCCATAATTTTTTCCATGCTTTGAAATTGTTTTTGGAAATAATATTCTTATAGTGTTTCTTATTTATTGAAAGTTACAGTAAGTATTAATACACTTACGGTTGATAAATAATCGTACATTCAGTGGCGAAATGGTATGATATAAATGATGCGTTTTTGGTAACGTGTTGGTATAAGGAAAAATGGGATATGACATTAAAGAACATCGTCACTCTTATCTGAAACGGATGTCTGAGCTTAGCGTACTTCCGTTTGTTTCTTTATCCCTAATGTTTTATTATATTTTATGTCTTGTTTACAAATATATGGTTCTTTTGGTTGGTCATTGTACAGATGTCTACTTTATTGAACTGATTTTTATTATATGAACGGCCTTAAATAATCTTTGTACAGTCTTCTTTAAGTCGTATTAAGAATCTCAAAATATATTCTCTGCTTGCCAGTGCGGTTTCTATTATCCTTCATTTTTTTTAACTATACTTTGCCTGCTTGTTCCTTATTTTTTTATTTACCCAGGATTTTTATAAAAACCAGAGAAGGTTTATGTCCAGTAAGATATGCATCATCCTTTTCAAAAACTTGTCTTTTGTAATGGTCGGGCATTAGTAGGCATATCAAAACGGTGCATAACTGATCCATTCCAAAGACCGTGAATCGTGTTTATTCTCTTTTAACGTTGTATTCGAATATTCCACTTATATTTAAATCTCTTAAAAATATTTCAAAGATTACAACTGGGATTATTCTGTATTATACTGTTCAGGTAAAAATTTAAATATTTGCCATTGGTTTTTGTTTTGTATAATTTATTATTATTGTTATAAACATTTGTCTAATCATAATTCTCTATTATTATTCATATCAAATATTGTGATATTATGATAGTGTTTATTAAATTTAAATACGTTCTTGCGTTGGTAATTAAATAACAATGCACCTATAACTATATTTTTGTTTCTACAATATATTGATACCACTTTTTTGTATTTCAATACATTTTGAATCGATATTAAATACGATTTATTTTTTATAGATGTTGTAGGATTGTCATCTATATAAACTATAATAATAACAATGATTAATTACATATTAATATTAATATATTATAATATATACACACACATCTAAGCCATTTTATTGAGTGCTTTAGACTTCTCAACCACCTTATATTCATAAGATCCAAACTACCATTTGATTATTATACTATACACTTAAATAAAACAAATATCCAATTTTCGATTTCGTTCCATATTCATAACTATATATAATCTTAGTATGTATATATTTCAGAAAAATATATTAGGTGTACTAGATATAAAAAAAGAAAACAAGCACTAATCAGAATCATGTTAGTCAGTATCGTATCTATTTGATAATTAATAATAATACCTAATATCATAATAAAATATACTATCTTTTTAGCGGCTTTTAAAAAAAATATTGTTTAATCGAAAACTCTATGAAGTCGACTTGACGTCATGGTATCGTTGACGACTTTGAAACAGAACAATTTTTTCATCGTCATATTTATTACTTATTGACCGATTATGATCCAAAAAATATTTTTAAACGAAAGAGAAAAATAAATGGCCCATGTAGTGTTTTTTCCATAGACCATAACATATATTATAGATACTCACAGTCCACAAATATACAAAGCAACTAGATAGGTAGCTGACTCGATCTTACAACCTTTTGTACAACTGACAATATTAAGATTTTTTTTATCGATCAAAAACGTTTCAACACCAATTTTTATTGGCTTGTTATTTATGTGTTTTCATTTTTTTTTTTGTTTTTAATATTTGTATATTAATTTATATAAATTAAATTTATTCAAAAAATGTATTACTTTGTTGATCGTTTCTGATTTAGTTCCTATAGGATTTCGAATAGTTTCATTGATAAATTATTTTATTTTCTAAAGTTTTCGTATTTTAGACAGTGTGTTAGGATATGTTTTACTGTAATATGGGTGAGTGGTGAATACAGGATGGACTCCTTAGACCATTATGAAACCGTGTGTAAGTTTTGTGTGGCCAATTCTTAGTCTTTTTAAAACTGATTCGATTGTTCTGTTTAAGGCCACTTTTCGTTTTTTTTTATTTCACTGACTTTTTGATTTTGATTTTTTCCATATTTTATCCCATTCTAATATAGGTACAGAACACAACATTTATATTATTGAACATTAATAAATTTCGGTTGTGTGAGATATAAAAAAGCAGGTAGGAAGTATCTCTGTTGTAGAGTAGGTTACCAGTGGGTAATTGTAATGGATGGTGTTAAATTTAAATTCAATGATAAAATGTCAAATTATGTTGAAAATGTTATCAAGTATAGAAATTGATAAAATAAACATGCTGTGTAAATTTCTAGTATCTACAGTTATTCGTTATTGCATGGATTAGGTTATTAGAATAAAATAAGAAAATTTCTACATGGGAAATCGAGTGAATATCCAATGTTGTAAACATTTCAATTCAAACGCTCATAAAAATGTAATTTAACTTTCCAGTAGATATTTTTTGTTTATTAAAGGTCGAAAAACTTATGAAGAATCTTGTTTTAAATTTTCAAATTTTAGATTTAAAAAGAAAAATTTCATCTCAAAACAATAGTCAAAATATTTAGATAATTTTGTGTTGTATAGAAAATGCTAATACAAATTTCAGTGATAATTAATGTATCTACCGAAATAATATTTAGCGTTACACCGAAAAGCAATATTTATTTTGTCAAAAATTGATTTTTCGTAAAAATTCCCGCTTTCCTACAATTTTGTTTTCGTTTTACCCTGCGCTTTTGGAAACTGCTGGATATTTTTACTTTTGATCAACTAGATTCACTTTCCTACCAGAATGATGATGCTGCTGAAAACCATTTAAGTATTTTTACTATCTTAAAAGGACACAAAAAACAACCGCAGACACAAAAAAAAAAAAATTAAGAATTACGGTCTTGGGACGTTAGATATAAATGAAAATGTCTCTACATTTTTACAGAACTTGGCCATACCCTAGTATAGTTTAATACGAATTAAGATAGTATGAGAGGTCATTGGCTCTACATAAAAAAAAAAAGTATAATAAATAATAATATTTACTAATAGGCATAAAGAATAATAAATATATCATGTCTTTTATAAAATTGTAATTTTTCCAGTATAGTTCAATATATAGTCCTTCCAATAATCAATGTGTGGTAGGAATGTAAATTTATAGAGAAAACTACATAGTTAAGGTTAATATTATGACCTAGTGAGTGTTTACAATCACCAGCGAAAATTGGAATGTACTGGTAATTTTAGCAAATCATGTATTTTTTTTTTAAATACTTCACATCTACTGATGATTGTTGTCATACTTGTCAAACACAATAGGTATGTCGTGAATGTCCATATTAAAATAAAACTGTTTAATTACAATTATTTGCTATTAAATGATTAAACTATGGAAAAAACATTATTTTAAAAGACGTAAATTAAATATAATATAGTAAATAGTTAGGTTAATAACAACATTACCTGTTAGATTACAACATGCTAAACTATCGAGGATTAGAATATTTCAAAATATTCCCACAATCCTTAGTATTACCAAAAAATATCTTAAAAGAGCCAACAACCAGCCATATTTATGACAGCCAATCAGAACACGGCATACACAGTTAGCCGTCACAGTTAGCTATCCCGCAACACACACCGGAAGCAACTATTGGGTAAACCAACTTACTGGGCAATTTACTGGCCACCCGGTTGTACTACAAACTCGAAGAAGTATAAAGTCCTTAAAAAGTACAGATTCAACCCAACAAGGTAATGCAAATACTAACCCTATGGAAGAAGTAGTGGCAGAGTTCTAGCAGAAAATGTGTCGAAAGGAAACACAAAGTGAGCGACCGTATCCTGTATCAAAGCCTTGTCTTTACTAGATGGTACTGTAGGTAGTACAAGTACCAGAGACATTTAGAGATAAGGAATCTTCCTTCTTTTATACCTCAGTTAAGGTAGAAGCCTACAAAGAGACAAACCCAGCTCAGTGCTTTAAATGCCAAATATTTGGTCATTCGGTCATCTACTGTGGATTCACTTCAAGATGCGTGAAATGTATTGGATCTTACTTTGCTAAATACTGTTCTAAGACTCTTCTTGGACGGACTCCCAAGTGCATTAATTGTGAAAACCCTCACACAGCCAACTACAAATAATGTCCAGAATTCTTAAAGTCAAAGCCGAAAAACAAGTATCCTTACCCACATTCAAACACTAGAGTGTTCAATCAACCAATTTTCATCAACCTCCAGTAACCATCACTCCTTCAACTAGAGATGATGCTCAATTCTACCCTAAGTCATATGCAATCACTGTTAAGCCCCAGCCTACAAAATTACTAAGCCAGTCCGTCAACTCAGCCTCCATTCAAATGCTTACTAACCTGCTCTCAGAGCTCACAGCTGGTACCACAAACATCAGAGATGTTCTCATATTTACTATAACTGCTCTCATCTCCCTCCTCCTCCTCCTATCTTATGATGTCTGACACCAGAATTATGTTTTGGAACTCTCAATATTGTAACGAGACAGAACTAACTACTTACATTTATCTGTCGATAGCGTGTCTGCGATATATATTCAAAATATATATAATAAAATATATATTCGAAACACCGATACCGACGCTCCGCCGGACGACTGAGCGCGAACTAGTCAATGTATTTTACCCGAAAATGAGTGGCAGGTACACGCACCAGATGGCGCGGAACATGCAATCCACTTCGCAGTGCGCGTACATTAAATAAATAAAAGTTAGTGTTACCGGTAATATAATGTAAGCTTAAGCTACCTCGGTAACTCTGGACTTCACAGACGAGAAGTCACACCACTACAATTAAAACATACCACTTCAGACCACCGAAACACGATGCAGCACTATCATCGCTGTGGCACACGGAGGCTGCCATGACGGTCACCAAATAGACCCCGTGTGAGCAGCCTAAACACTATACACACAGTACACTTCCCATCTACTGGCAGTCGTGTCAGGTGCCTACCACAAGGAGGTACAAACAAACGCGAAAAAGTGTCGTTCCCATAATTACGCGCTGCCGCTTTCGAGAACGCCGAGCTGTCTCTGCCGCCTTAAAACTACCTACTCTCGTGTCGACGCTCAGTAATAGTAAGCACGGAATAGTGCCGATTTCACAACCCTATACATACGTACCGCCGCCGTCCATATACACTGCATCTACCTACGTACGTTTTGCCACACTAAAATCCGTGCCGTCCGTAACCTCCAAGTTAAAACCAATAATGAAGAACTCATCCTGGCTAAGGTGTACAAAAGTCCAGGAACTCACCTGCCGATGGCTGATTTGGATGACATCCTAAATTTGTTCCAAAATGTTATTATATCAGATGACTGTAATGCCAAAAATCAAGCATGGAATAGCAATTCAACCAACACGGTAGGTAGAGACCTACTAAGATACATGAACACATGATTAGACTCAAAAGTTACTTCTCCAGCATCACTAACACATTTCCCAACTCACCCAAATCAAAGCCCCGATCTTCTTGACATTGCCATCATAAAGGCAGGTTGCCTTGGATATCATATGGAAAAACCCAGTTTAGGCTTATAATTTATAATGCTTGTACAAAACTTGAATTCATTCCCAACGAGTAAAAAATCTCAAACATCATAATGATTTCAAAACCTAAAAAAGATCTAAAAATTCCAAGAAACCACTGGTCTATTTCTTTTCTTAACACTATTGGAAAACTTTTTGAAAAACTCTTCCTCTACAGACTGAAAACACATATTATGAAACAAATCAGGCCCGAGCAAATTGAGTTTCACCCCCATCACAGTACTACAATCCAAATAATAAAAATTGACAATATCACAAACAACTTGAAGGTAAGACTCAAAACCGCTGCGACTCTGATGGACATAGAAAAAGCATTTGATAAGGTATGGTATGAGGGCCTTTTATTCAAAATTTTAGAAATATATGTACCTCATAAATTGGTGTTCATCATAAATTCTTTCCTCAAAAACAGACTATTCTGCATTAAAATTGGGGACTCTAAATTAACACCCAGGCACATAAGAGCTGGGGTCACTCAGAGGTCCTGTCTTTACCCACCTGTTTTCCGTTTAAGTTAACGACATGCCAACCGTTCCTAGAGCTAAAATGTTATTATTCATGGACGCTACAATGTTTTGCTCAGCTAGCAAAAATAATTACTGTGCAATCAATATCTTTGAAACAAGTCGATATTGCAATTGAGTGGTTCCGTCAGTGGAAAATTAAAATCCAACTATCCAACTAAGACCATAGAAATTATGTTTAGCAATAAACAAATCCAAGCTGGAGAATATATTAAATTTGGCGATTCTCCTATCAAATGGGAAAACAAAGTCAAGTAACTGGGAGTCACCATTCACAAAAATCTAAAGTTTTCCTCCCATGTTAAAAACATAATTTCAAAAGAAAAAGGTATAAAGTTCTCTCTGTTCAAACTAACAAACTTAGCCTTTTAACCATACATTTGAGACTATTCATTTTCAAAACCTATATCAGAAAAATCATCAACTACGAGGGGACTGCATGGACAGCCAACATATCAAGAACCAGCTGGTCAAAATTTGAGGCTTTACGATCTACTTCTCTAAATCAGATCACAGGTTTGGACTTATATGTACCACAAGATACCATCAGATCTAAATTTAAAATCCTGATTTTAAAAGAATGAATAGAACTAAATAAATCTTATTTCGCTCTATAAATACTAAATTCAATACCTTGAACCGTATCTCCGAATTTAGAACCAAAACATCTCCAAAAGAGCACTTTTTCAAAAACCAATCAACTGATACTAACTAGCCAAAAACCAAACTCATCACCCTCTAGATTCACCTCCATCTCTCTGCAGGAAGTGTACAGATTGAATCCGAGTACATAGCAAAGCAAAGAAAATCAAGAAAGCAAGCCATCATTTTCTTTCAGCCTTCAAGCCGTCAAAAGAAATATCTTTTACACCAACACAGAATGACTTGAAACAGGAAGAAACTAACAGAACGATGAACAGTCACAAACAGCCATCGATAGCTAGCCGCTGCCAACCGTTGACGATCGAACCAGCAACCGCAGACAGGAGCGACAGAAACATTGCGGTGGTCCTATACCGGACAATTACCCGACGAAGTCTGAACCACCATCCCACATGTCATATGACCGGAGAATCGTTTCACTGGACCAGATAGCCTGGGTGAACTAATCACTACGGGTTGTCTATATTACATTTTACACGAAGCTATGTAGTTGGTAACCTCTCGTTGTATCTGACGTCGGGAAACGGTGTAGACTAGAACTCAGACTCAGGTACTCGATTCGCTACTAATAGCACCCTGGAGTATAAAAAGTAACCCTTTGATTCCAACCGTATTAAAACGCTATTGTGATGAAACACTTTCGAGACGCTGACAACCAACGACCAGCATCGAAGACAATTTAATTTGGATACCTCATCATTCGAGGGGAGAGGCACGTCACTGGAAGGCTGACATAATTGTATAAATTCGTTGTTAAATTCGGTTCATCCAACTCTTTTGAAAGTTCAACAGTTACTTTCTGGAATATAATTACGAAAAAATAAAAATATATTGATTCTAAAATTTGTGGTAAAAATTAACCTTAACATTTTACCCAAATACTTCTGATATTCAAAATTATTTACGCTGTTCATTTTCAGTTGCAATTATAATTTAGATTTTTATTTTTATACATTTTTGTGTTGGCTATCTGTGACATAATGTTATTAATTACATACAGTCTTTCCTAGAAGTGCCGTATCACACTTAGTATCTCCGCGGAAAATCAATACATTTAAATTCATTTTTTTTACCATAATAAGTATGGAAATTCTGATTGAATAGCATAATATTCGATTTTTTTTTCAAAAATTCAAGGATTATCAAAAAATTTTTGGAGGCAAATATTTTTTTTAAATATCCAAGATACCCATTTGATTGATCGTATTTTTTAAAAAAGTTCAAAAAAAAAAAAATATTAAAATTTATTGAAAATTGCTTAAGTTAGAGGTAATTATTATTTTGAATTTCTAAGAATAATAGTTGTGTGACCTACGCATACGGCATTAGTAAAGTACGATTCACATGTTAATTATTACAATCACCCTGATTTAACGACTAAAATTAAAAATAATAATTAACTCTAACTTGGGTGATTTTCATTAAATTTAAATTTTTTTTTTTTAACTGTTTTAAAAAATACGATCAACAAAATGGCTATCTTGAAAATTTAAAAAACTTATTTGCCTAAAAAATGAGACCAAATTACCATGATGTATTTACGTAACACCATTATCATGTTTATTTTTAACTTATACTTGTTTAAAGTTATTAAATATTCTAAGATTTAATATCTTATATGCACTTAGAACAACCAATAACTTATCTTAATAAAAAAAAAAACACCATCGTGGGTTCTTTTGAAAATTGTATAAAACTATTAATTTAATAGGTATTTTTTCTTTATACTTTTTAAGGGTAATTTATTGTGATTTTTAGGTTTTCATCATAGAAATTTTAATATTTGTTGTATAAATATTATTAATATTTACTCATTTTTAGTCACTTGTAGTAGGTATTGTTGGCTTAGAATTGGATATTATTTATATTAAAATATAAATTTACATTTTTATAATACTAATTATTCTATAGTAAAAGCTACTGTTATCTCTCTTTAATATAAAATATAAAAATATAAAAATTTTGGAAATTTTGCAATGTTATAAATTTAAATATTTTTACAAATGTACTCTATACATAAATGATAAAATCCTTAATAACAGCGTAACTTAGTATTTTACACAATTATTTTTACGACTTGTCTTTTATTTTTTACACGCTGCGTGCTGTAGTGAATTATTAATATAATTATAAATTACCTACTCTGGTCGTTATTAATTCAAATATAAATTATAATGATTTAAACATTCTAGCTACATATTTTAATGTTTAGTTATTTCGGGTATAATGGAATATTTGATTAAATTATAATTGAGTGACGATATTTTAATATGTACTTTATGTCTTTATATTATTTTCATATATTTTAGTATAGGGAGGTACCTAAATTCATTGTATTCTATTGAACTATTAATGACTACTCTTGTGATTCCTAACTGCATTTACTTGATGGCACTATTATTAATTTAACATAATATTATATTTACAGCATACACAATATTACAATATGCATTCAATAAATATTTTATTTATTACATTTGAATATTTGGTTAAGGATTTCAGTGATGTACCTACTATAAATTATTATTATTCATTAAAATATTGTTCAGTTAACATAATTTTATATAATAATAAGTTTATATTTATTGTATATATTATGTATGTAAGTATATAATTTTTTTTTTTTTTATTGAGCTTAAGCCCGGTGACTATTTCCATTAGCTTTTGTAGGAAATTATGAACTATGGTTAGTAAGGTTTGTGCAGTAGAGCATTTTTACGGTTGTTACGGTGGGTAAGCAAACACGTGCATGTGTGGCAAGGTTATTACTACTATGAACCCCGATGGTCACCCATCCAGCAGCTAGTAGCAGCGGTCGTTCTTACTCTCAGTCGCATTCCGCACCACAAATTTAATTTATCATTATTTGGTATAAGATAATTAAATAAAAAATAACTTACAATTTATATTAGGTGCTTACCTACAAGTGTAGTTATACAGTTAAGTTACAAAAAGTGTGGGAAGTTAGATAACGGTATTTTATGCATATTTCATCTAATATGTGACGTACACTTATATATGATGCAACAATACGCAAATAAAATTGCTCTCAACATTTGCCAAACAAATTCTATTATCAACGTGTTTTTATGTTATTTATTGCAGAAGATTCCTGCTTACATACCTAGATATTAATATATTGGTTTTTATAAAAGTATTGCGTTCTAAGTTAGAGTTGGATATTTTGGTGCTAAACCACTAGAAGATATTTAAATCTAATATTTGACTGTTATTTGTGCATTATGCGTAGGTAATATACTCATTATTTTCGCCACAGTTAAAATCAAGTTTATCAAATTTTTGAGAAAAATCAAATATCAAAACCATCTAATTGATAAATAACTGTTGATAATAATGGTTATCTTTGTCTTTGCGTAGTATATTATGTTTAATTTATTATACTTTTGCAACTTATTTTCTTTCAATTTCACTTGGAACTTAATATTTTGGTTTAAACTACTCAGTACCCTTGTTTTCAGAACAATGGATTTAAACTATAATTATTATAAAAACAGATTGGTAATATCTGTTATAGTTATATTATAATCAATGTATTTTTAATATCGTTTAAAAGCATGGAATATCTTAAAAGCATAAAAATCTAAAAAGTATTTTATGAAGTATACATAACAATATAAAACTTATGTGGCACACCTGGTGTATTTAACTGAAAAGTTTTGTGCCAAGGCACTGTGGTGGTAACCCATGAACCAATCAGTACTAAAAAACGTTTGCGTGTTCTAAAAACGATTTATATTATTTTACAATACCTATCTAAACATTTTACTTTGCTATTATATAGTTTATTAATATTATTTATAAGGCAGAAAATTATTTGCTTACGTTCCACTGACATAACTATCTAGTTCTTAATTAATTTTAAGACTTTAGAAACTGTTTTTTTTATGGGAGACACTGGGTATGAATGTATGATACATTTGTGAGGTTAATTTGAGATTCATTCATTCGTCATAAATTGAAAAGCATTTAGTTTGGTGGAATTATTTAGCTGATACCGTTGAAGATGTGTCATTCACACCTTCATTTAGGGTATTAACTAATAATAGCTATTAAGTAGTTTATGTGTACAAATGAACAACTCTTTGTTAAACGTTTCTTATTGGTTTTCGGGGATTGTGTTTGGGAATTCAGTTTATTATGATTTTATTGATATTGATATTGATTTTTTTATGAAAATATTTAGAATATCTATAAATAAAAATTCCGAAATTATTGCACTCTGTAGTGTTATGTATAAATTTAGATTGTAAGCTATAGCTGTAATCAGAGTTGTTTTATTAATTAAAGTTGTTCATAAGACATGTATTGGTATTGAAGTCCTTTAGCTCGTCAAATGAAATATTTGACGATGTAATGTAAATGCAGTGTAAAGGGATTTTATCTCATGATTAGATTTGACCCTACATTTTTAAACCAATATTGTATTGAATTTAATCTAATTTCGAGGTTTCCTGATGCAACTATTGAGTCATTGTAAAAAAAAATACTTTATCATTGGCATAGTCAGCTAGAATTGAATAAGGGGAAATGGGTCAGCCATATGCGTATATAAGTTTATAATATTATAAATTCAAACCTCATTGGGATACTCTGGGTTTAATACGGTATGGTCTAATATGTGGAGTATGGGCTTAAAAAAAAGTATTTAATTTAAATACGATTTAAATTCTAAATACTAATACTATCATGATTCTCAAAGAAATTAATTGGATATTAAATAATAAAGTTAACAAAGACTTATGAAGTGACTTTCGAAATAAATATAATATATAACATGTTTTAGTACCTATATTATAAAATTATGTTAGAAATATAATACAATTTTATTTTATTTGTAGATATATATTACGAATAAATAGAGACAAGCAATTTTTGCTTTTTAATAGTCCACACATTTAACAAAGTAACCATAACTTAAAATTACGTTACCATATTATTTTTGTATTGCTGCAGGTAGCATATATGAGAAAAGAAAATACATTATGGTAAATTATATTATTATGTGTATAAGTTTCACTAGAAATAAGTCAAAATTAAACATGGAGGTCTACGGATTTCAGAATCAAAGTTATAGCACTCTTTTCACTTTAGTCACAAATGAATCATATTACTTCCTTTTTATTTGATCCCTATTAAATTCTAAACAGAGCGATGAGTGTATTAATTTTACAATGATGTGTATTTGCAGAAAAAACTTTTTATAAAACAATAATCCTATTGCCTCAATCTCCATCACCAATTTTTTTTTTTGGTAGCAAAGTGAATGTAGTTGTTACTTGGGTGCCAGAAGATGGTTAAGAGTAACAATTCTTAGTACTTATCTTAATAAATGAAAAGAACAAAAAAAAAATTAAAAAATGAATAAAATAGAATTTTAAAGCAATATCTTTTTATCAAAAAACCAAATTTTTTTTGTTAATTTATACATGTATAATTTAAATACCTACATGATATTTTCAACAAATTTTAAAATGATTATTTTTTAAAAGCTGTTAATTTGACATTTTTTACTGTTTCAAAGTGTCAACAAAAATGCTTAGGCTTAGTAAAAAAAGCTTGAAAATTTTATATACGATCCCACAAAAGTTTTAAAAATATTAAAAATACATATTCACAATGTTTTTATATTCGTTTAAAATTCAAATTACTCTACGCTTTACAAATTTGTTAACAATAACCTCAAATATTATTGGTAGATGAAGTATTATAGAAATGGACCAGTAAATAATCACAAAGGTTTTATTGGATTTCCAAATAGGAGTCACTGAGCATGTGTTTTATTAATTTGGAAAGTGACCCTCATCAAGGGAGGGTCTGAAAAGAAGATACACATGAAAAGTGATATAAAAGCGACAGTTAAAAAGTAAACAAGCGAAAATGCTATCAACGCTGGAATAATTAATTTTCTCCAAACTTTTACTATATTATCATGGATGCATGATATAATTTTGAAAATATTCACATTTGAATTTTTTTTTTTTCATATCGATAAAGATTATATAATCAGGTAAAAAGCTTGAAAATGTAATGCGAGGTTTTTCGTAAGTTGTTCGATTAATCATAGAAACTTGAAAAATTCTACTGTCTTAGTTAAATTAACTATTATTATTATTATTATTATACATTTTCGAAGATTGTTTTAATTCTAAGATAAATGTACGAAAGTGTTTAAAAATATATTATGTAACATACGTCGTTATAGTAATAATGGATGTTTCGTTGTTTTTTTTTTATTATTACTACCCTTAGCTTCGGAAACTAGTGTCATTAGATGCCCTACCGAACATATTAATATTTGATTTAAATATAAAAAACAATTATTAAACGATAATATTTATAAGATACAGTAAATAGAAAATAGTAAAAAAAAAAAAAAAACTATTCTTTCCTTTAAATAGATATTTCTTGGATTATAATGAAATACAAAAAAAATGTATTATAAATAAAAATCTATACAATGTGTTTCAATTGAATAATCACATAAAAAATTCTTAGTGCACTGTCCATGGACTATGGGTTAATAATTCTACTATTTATAATTTTTTTATTTTATTACAATTTATTATTCAATATTACGTATACATTTTTTTTTCATAGAAATAATCTATACTTAGATACCGGTTTGTGCACACTAATTATAATATTATGTAATATATAAGGGAAATGGAAACATTAATGGTAGTTACGTGAATAATGAACCACCCATTAGTGACACTTATAACATAAAATTGAGCAATTAAAGAAAATTTAATCAAAAGACTATATAGCAGCATTTTCCTATGGTGAGAACTTCTGAAAGGTGACGAAATTATGAAATTATGATCTTATTTATTTTTTTTGGGAGCATGATTTGAATTTAACAGATATGAACTACATATATTATATTATTATCCCATACTGTTGTCTTATATTTTATTAAAAACAGAATAAAAGAATTGTATTGTTTTATTAATTCTGAAAGAAAAATATATAAAATATTATATTATTAATGGAAGTCTGTATAATAATATTGTGCTTTGTCGACGAGTTTTTAGTTTACTCTAAGTTTTATCTTAATATTTAACGATGTTGAGTTGAGATTATAATTTTAATTTTATATTATGTCACAATAAAAGGAGGAAAACAGCAAAAAAATAGTTGCGGTTGTGTTTGTTTTATCATGTTTGTATTATTTTAATATTATTATTATTTCTTATGAGGATAAAAGTTTTGCATGGTTTTTACTTGATGGTTAAATTGAATACGAATTGTGAATTATAATTAAAATTGTGTAATGATAAATAGTTACAATATGACATAACTATTTATAACTTTGCAAAACATTTCGTTAAAATAAAACAATTTACTCTAAAATTAATACAATCATAGTGTATATCAAACTTATTTTGTAGGGTTCCTAAATCTACTACAGATATATTTTTTGTAATATTTTTAAAAATATCCTTTAACGCTATATATTATTATATCCTGCTGTAAAATTTACCAAAACATAAAAATTAAAATTACTTCTAAAATATCTGTACTATAGCTATTTTCCTTACGGAATCGTGATATACCTCTCTAAAATATTAAACCAAAATTTTCGTTTGACAATTATTTTGGTTTATGGTATGGTATTGCACTATATTCTATCTGAACTATATAGAGCCTTTAAAATAGGTTCTATACAATATAAGATAGAGTTCATGCAAATTAAATCCAATCGTATTTTGTAATTTTTGAATTTTTGAATTTCCAAATTAATAAATTATAAGTGTGGTTAAAACGTGGTTGGAAAACTGGTTATATATTATATATAATTCAATGATAGTTTCCAGGACCCTTTGAACTATAATTACTGTACCTAACGACAATCAGGTAGCTTTAGAAGTATAGTCCAAATAATAACAATGTGTTGTGATTGATGTATTTATTATTAAAGATAATAACAATTAAATACTCTACAATTGTATCATATGTTATTATAATCATCCGGAGTTTAGTACCTTGTTTAGCATTAGTATGGTGAATTTAGTCGACAAAGAGTTATTGAACTTTACATGGTATGTCTCTTATATTATATTATTTAGATTGGTGTAAGTACATATGTGTAAGTGGATGACTTTATAATATTATATCCAGTAAACATTATTACTTATTAGGTATCTATTTAGTATTGGGTATGGTTTGTAACGGTGTCACACATCCGTGACCCAGTACATGGTTAGGTATAAATGTAAAATATTAAATAAAGTCTGGGCCAACGATATGTGTAGTGTGCATACAAAAATGTAATTTTCGATATTTATTTATTTAGATATCGTGAATATTTTCGAATCCCATGACTTTGATATAGAAAATGCTGAAGAAAAAAAAATGAGAATGGCACGTTTTAAAATAATACATTGTTACCACACAATTGTATCAACATGTTTGTTTATCTGAATACACTTTGGATTACAGATGAAAATTATATTGACTTTTAGAATAATGTTTAAATAGTTTAAAATATCTTAAGAGAATGTCACACAAAATCACTTTATTTTTATGTTTTTGAGTACTTTTAGAGTGAAATCACTCATTGCAAAAAGCTTAAAAAATATTATTTTTGAGATTATGATTTACAGATTTAACTAAATATTTTCTCAAAACGATTTATTGCCGTTCTTACAATGTCCAGTTAAGTGTCTGATAATCCAAGCCACCAGAATTTATTTTGTGTTACCCATATAATTCTGCAGGTTAGTCTTAACCGACACTTAACAGGACACTGTAAGAACGGCCCTTAATATCCCATTCATATTTAATACCGTTTTTAGATTTTTAGTGAAGCGATGAATGTATTGATTTTACAATATTGTGTTGTTTTTTTTTTATTTATTATTTCATTTTTCGTTTTTTTTTTAGATTCTGAGCGGAGCGATGAATGTATTGATTTTACAATGATGTGTGTTTTTTTTTTATGTTTGTGTCTGTCATCAGATTTTAGGACAGTAGAAATGCTTGGAGTTCTTCAAAAGTATCTTTTCTACTATATAATTACTATATATATCCACTTAAATAGGTAATGTATAAATTACTTTATTACAATAATGTCCTCAAATATACTTAGCAATATCATAGGATGCCTGACCGCCTTCGCTCAGAATATACAATGATATTATATCATCGAATTCAAATTTAACACCATCTATTACAGCGACCCACTTGTAACCTACTGTACAACAGAGCGACACTCATTGGCCCACCTTTTTTAAAATAAATATTAAGTCAAATAGTAGTAAAATATTAAACCAATAATATGTCAAACTCTGAAAAATCCTATATTTATTTTTTTAATAGCTTGTTTTTTTCTAAGGTTATAGATAAATCTTAAAAAACGATTTTACATGAATGTGTTTTATCTATGGTATGCGTGAGTCTGGGAGTGAAAAAAATTATTGCCCGAGAAATCTCCTCTTAAAAGTAACACATCTATAACTGTATGGTAGGTACAAATATGAATATTTTTTATTTGTAATTTTTTTTATAAACAAATATAAGCACTTCCAAGATTCAATATTCATTGAATTAAACTTAACAAAAAGGATTGATTTAGGTTCACAGTTAATAATTATTGCTTATTTGATGAAAATTTAATTGTTTTATAGATAACATAATATTGACATTTTATGTCTTTGCTTTGGCACATAGAATCGAAAAACGTTACGTTACATAAAACGTTACGAAACCGTTACGAAAAAAATTGCAAAATATCATTTTTCTCATCTGAATTGGAATTTGATATAGGTACGCGCATATCACACGATAGTTAGGAATGACTGCACCGATTCCCGATGTGTTTCTTACTTCGACCATTTGAGCATATAGCGAATGTCGCGAAAGTCGGACGTGGACGGTACGCCACACTCCGAGAGCATCACTCCTTCACACACACACGCACACACACACATATTGTTATATTATCTTCCTTTTTTTTTATCAATTACAATATAAATATTATCTAGGTATGTGCTAGCCGCTAGGTACATATGATAGCAAGGACAGCAAAGACATAAAATGTGGTACTTCATTGCAAACTCGTATGCAATATGTATTTACATTCCTTACTACTCCTTTTTAATTAAGCATTTGATAATTTGTAAACGTTTTAGAAATTTTAATTGGTGTTCAAAAAATTAAAAACATGTTAGAAGTGAAAAATTAAAAATTCTTAATAATATTTAAAATATAATATAAAATAAAATTATATTTTGATGATTGTAAGTAAGAACATTCCTGGCTTAGACTTCTAGTATTATTTGTATATACTTTGTCCATTATAATATATGATCTCATATTCATTACTTATTTTTTTTTTTATATGTGTAATATATAAGTGAGTTATAGAGAGTGTTAATTGATTGAAAATAATTATTCGTCAAGTTCTTCCCAAAATTGTATTTTCTAAAGATTATTATACGATAAATGGTGTTTATGTTTCAGAAAATATTTATTTTAAAAAGTACTTATCAAAAATACAGCATAAGATATCTATAATGGAGTACCTATAAGATAAAAGGTGAAAACAAAATACAATGTAAAAAAAAACACTCAATTTTTCATTTGTTATTATATTATATTACAAGATAATATAAATATTTTAATTTAACATAGCATGACGCTTAATACAAAATATAAAGTAAGCGATATATACTTCATAGTATGAACATTATAATATTTACCACCACCACAGCATTTTTATTTACTTGTTACAAAAACACCATCATAATATCAGTTTGCATAGGTTAGGTAAACTTTTCTTCTTAAAACATGGTCAATACAACATCTTTACTAAAACTACTTAATTGATTTTTTTTAGTACATTTTAAACCAGATTTTTACTAGTTACTAGTGATCCTTAAATTGTATTCACACAGATAGTGAAATTTTGAAGCAATAAATATAAATTTAAAATACTGATGCTAATTATTTCATTATCAGTAGTAACCCAAAAAGAATAGCTGAATTCAGTCGTTGTATAAATTTAGGTAATTAAAATTTTCAACATTCTGACTTTGCATTAATTATACTTACTCATTTCGTACTTTAATTTATATCAATACCATGCTTATAAAATACTTGAAAATAGATCAACAAAAAAATAAAATAGACACTTGTACACCAAAGTCATCTACTATGTACCTCACCATCAAAGCAAGAAGCTCGGGGTGTACTCAAACCTTGCCTAACTTAAAAAAACCCGAGGTGCACCGGGTCACACATCGTGCGCCACAACAAACTTATGATCACAAAGAATTATAGGAAATTGTATGTACTTGTGGGTCTATTGTTTTGTTTTTGCATAAAGAAATTTTACTTATATTTTATTAGTAGCGAAATAGAATAGCTTATCTAGAACGCCGGGTGATCATCATTTTTCAAATGATAGTTCATGCACTGGATAAAAAAATGGTATACTCGTTTTGGAATTGTGTAAAGTGCACTATTTGGTTAGTTTCATACAAGATAATTTTAAAATAAAATAGTCTAAAGTAAGAATAATATATCTTACGGCAATTAATTATATGATTTAATTTATTCAATACTTTCATATTTTATTAACAATCATAGTTTATAATTATAGAAAGATTATTATATATCTCAAAATCAAAGTATTGCTCAGTAAAATAATATTATATTATATACATTTCCGGGACCTCTCTACTGGGAGTGATAACTCAAACATATGTTTTGGTATAATATATTTACCAAAATAATTATACAGTAACATTTAATATTAATTAAATACACCTATGAAATGTATTGTTAAAGATCAGTGATCGTTATAATGAAAAAGTCCTTCAGGTCCCACACAGCATAAAAATATTATAGTTGTCAAAATATTTTGTAAAGTTTCGTAACGAAGAAGGAAATATTTTAGTTATATTCTTTGGCCAAGAACTTCATATTTTTGAAAATATTTTATAAAAAACCATTTACAAAACATTTTAACCATGTATTTTTAAAAAATATTTTTACGGAAACTTGATACAAATTTAGATTTAACATTTTTATGCAATCATAATATATGGTACAATATTTTATTATAATGAGAAGAAAATTTTTTATTTATATATAAATAGACCATATATTTTTAGCTGTACATTTTCGATGCTCTAAGAAATACAAATGACAATGTTGAAAAATTATAAATTAACTATTTAAATACTACATTTTTATCAGTAATACACAGTAATATCACAGTCGTCTTCACAACGACTGAGCGGCTTATTCTAGACTCATTGGGAGAGTGGCACCACCAAATTATCTGCCAGACCGCCTACTGACACCTCGTCAAGCATCCTATTCAAGACCATTCATTTCATAAGTATACATTGTAATATGTCTCTACCACTATTTTATGTGTTCCAATATAGTTGTCTTATAAAAATCAACTGTAGGTCTTTTATTTAAAACCACACCCAACTTCTACATAGTCGCAGTTGGTAACGGAGTGAAGTAAGTTCTAATATTTATAAAACTATAATATGGGTTGATCAATTGAAGTAACTCATGTTAACAAACATAAAATGTGTCCAAATCTGAAATCACACCTGTTCGTATTTTTTTTTTTTTGTTTTATAATTATTTTTCGTTTTGTATTAAAACTTTTTGAAATCTACGGAATAATATTTCGTAATAAGCTATATTTTGACCTAATTTCTACTGAGGAAAACGTGGTTAGGGCTATTTAACGCTTCCCGAACCATCAAACTACCGAAGTAGCAGTAGCGGTTTGCCCAGAAAACGATATCTCAGGAATCGGAGCTAACCTTAGTAGAACGGTGAATAGGAACCTTGAATGTAGAGAAAATGATCTGTGACCCATAACTGGAAACTATTCGCTGATATTTGGTTCACATCTTGTGAATCGGGTGGAGAAGGGGGTATATCGTAGATCACATCTACTACGATGCCTAATTATGATGGCTACATAAGACCATCCACAAAGACACATTGCCTTCTACAATAATAATACTTAAAATATACTTTATAATATTGTTTTTTTTTATAAAAATCAAACGTGTGTCTTGTATTATCAACTGTAACAACACATCCAGTGATGCTTGAATCTTTTGAAGTGCTCCTGAAGTCCTTACCCATTATTAGAAAACAAATTATATAATATGCAATACATTTCTTGCTTTGTGCAGTTCTATTTTAAATATATTATTATAATATAACTAATGTTGGTATCGTTCTTGTTGGTTTAAGGTTCCTAAAAACTTAATTCTAAATTTAAAATATATCATAGTCTGAATGTTCTTTTATCATTTTCAGTTATCCGGTGATTTAATAAGGGGTCGTGTATAGGCAATTCGATGTATTATAATCGTTTCGCAGTGTGTTTGTGTGAGAAGTAAATGATCATTAGTGTGCGTAGATACGTTAGGAATCAGTGGTTCGCACCCGCATGCACATGTCACATAATAAAATATTTGTTCCAACGAGAAACTAATTTCAATCAATTGAGACCTAAAAGCCTGACAAAAATACGATAACTTAGAATGATCGGATTTTAGTTCTGTAAACATATTTGAATTCATCGTTCTTTTTTCTAGGTTATTGTGGGAGTCGATTTTTGAATAACTGTTTAACTTTTTAAAGAAAGACACAAACAATTTTCAAAAAATTGAGAAATCGAAGTATGATTTAACGTGAATTCTAAAAAAAATATCGAAAATTGATTCCCACAATAACCTAGGAAAATTGTCAATGAACTCGAATCTTTTTACAGAATTGAAATCTGATGATTCTAAGTAGGCGTATTTTTGTCAGGCTTTTAGGTCTAAATCATGAAATAAATACGCTGAATCGAATCCCCTTAACTAAAAATATTTTCATAGCAATAAAATATTTTACGGATTTTATATTTGAAATAAGACTGTGTGAAGTATATTTTATGTCGAAGATCCATTTGAGATCTAATGTCTTCGATACCAGAGTTTTCATTAATATAATTTTGATATATTTCAGGCTCTTAAATAATGAGTGACTGCAACCGACGATGGCCCTGTGCTTTGCTGTCACGAACACACCCACTGTATTACGTGCATACTAGTTATTATTCGCTTTGTTGACTACAATACCCAGAACAACGATGAAAGTTTGTAGTTTATTTTTAATTTGTTGTATTTTTTTTTTTTTTTTTATATTTGTTTTTTCCTTTGGAAAATATATTTTTGCTGTAAAATAACTGGAGGTTATTTTTTCAAAGAAATTTTTAGGAAAAAAAACATAAACATAAATGTTTTGTCACAATAACCAATGTAGTTACCTGCAAATGAGTGGACAAAGTATTTTACAACGTTTTCGAAGTACTATTTTTTCTAAACTATTATTATTGTTGTACGACTATTTTTTTTTTTTAGTAAACTAAATCGAGGTACTTTAATATTCTCTTAAATCAATGGAACTTTCTATAACTAGTATACCTAGTGATATATGACATTGAATATTATTTCACATCTGAATGCGCCAAATGTTTTATATAAATTAAAATTTATATTTCAGTTTTATTTTATTAAAGTTGGAATTACAAATAGACTTAATTTATAGCTAAAATGTATAGGTACGTTGTGTATCGTTTGCAATAACAAAGTTTTGATAAAAAAAAAAATGATTTTTTAATACTGGTTTAATGTGTTGAACCAGGTAGCAAATTTAATACCATATCAATTTATATAATATATATGTTTTTACTTGAATTGGTTTATAGTATTTGGAACTTAAAATAGTGTGGTCTGATGACCTATAGAAGGACGCATGACATCGACTTTTTAAAAATGTATTTTTTAGTTATTATTATAACTTTCGTCTTTCGAACTATTCATTCTTAATGTTCTTAATAATTTTATTTCATAGTGTTGCTTGTAAACCTATGGGTGATGCTAGTAAAATATGTCAAGCACCTCCCACTTGCTCATTCTATACCCAGACAAATATCTTCATAGAATTATTTCGTTAAAAATGTCATGAACATGTAAGTAGAGATTTATCAATTCATCTTTTATACACAGATGATTCAACAATAAATATTTGTATTGATTATCTTAAACATTAAAAGTAGGATTTATTATAATAATATTATATTAGGTAGATGGTTTATAATTGTGATTTGCGTCAATCGATTAGGAAACAAATATAAGTGGAGATTAAATATTAGTAAATCATAGACTGCAGTGTAGTTGAAATATTAATATATTTAAATGAAACCCTAGTTCAAACGTTGTAACGAAGTAAAGACTTCTAAGTGTAATAATAATTAATTATGTACGATAATGCGTGGTGTGAAGGTGATTGGAGCTCAATTACTATGGTAGATTTGTAATTTCTATATTAATTACGTGGTGTCTCCACCCCTTTTCCTATATTGAAGGCATTAAAACTATTGTGTTGTTGTTTTCCTGTGTCTGGATATCTAAGCAGTTATTGTTATTATTATTATTATTATTATTATTATTTAAAACCATAAATGCTATATTCATTATGTTAGGCAAGTCCCGAAATTCTGTTAAACCTGTCATGAATTCTAGTAGAAATGTTTTGCATCAATGTATAATTTGAAAACATGGTTTGATATGAGAACTTTAGTTCTTATCTCAATTTATATTATTGTAAAAAAAAAAATCATATTTAAGACTCTGGTAATAAATTTAGTGAAACCTGTAACTCAATTTTATTGTTATGTTTCATAATTACTTTCATAAGTACACAACTGTATGATATCAATGTAATTGAAATATTATACAATTTTAAACACACCATTTTATTATACAGCAGGGTGTCCCGTGAGGATTTACTCATTGCGATATCTCCTGAAATAATAGACATATCGTAATTCTGTTTTCTTATTAAGACTCACAGAGGTAAGCACTACAAATAACTAATTTTTTATTTTTTTTTTATGTTTTGGTAAAAAAGTTAAAAAAATATTGAAGATTGCCATTTTGTAGAGTTCATTTTTCTAAAAATATTGACGTTTCAACATTTTAATTTCATTCATTTCCTGATTTTTAATAATTTTTTTAATTAATAAGTAAAACGGCAAAAAACCGGTTTTTGTCCGGGCGGCGAGTCCCCCTCTACGGCTAATAGGTAAATCCTCACGGGACACCCTGTATACCTACGTTATAATAACGCCATGAGAAGATATTAAAAAAATGAAGAAAAAATAATTTTATATTTATATATTGAAAGAAACCAAATTAGTCATAGTGGTAAAATGAACCAACCCCTTCCATAAAAAAAAATCAAAACGATAACCCCAATAGACATAAAGTGGTTACAGATAATTTATTAAGTTTTATTACGCGATTGATTGTAATTTATTGACATTTCAACGTTTTTGGTTACTCAGTATTAATTAATTTAATCAGATCCTCAAGAATCATAAGTAAATAATATATAAAAAAAATATATTATAATTATGTGGTTTCACACGTACCATAATGTGGTTTTTCATCTTTCACGTTAAGGGACCTGGTACAATTGTAAAGCGGATAATAACCAATATAAAAATCTCAAATAAATAATACAAGTCTTGTTAATAATAAAAAGGTAAAAAGGGACTTCCAATATGAGTATAAGTACTTGGGTGTGGCACATATAATGCAATTAAATCGGCCACATATAAACGATTAATATTATAATATAATTCTCATATAAGTAGATCACATAAAATATAATAAGACGTTGTGCAACAACAATTAAATACACAGCACATTACAATAATTGAACCCCATCATCTAAAACATGATGACACAACAATTAATATGTACACCAAAATCAATCACATAATATAAAAATAATTGAATAATCACATCCCGAATTATACAGGTAATGATGTAACAACAATTAGAATATACATCAAAATCTCCCCAAATTATATAAAACACACACACACATACATATAGGATAGAATAGTTCACAAGACGCATCCATACACACCGTAATAAAACAATACGAATACACTACAAAGAATAGTTACACCCTATACACGGATAGTGATGCTGCGACATGCGACGACAATTATGATACGCTCATATAAGTAACGCCCACACCAAAGACACAACAGCAGACAGATCAGAGACGGCGTTCAAGGAGCGGAGCGAAGAGAAGAGGATTGACCAATGTCGCAGTGTCATCATATAGCCACATAGCCGCAATACCATTTTTTCTACGCCACACATATACACATAAATCATTTTTTCATCTATTCACCAAGTTTTAACTTAACTTATATTTTACACTCGCGTCTCACAAATATCCAAACACCTAAGTGCTAACTCATATTGTTACGTTCATATTTTTACATTTATAACTGAATCAAATACGTGTTAACTTTATTAAATTCCTTTCCATATTATTCTTATTTCCAACATAAAAAAAAAATCCATACTTCAATTCAACCTAAAATCATCAATAAAAGAGGTAATAAATAACGTGCATCTAATCCACAACTCGAGAGTCACAGAAGACAAGCACATTCATATCCAAACAAGGTAAGTGCACACATATTATGATTAAAGCATGTACTTAAATAATACACACATATATACATAATAACATTTAGTAAAGGGAAATTCTATAAGATAAATTAGAGGCTGAACATATTAAAGATAATCACACCCCACCAAATAAATAAAAACGTAAGATTCATTCTCGTGCCATCGGGCATTATATCTCTCTCTCTAATAATACAGCCCCTAAACCTCTATTCTTATATTTTACCCATTACATATTGGCGCCCAACAGGTAACGTTATTATTACGCTCAAATAAAAAAAAAATATATATACATGAAATATAAATCCACAATCAATTATTCAATAAATAAATGCAAATTATTTAATTCTATCTCAAATGAACGCAATACAAAACAATCTAATACATCTTACTAACACTCAACAAATAAAAATATTAATATTACTAAAACAAAGCATAAGAATAATAATTACAACAATAGACCTTAAAACAAAAATCACCATAAATACACAATACCACAACATAATTAAACATTTAACAAAACTCGCTGGAAACCAAACCAATATAAACGACACCAGACTACTAAAATTTTTTCAATACTTTATAACAAAACATACAACAAGAGGCTATTTATTTCCACCCACATTTGAAGCTTTATTATTAGAAATTATACAAATATTAGAATACTCTTCAATATCATTTCCCACACAAACAACCGTATAAAAATAAAAACTATATGCCAGACAACGAAAATAACAACACGCCACAAAACGAAAATATAGAACAAGAAGAAATAAATACTCTAACAGTTATAACAAAATCCTGGGATAGCATCATTAAACTAAATCATAACCAAATAAAAATAGAACTCGAAAAAAGAAAATTAAATACTGAAGGAAAAATAACAGAATTAAAATCCAGATTATTTAGATATTTGAAAGGAGAGTGGTTAGACACAGATTTCAGTAAAAACAACAAAATAATGTCAGACAAAACACCATTTTATAAACCAACTAAATTTTCCGGAGCAATTCACGAAAACATTGACTCCTTTATACAAAAATATAACAAAGCCAGCAACATAAATGGATGGTCCGTAGAACAAAAAAAATCTTTTCTACCTATTTATCTTGTAAATACGGCATCAACTTTCTTAGATAATTTTGAAAATAATTACCCGACAAGCAACTGGGACCAAGTAGAGAGAGCCCTACGTTTAGAATTCGAACCAACAGCTCAGAAACACATGTTAAGAACAATGCTCGAAAAACGAAAACAATTACCCGAAGAAACGACCGCCTCATATATAAATGACGCGGAAAACCTATGCAAAAGAATAGATCCCAATATGTCACAATCAGAAATAGCTCATACCATAATGAAAGGACTTAAACCAGAAATTGCCAGATATGTAGGAATATTAGACAATACTAACTTAGAAGACTTAAAGAAAAACATAAGAAAATATGAATCTATAGAATTTATGATTAACGGAAAAACCACGCAATCCAACGATGACATTAGGACACAAATTACAAAAGAACACGTAAATATAATAGAAGAAAATAAAACTAAAAAGCAAATAGACACATTAACGAATCAAATATCGAACTTAGAAACAACAATAAATAACTTAAATCAACAAATTATTAACAATAATAAAAACTTCGGCAAATCCAACAACAATCAATATACAAATCGTCCCGAAATTAACCGTCAATATACGAACCGATTACATCAGGGTCAGGTCAACAGCAATAAAAATAATTATATCCAAAATTCAAATTACGAAAAACGAGACAACCGTCCCAATTATAATAATTCCAATAGATACAACAGCAATCAGGGCAATGATCCACAAGCACGCAACAGCTATCACAACAGAAAACCCAACTTCACTAATTCTGACAAAAGAATTCAATGCGAACATTGTAACTATTATAACCACAACAGCTCAGAATGTAAATGGAAACTGATCTGTACAATATGCGGCAAAAGGTATCATACAGCCGAAACATGTTACTCAAAAAACGTAGACTCCAAATCAAAAAACGAATAAAATGGTCAAATGCACAATCTGGAACACCGCATTACCCTTATGTCCCAGATAATGAAACAAAACAAATCAATAAACCGACAAACCACAACCCACATAAAAAAGATCAAATAAACACCATATTAAATAAAGATAGGAAAGCCAATGCATTATACATAATAGCCGAATTAGATAATGAAGACATTGAAGTAACTATAGATTCCGGGGCGAACATTAATTGCATTCGTCCAGACTTAATAAATACAAAATTAATATGTCCTTCCAATAGATACCAACTATCAGGTCCAGATAAAACACCACTTCAACTGATCGGCACCGCCAACATAGATTTAAAAATTGAGAATAAAATATTCCCGATAAATGTATGCGTAATAAAAAATCTAAGCAGCACTATAATCCTCGGGAATGAATTTTTGACCGTCAATAAAGCCAAAATCGACTACACAAAAAAACTTATAACGCTAAATAAAACCGTTAAAACTAGAATATTAAATAACAACTTCAAACATACCGAAAACCATGTTGATAACATAGAACACAAAAATATTAAACGTAAAAAATCGCGCAATATAATCGAAGACGATATAGACATACTAAATGTCACACCCAAATACTCTATAGCACAAACTATTTCAGCCGACCTCCAACATAATACACATTTATCGAACAGGATAACACAAAAATACGGTAACATGTCCTATATACTCGACAACCTAGAATTAATACCGGGTGAAATAACAACAATTGACACAGACGAAAGAACCATACATTACCTAATATCCAAAGATAAACACGATATAAAAACATCCTACATAGACATTTTTGACAATTTATACAATCTAAAAAATTGTGCATTAACTGAAGGATATGAATACATAGCAATATGCATGGACAACATAACTAACAATGAGCTTCAATGGGACATAATATACGATATGATATTTGAAGTATTTAATGATACGGGAGTACACTTGCTCATATGTAACACGCCCGTCACACATAAAAATCAAAAATCAAAAATCATATCTAATATAAAAAACACATACAACACCATTACAAAAACCAACAATGACACAGAAAGTGAACACCCACAGTATAGCGAAATCTTTTCTAAATACCATATAGGGGAAAACGTACCATCTGACGGAAATTGCGGATTATACGCATTAACAAACGCTATCAATGACAATAAACCAAAAAAAATAGTTACATTGGCCAATATAATGAATCTATTACAATTATCTGAATTACCTAATTATTGGTGGCATGATGACCAATTAAGTAGCATTGCAAATCACTTTGGTTTTGACACATATATTTATTCTGACTCAACCGAAAATGGATATGTATATGGCTCAGGATTTAGACCCCCCATAGTATTATATAATCTAAACAATGGAACACATTGGTGTCCAGGTACACTAATAAAAAATAAATCTAAATCAAATAAAATACCACAGAAAATAATTTACACAAAAAATTACATTTCAATAGAACACATAATAAAAAGATTTAATTTAGAAACACAAATAAACAATAAAACAAATCACAACAAAGAAATTATAAACACAATTATCAGCGATAACAGAGAAGCAATATATGATAATGAGGGAACTCAAATTATCATATCTAAAGACTTAACATTAGAACAACATAATCAAGTAGTACAACTATTAAAACAATTTATACATATATTCTCTACTG
The DNA here is from genome assembly GCA_949089665.1 of Macrosiphum euphorbiae. Lineage (NCBI taxonomy): Eukaryota > Metazoa > Arthropoda > Insecta > Hemiptera > Aphididae > Macrosiphum > Macrosiphum euphorbiae. The sequence goes on along the minus strand of CARXXK010000002.1, from coordinate 15,403,520 downwards.
ATACAGCACACATAAAACCTGCAAAGGTACAACCATGTCAAATCAAACTAAAACCAAACACAAAAGAACCAAAATTCAACCCACCACATAGAGTCTCCCCATCCCAAAGACAAGAACTAAAAACACAATTAGATAAATTAATAACTGCAGACATAGTAAAGCATACTAAATCCAATTTTGCATCTCCTGCATTCCTGGTACGCAAAAAAGAGAAAAACAATTATAGACTCGTCGTATCTTACAAAGAACTCAATAATATAGTAGAATCTGACCAATATCCATTACCTAGAACAACAGACTTATTCCGGAGCTTAGAAAGCTCAAAGTTCTTCACGACAATTGATCTTAACTCAGGATTCTTTCAAATTCCGGTTAGAGAACAAGATCAATATATGTTAGCATTTACTACGGTTCATGGTCTAATGACTTTCACAAGACTACCACAAGGCTTCAAAAATTCAAGTGCAATTTTCCAAAGAGAACTTAACAAAGCTTTTTCAGAATATTTATATAAATCAGTAATCATATTCATAGACGACCTAGCAACTTTCGGATCTGACTTCGAATCTGCATTATACAATTTAAAGAAGGTTTTTGAAATAATAAGTCAATATGGCTTTTCACTAAAAACAGCAAAATGTAATATATTTGCAAATAAAATTGAACTTTTAGGTCACCAAATATCTAGCCAAGGCATTAAACCATTAGCTAAGAACACTATAGCTATAACCAATTTTGAACAACCCAAAACAGCCAAACAAGTTCGCAGCTTTCTAGGACTATGCAGCTACTATAGGCGACTAGTAAAAGATTTCTCACACATAGCTCACCCATTATTTCAATTAACTAAACATGAAAATAATAAATCCATAACATGGACAGATGATCACGAAAATGCATTTAAAAAACTAAAATTGATTTTAACATCTGAACCGGTAATTGCACACTTTTCCGATGACAAAGAGACCTATTTAACTGTCGACGCTAGTATAACTGGTCTTGGCGCTGTTCTCGAACAACCAGACGACACAAATAAACTAAGACCAGTAGGATATGCTTCACGAAAAGTTCTAGAATCAGAAAAAACATACTCATCCACAACTTTAGAGCTTTTAGGACTAGTATTTGGTATAACATATTTTAGAGAATTTCTATGGGGAAGAAAATTTACAGTATTCTCCGACAACATCAGTTTACAATATTATAAGAATTTAAAAATACCATCTGCCAGAATAGCTAGACTAACACTAAAAATATTAGATTTCGATTTCATAATAAAACACAAAGCAGGGAAAGAAAACAAAGTCGCAGATTGTCTATCAAGAGAACACATTATGAACATTATAGACGCTGTAATTTTTAAACACGAATCCCAACTTCATAAACAAGAACACATCATATATAATATAAACGCTAAAAAACCCACAGAAATTAATATAATACAAAGTCAAAATGATGACGAATTTTGCAAAGAAATAATAAAAGCGATAAACAACATACCTACGTCAAATAAATACAAAAGAATATCCAGAAGATATACAATAACAAATCAAATACTATATCTTAAAAGACACATACCTAAACAAAATATAGAAAACGCCATTGTAATACCAAAAAACTTAATTCAAAATATTATAACAGCTCATCATAAACCCCCTCTAGCAGGTCACATGGGTATCACAAAAACAATAAAAGCGATTCAAATAAAATATTATTGGCCAACATTAATAAAAGACGTAACAACTTTCATCAAATCATGTCATGAATGCCAAATAAATAAAAAATCACAAGGTAAACCTGCAGGATGTCTACAACCAATACCATTACCTAAATGTAAACCATTAGACAGAATTACTATTGACTTCTTAGGACCATTACCTAGCAGCAACAACAAAAAATACATACTAGTCTTTACATGCCAAAGCACCAAATACGTCATAGCCAAAGCAACAAAGTGCTCTGACGCTAACACTGTAGCCAAATTTCTTATTCAATATATCACACAATATGGTGTACCACGATACCTTACTTCTGACAGAGGTTTACACTTTAAAAATAAAATAATGAACGAAACCTGTCAAAGCTTTGGAATCAAACAAATATTTTCATCCAGCTATGCACCTCAATCACAAGGCTTCACTGAAAGAATCAATGGAGTAATATGTCAAGCAATAAGACATTATATAAAAGACAACAACCAATCAAGATGGTCATTTTATTTACCATACATAATATTTAGCTACAACAACTCACCACAAATATCGACAAATCACAGCCCATACTACCTATTACACGGTTTCAACGCAAACATAGGCATAGACATACAAATAATACCAGAAAACTTATCTTACGACATAAAAAAATCACTTGAGGAACTAAAACTAGCAAGGGAAAGCATCCCCAATTACATAAAAAAAGCTCAAGAAATACAAAAAATAAATCATGACAAAATACATAAGCTTACCACATATGAACCAAATCAATTAGTCTTGGTTAAATTTCCATTTCAAGAACAAAACAAAACACAAAAACTAGCTCCCAAATACAGAGGCCCATACAAAGTAATTTCAAAAAAGAATGATGTAAATTACATTATAGAACTTACATTAAATAATAAACTAACACAAGATATCATTCATACAAGACGTTTGAAACCATACTTCAAAAGGGACAACACCATTTCATGTGAGGACACGGAATCCACAGAAAATGGTAACGAATAACAATATATATCACACTACTAATATGTATAAGTACAAATATATTTTATACATAACAATCATAAACATAACATATATAATACAACAAACCAAAGGTTTCATAGCGTACGACTGCTCAGGCAGTAAAATGAACATAACATCATTTAACACATTAAATGTAGATTATTGTTCACCCCCCATACCAAACAAAATAGATAAAATACCATTAATCAAATTACTACAAACAACAGAATCAAAACAAATACAATATCAAGCATGCTACATAGTAGCTGACTTCTTAATCACAAAATGCGCTAGCCTTGACGATGCACAAATCGTAAGAAATGGGTACTTTACAGAACTTATACAAATAGGTGCAGCACAATGCGCAGATGCACACTTGCAACGTTCATACACATTTTTTCAAGGCATAACAGCGAACAAAATAAAAATAAACCAAACCATGTACTTTTCGGATGTAATCAAGGGCCAAGTCAACCGAGATGGAGACTGCACTGGAGAAACATTCAGAACAGACAAGTATGAATGGGACAACGTACTAGTACAAGCAAAATATAAAATACTATTATCAGAAGGTATGGCAACTGCAAATAGCAGAGATAACGTCATAATACTTCCAACCGGAACTCGTCTAAAACTATCGGACGGATACGGAATCGACTCACATAAAGGAGAAATAATATGGAAACATAACCAACAAGAAAATTGTAACACTAATGATTACGACACTCTATATGAAGGGCCAGCTACACTAATAACATCCATACAATCATATAACTCAACTACTGAAATTCAAACAATTTTAGTAGAATCGGACAAAATTGCATTCGCTCTACGCAAAATGGGCATGGACTACGCATGCCACATACCAGTTTTTCGAACTGAACATCCAAGATTATTTATATTAACCGACCAAGCAAACATACATTTTTTCCACACAAAACCAATCTCGACATATAATACAGATTTGATGGCATACATAAATACTAAGTTTGTTTACATACAAAACATTTTACAAGCTTCCATCACTTCAATGTATTTCGATTTAGTTACAAAACAATGTAACTTAGAAAGAAGTATACTCTTGCAAAAACTTTCGTTAGCCTCTTACAGTCTACCAGAATTTGCATACGCAATGGGAGAAGGTCCGGGCTACACTGCATTAAAATCAGGAGAAATAGTATACCTTATCAAATGCAAACCTGTAGAAGTTGAACTAGATAGAAGCCACAAAGCTTGTTTTCAGGAACTCCCAATAATACACAACAAACAAAAATCATTCATGGCACCAAAAACGCACACCTTACAAAAATATGGTACTGAAATCGACTGCACATTCATACTACCAGCCGGATATTTCATGGAAGATGAATGGATAAGCATGTCACCTCAATACAATGAACTAGGTTCAGGCAAAACACCTCAATTATTAAAACCACAAACAACTTGGACATGGGCATATAAAAGTCCACAACACCTAATGAACGCAGGCTTATACTCAAGCGACATGATTAACGCTTTACAAAAACACCTATTATTTCCTCAAGAAGTTTTTGCAGCTCAAAGCAACCTAGCAAGAGAAACAATGGGCTACAACACTCTTGATCAAGGACTAAAAATAAGACCTTATATCGATGAACAACTCATAAGCAAATTGGTCGAAGAAAAACTAAACAAAATGTGGGGCTGGTTTGTAGGTTTTGGTAATTTTATATCTGGATTATTAGGTGTATTTGTTATATGGAAAATCTTTATGATATGTCTAAACACAACAATCAACATGTCAATCTTATATCAAACTTTTGGATTTAGCTTTAAAGTACTGGCAGGTTTATTTGCAAGCATGACACATTATTTTATGCATAAATCACATACTAAAGCTAAACAAAATACACAAAATAATGAAAATGAAAATCCAGAGACATACTTATTAGACAATATTACAGAACAACCTATATCACAACCTACACCACAACCTAGACAAATCTATCCATCACTAAATATAAAAAACACACAACACCAAGATCTTAGAAGATCATTATAAATACATAAAGCCTGAATAAACTAAACATAATCATAATATAATACATAATAATATAACTAAATCATATAAAAAAAATATATAATATAAAATATATCAGAGTCATTAAAATAATTCTTGTACATAAGCACTAACACCATTAAATTTACACTAAATCATAAATGTCATAATTCAGATGGAATATCGTTCAGACCTAATGAAATCAATACAAACAGATCGATATCCAACATCACGAGTCGACAGCAGAACGTACGACACAACAACATTTTGGGGCACAACACAAAACTCAATATTAATCAATTATAAACACACACAAATAAACAACATTGTATTAAATTTGAGCGAAACGAATATAACAAGCAAATTTTCCAATCACAATAATTTTAAAATAAGACAGAATAATAAACATATGATAACAATACATCTCCACAAAGAAATAATAAATAGAACCCACAATATAGAAAATAATAAAATAAAACATGCAATTTATACTGATAATCTAAACAATACTTATATAATATGTTTAAATGAAAACACTTCAGATTATAATTATATAACCAAAATATTACATAATTTAGAAAAAACCACCAAATCACTTAAATTACAAAAGAAAGCTTATTTACGAGCAATATTTCTATCAGAAATATTCATCTGTCTATCATCACAATTATGGCATTTACCAAATTTAAAACCTTCCCACCTATTAGAAAAAATAATTGACATAACTGCACTATCGGCATATTTTATAATGAAGGCAGGACTTCTATGTGACCCAATATTTCTAACCATGACAGGACACCTAGGGAAAGATAAAAGAAAATTTTATAGAATACCTGAATCATCAAGAATGTTCAATTTAGAAAACCAAAACTTATACTATGATACATATTTCAATAAAAATAATTCCAAACAAAATTTCATTTCAAAAAACTACTCAGATAAATTTCATAAAAAAATAACCCTATATTTCAATGACTCATGCATAATAGACCCACAAATCCAAAAAATTGAATGGACAAAAAACATTTATCGAGATCATTATTCACTAAACAACAAAACATACATTGGTCGCTCTATGCTATCATACACATTTTACAACTATGCATTCTTTATTATAAAGGCACCAGAATTAGTTCAATTTCAAAACGCAGTAATACCAAATGAAATGGGTAGAATTTATATCACACATTATAACATTACACCACAAACACTCACATCAAATATACTTATACACACAGCTAGCATCACAAAAAACACAGCTCACAAATCAAAATCAAAAGAATTAAAAAATATATGTAAAAAACTATTATATTTTAAAATTACAGGACTGACAAGATAAAAACAATACAAAATGAATTGCGTTATCATTAATTTACTTTAATCGAAAGAACAACACTAGTACTAATATCCGGGGCAATAGCTAACAGCCACACCGAGTCAAAAACTATTAAATTAAAAGGGCAACCACTACTACTAAGAAAACATCAAAAATCTACAGAAATAACTAAATTACCCAGAGACCAAATAAATATAATAATAAAAACAATAATAAAAATCTTCAAAATAAACCGGAAAAAACAAGAACCAATATTGAATGAATTAAATGAGAGCTTCCTAAAAAAGAATGGCAACCTCAATCCACAATACATAATTAAATATGCTAACTACAATAACAAGAAACCAATTATCGTAACGTGGAATGGGGATACTGACATGGAAATACTAAAAAGGATGGGTATAGACATGCCAGTATTCAACATGACATGTTACGACACTCACAATAATGGGGAATTCTTTTTACAACTAATAAACACTACAAACAATAAAATAGTCATTAAATCAAAGTTAGGATACATAAACAAAAAAGGTAGGCTCACAAACCTAGAGGAAACGCACAAAATAATATGTAAATTATCGCATAATGACACATACATACATGACCCGGTAACAGATGTAAATCTGACCAAATGCATATTTAATCACCTAATGACCAACACAAATACATCCTTAGAATCTCTAATAAATAATCAAAATCAGTAGCTCACTCACAAAAAAAAAACAATTTCACACCAATAATAACAGCAAATAACCAGTTGCATAATAAATAAATAAAATTCTTCTTATTTTTAGCTAACACCAATAAAATGTTGTTCAAACAAAAATCAGACTCTTCAGCACAAAAATATGTCACATACTGCACAGAACTCAACCTAAGCACTGAATGCCCTAAAAAAATATATACAAACCTTATAATAAAATCAAATACATTAAGGAAATTAACAATAATTAACATGGACATCAATAAACTAGATGTGTCACAATGCACTAAATTACAAACCCTTATATGTACAGACAATAACATGAATCAACTAATCACTAATAATGAATTAAGAGCATTAGATTGTGCAAACAATAAGATCATTGATTTAAATCTATCAAACACACTAATCCAATTAACATGTTCAAATAACAAATTAAAAAACCTAATATTAGGATACAGCCTGATAGAAGTACATTGTAACAACAATGAACTAAAAGAATTAAATTTAAATCCAAATTTGAGAACACTAAACTGCAGCAACAATCAATTAACAAATCTCAATTTAAATAGAAATCTGTCAACCCTATATTGCAAAAGAAATTCAATAACAAAAATTGAACTAAATATAAAATTAAACGAAATTCATTGTTCTAATAACTCATTAGAAACAATAATAATCAATGGTTTATTAACTAAATTATCATGTAAACACAATAAAATAAAAAACATAACACTAAATAACTCATTTCCAGACAAAAAAATCTTAATAAAAAAAGATAAACAAGTAATAATAATAGCACAACAAATAAATCTCAAGGAATTCACACCTACCCTAAACGAAGAAACAATATGTCCAATTTGTCTTGAATCTGAAGGACAATTAATAAAAACTGATTGCAATCACACGTTTCATATGAATTGTATTTCACTCATCAAAAATACCAAATGTCCTTGTTGCAGAAGACAAATAGAACAATTGAAGATCAAACATTACCAACTGGAATAAACAGTTATTTAATAAAAAACACACAAAACTCATTAAACATAATATAATTTCAACAATAATCAACCAAAAGAAGAATAGAATCTACAAAAATAAAATTTAGTAAAATTATATATTAACAACTTTACTACCTTACGTGAATAATGCTTGAAACACATAAACGTCAAAGAATCCAAAATATCCAACATAATAAATTAAATAAACATAATTCAAATAAACTAACAACACAAATAATAATTAATAAGACAATTCAAAAAAAACACATGCCAGAAAAAAGAATTCAGACTAATCATTATAACCACAAAATATAATCAAAAGATACTGAAAAGGAAACACCATGTTGATAACTTCAATCAATTAATTAACACCGGATATAACATCAATCATTATCAATATCAACTATACAAGTATAACAACATTAGAAAAGTAAATAAAAATAATAAAATGAATTTGTAGATAATAGAATTAATAACAACTATAAATACTAATACTAACACAAAGGGATATATAATATTAAGACACATTAGTACTTACATTAATCATAAAATAGACAATAAAATAAATTTGTAAATACTATAATTAAAGATAATTACAAAGTACAAATAAAAGGGTATATAATATTAAGACTTATTAGTATATTAACTACAAAATAAACAAAAATAAGATAAAAATAAGTACCTATAGATTAATTAATGATTAAACACTAAGAATTATTAGAAAAAAAAAAAAAACATAATTTATAACATTAACTGGGAATTTTTATATTAAAAGGGATACTATTTAGCAAAACAATAATCTAAACATCAATCGAATTATTATAATTTAAGTGTAAATTACACAAGGGATAAAGAATAGGATTTATAAAAATACAAAAAACAAAAATATTCACCTCATAAGTAGTAATAACTATTACAAATTATCAATTATAATCAATAATTTAAGGAAAGTAAGACTTAATCACATACATGATTAAATAAGTACAATTTAATCAAAACAAGGGAAACACTATTAAATTAAAAAATTCTTTAAAGGGAACTTATATCAAATAACGGGATAACTACCTAAAAAAAAAAAAAAAAAAAAAAAAACATATTCATCACCTATATAGTAGTTTATAAAAATAATCAATATAAAGTTATAAAATCATAACACAATATGGCTGGGTTTGGAACAACATTCTATACTTATAAATACAACGAAAATATGATCAACAAATACCTCGATCTAATTACAACGCAATCAACACTCAAAATACATGCCTTCAATGTTGATTTTATTGACAAATATCTAAATGATGGAATGCGTGAAACAAAGGTATGGACGAAAATTCCAGTATTAAATACCAAAATAATACTATTCCCAATACACATCAAAGAAGAATGGGCACTGATAGTTATATTTACAAAAATAAAAACTATCGCTGTTATTAGAACAAGAACCTCAATTATGAATTTGAAATGGCAGTCATAAAAAAATTCTTAATCAGCCGGCAAACAATTATCGGACATCATCCATCGAAATGGAAATCAATTTACTTCCACATTCCAAAACAATCAAGTTCGCACAATTCTGGACCATGGATATTACATTTAGCAAAATGTATATCATTCAACAATACCAACATCCAACACAATTACATGCCGGTAATCAGGAAAACACAATATAAAGAATTATTAATGATGGACCAAATCATAATCAACGCCGTTGAAGTATTCAAGACCCCTCCCACAGTAACCACCAATGACACGGTTCAATAAAAAAAAAAAATGTCGACCACGCAAATCAATCATGGATTCAACGGACAATGGATTAGCCTCATCAACAACCAACATCACGGAGTCAAATAAGGCCACAGCAGTCTCGTCAGCAAGTCAACCAACAAACATCAACAATCAACGTCACGGATTCAACAACGAGAGCAGCACATTCCAACCCATGCACCAACATCAACACCAACCACATTGTCAATAATAAAAACAAAATTTGGTAAGTAAAAAAAAAAAACCCTCCCAAAAAAAAAAAAAAAAAAAAAACAATCAAATTTTATTTCCGTACACAAAGTAAATTAAGTAAAAAAAAACACTCCAAAAAAAAAAAAAACAATCAAATTTTATTTCCATACACAAAGTAAAATTAAGTAAAAAAAAAACACAAAAAAAAAAAAACAATCAAATTTTATTTCGGTACACAAAGTAAATTTAAATTTAGAAAAAAAAAAAAGGGGAACTATACAACCGATCAAAAAAAAAACCACAATGTAATAATTAATCAAATATTATATTCATTGTTTTACCAACCATAGCAATACTCATATATATTTAAGAATTTTCATATTATATAAATTATACATTAAGATATACACGGAATATTCAACTTTTAAATGTATAACATCAGTTCATCGTGGGGACACGATGAAATTCGAATTTCCGTGCAATTTGTAATATATAAATAATACAAGTCTTGTTAATAATAAAAAGGTAAAAAGGGACTTCCAATATGAGTATAAGTACTTGGGTGTGGCACATATAATGCAATTAAATCGGCCACATATAAACGATTAATATTATAATATAATTCTCATATAAGTAGATCACATAAAATATAATAAGACGTTGTGCAACAACAATTAAATACACAGCACATTACAATAATTGAACCCCATCATCTAAAACATGATGACACAACAATTAATATGTACACCAAAATCAATCACATAATATAAAAATAATTGAATAATCACATCCCCGATTATACAGGTAATGATGTAACAACAATTAGAATATACATCAAAATCTCCCCAAATTATATAAAACACACACACACATACATATAGGATAGAATAGTTCACAAGACGCATCCATACACACCGTAATAAAACAATACGAATACACTACAAAGAATAGTTACACCCTATACACGGATAGTGATGCTGCGACATGCGACGACAATTATGATACGCTCATATAAGTAACGCCCACACCAAAGACACAACAGCAGACAGATCAGAGACGGCGTTCAAGGAGCGGAGCGAAGAGAAGAGGATTGACCAATGTCGCAGTGTCATCATATAGCCACATAGCCGCAATACCATTTTTTCTACGCCACATATACACATA